>CM062806.1:227774957-228323653 GCA_031772625.1 Pinus tabuliformis
ACTCCACGTGACTCGACGACAAGACACCTCAAACCATAAAGCCAACATATACTTAGTGTGACTGACCGATGGTGCAAGCGACAAGCATGACAATTGTGATAGATCGTTGAACGACCGCGACAACGCTTGTGCGACAGTGCATACAACATCGTGTGTGAGTGCGATAGATGTGTACATGGTGAACACAACTCAAACACAACCTTCAATATCACCAGAATGAGATCGCAAACATGACATAACAATCACCATGCGGAAGACGACAATTGCGGTGACTGGCTGGAAAAACTAAGCAATTTTTTGAGGGAGACAGTGACGGACACAGTGTGTCTATTCGGCATATCTGCGTAGATTCTTTAGTCAGTGGAGCGGAAAAGCTTTGCAACTTTTGCACAATTTTTTTGGTGAGTGAGTCCTGGGGTCACTGCCTAGTCAAACTCTCCAGTTGACTAGCTAGAGGCTTGGTTGATGTGCTTGCGGGAAGTGCAGATTGAAATGGCTTGCTAAGAAACTTCTATGTTGTTCTGGGTGAAATTCAATTCTGTCGATTCCAGGATTGCGCAATGCAGGCTGCCTAGGAGACAAACTCAAGATCTACGCAATTATGAGCAGCAGTACATGATCACTAAGGGCCGAAACTATGCAATGCAGCTCAGCGAAGGTCCAACTGTTGGAGGGTGATCCGATCGTCAGAATTTCAGCAAAATGACTAAGTGTGGGCGAGTGAACTTGTGCATACACGACCTTGCGAACACACACTCCACGTGACTCGACGACAAGACACCTCAAACCATAAAGCCAACATATACTAGTGTGACTGACCGATGGTGCGAGTGACAAGCATGACAATTGTGATAGATCGTTGAACGACCGTGACGACACTTGTGCGACAGTGCATACAACATCGTGTGTGAGTGCGATAGATGTGTACATGGCGAACACAACTCAAACACAACCTTCAACATCACCAGAATGAGATCGCAAACATGACATAACAATCAACATGCGGAAGACGACAGTTGGTCGAACAAGTGAAAAAGAAGTAAGACATGTAGAAGAAACACATAAGATGACTTTTCACATTTGTGCAGATGCATCTTACTGAGGACATGTTGATATGACAATGACAAGAAGTCCTGCAAACTCAACTAAGAGGTGTAGTTCGAAAGATGTTCTTTACTTACCATACTTACCCTCAAGATGATCATGCATCCAACGGAGTTTTCATGTGGTCCTGATCTTTTTCATTACTCAGTTCCTTGGTCCTTCTCCTCAACTCCTTGGGAGCGATTTCAACATGTCACCTTTTCCTATAGTCATTGAGAGATAGATTTACGCAATTTCAGTGGACAGTGACTGCTACTAGAATGAAGCCCTGGGAGGCCCGTTTGCACAGTTTCTAAATGCAAAACAAACAGGACAACTTGGACAACACTGTGTAGTTTTGAGGCTTAGGGCACTGTTGCGGGACATGTGTCCTGGGAGGACACCTCTGCGCAATTTCTGAGTGTAGTGCAGCTGGACTGCTCTTCGCATTTCTGGAGAGTAGTGTTGGTTGGGGCCTCTGCGGGCTGTGCGGTTTTAGCAGGCAAGGGAGGTTGGTGTCTCTGCGCACTGTGGGGTTTCAGCAGGCAAGGGAGGAAGCTTGATGGTTGCAAAAGAAAAGTGCACATTTTCGGGAAGCTAGATGAGGCTAGGTTGCTTGGAAAAATGGCTAAGTGTGAGATCAGTGAAACATATGTAAACATTGATAGGAATTGATTGTGATCACACACGGACACTTAGTGACACAACGTAGACCATCCAGAATGCATAAGACATACTTTTCTTGATGTAACAACCTTTGTGACAAGAGTGCGTGAAGTGAGTGTGAAACATGTGTATGTGATGACAACCACTCATGCGCACACAATTCCCTTGAAGCAAGACATCATTCCCTTTGCATGACAAACAACAACTCCTATGCCCAAAGATGACACACTCTGCATAAATATGAGAACTTGGACAACTCTTAAGATCAAGGAGGGGAGCTTGAAATCATCATCGTACCAACAAGTGACCAAGGGTTATCGATCACAGGATCCAAGGTAGGCTCTGAAATTTGCATGCGAGCCAAAATTTTGGAGGGTGTTATAGCCGCTACAACAGACCCCAAAGCACCAAAATATGAACTGCCCCTAAAATGGATCTTACAAGCCAATATCTCTTTTTTTTTCTTAGAAAGGTATGATCATAAATTATATAGTAATCCATTTCACTTCATACCTACTCGTTTTGGAGATCTTTTGGTCCCTAAATATTTTAATAGAACATTAGGGGAAATTTTCCTCTACATCTCTCTACAATATGTACCATTTGAGCTTGCCTATAACTTGTTCTTTCAACTAAGCCTGCCAGATTTCATGTTGCCCCGCATCTGGTTATTTATGATGTCTTTTGTAAATTTGTATCCATTGGTAACTATACTTGAGCTTTTGGTTCTACATCCTCTTTTCTAAGTAAGACTTATTTGTTAGTTTCCTAGTTTAACATGGAAGACTCATAGAGTTTTGGATTTTTCACACACTACTGAGAGGGAGAACCTTACCCATGATACCTTAGGTCCTGACCTTATTGAGCTTTGCATAAAACTAAGATACGATTTTATTCCCTCAATCGAGCTAGCTCGAAAGAAACTTAAAATATAATTACAATATATGGAGGTACATAGAGTGTGTAACCATTATCACCTACCTTCTCCAACACTTAAACATGACCATAACATAGAACCTAATATTTCACAAGGACCCAGTAGCTTTTCTTTATTAAGATGTTACCAATCCATGTCTCCTACAAGGAAAATTTCAAGAATGGAAATTCATCTTAAAGTTTAGAATCCTTGATGAATCTCACTAGTCCATGATATGAAATTTGTAAAATGTTTGGTGATATTTATGTAAAAATATTCAAATTTCTAATAATTTAATATAATCTCTACATAAAATTGTGACAATTTTTAAGGTAAAACTCTTTTAATATAATTATTAATTAATTAAATACACATAAATGCGTGTACAAACATCCCCTTTCAACAACTCAGACAGAGTATTTAATCTCAATCACTAACTTGTTAAATTTCTATAAATTCTTAAATTAACATGGGTAGTTTTCAAATAAATCCAACATGATATTGAATTTATATTAGTTTATTATATATTATTTTTATGGTATAATATAAACGACTTGTTTTTAGTGAGATTTTTAAAAGTTTTTTTTTGAGATTTTTTAGTTTAATTTTTCTAAAATTAGGTACGAATTTATTGAAACCATAAATTTGATGAGTAACTCTTGCACAGTTAAAGTGTCTCAAAAGTTTTTCAGAGTGCTGAATCTATATAATCAAAAAACCAATTTGAATATCACAAATCAAAATTTCACATCAAATTTTCCACCAAATTCTAGTACCAAAAAATCTAAAAAATTACACTAAAAACAACTCTCAATATAAATATCAACTTATAAATTGATATTTAAAACCATCCCATCCATATTCTACTTGTGTCAACCCTCTCCATGTGATTTCGGTAAGCATTCTATTTCGAAGCTTGAGTCAGCCTGAAAACCCAATGTTCCATTTAAAAAAATAATTTAATTATCCCAAAAATAACTCTCATAAACGGACCATCATCCGCGTCCTGAGATATGTAGCAGTAAACCCTATGCGCACTTAGGGCAATCAACCAATAAAATAAAACGATTCCCTGCCGCTCTCAGTGATGTCTAAACTATAACTGTATCTACCGCGTCTGCATACCATCAATCGCGTCCGCGTACCATTAAACCCTATTCGCACTGTATTGCTCAATAAAATAAACTCACATTTTTGACTCTGGATTCGTCTTCGTTGAAATTCCACAAAAAAAACATAAAAATTAAACGCCATGCGCTAAATTAATATCGGGCCTTTTTAACTTGGCGCGCAGAGACGGACCATCAACCGCGTAATGGAACCCCGTTTCCACACATATTCTGTGTGGAGTCAATGCACATTTTGATTTTACATTAACTTTACCCTTTGTATAATGAGAAACAGCTGTCGACGACAACAGGTTTCGAATTTCCATTTCACTTCCTCTCCCACATGTTACCTGGAAAATCGATCGTACTTCCTAAATGGAAGTGAATTTCCATTTCACTTCCACTTCCACCTTTTTGACTCTGGTTTCGTCTTTGTTGAAATTCCCGAAAAAAACAAAAAAACAAAAAACAAAATGAAAACCGACCAATAAAATAAAAACGATTCCCTGCCGCTCTCAGTGATGTCGGCGCGCAGAGCCGGACCATCAACCGCGTCCGCGTGGTGAGATATTCTCTCGGCGAGCAAAGGCGCACCATCACTCGCGTCGCGTCAATGCACATTTTGATTTTACATTAACTTTACCCTTTGTATAACGGGAAACAGCTGTCGGCGACAATAGGTTTCGAATTTCCAATTCACTTCCACTCCCACTCCCACCCGTTACCTGGAAAATCGATCGTACCTCCTATAAATTTGCGGCTCTTTTTCGAAATCACTTACTAAAATTACCAGAGTGAAAATTGAAACCATATTCCAATGCTTTAATTAGTATTGGAATTTTTCTTTTCAAGAAACTTCACCCGTCGAACTAATTTTTAATGGATGTTTTGGTTTTCTTCAGTAAGGGAAAAACGCTGAGATTTATATTATAAAGTTATCAGTATATATTTTATGAGATCCAATGCAAAACACATCTACTAAATATGTTTTTTAGTCCCAAAAAACAACCTATAATCCAATATATATCCATGGAATATATGAAGTAAATCTAATATATTTAAACATCCATATTTAACACATCGTGAGCAAAATGGATTTGTCCATAAAAATAGCAAAAAACAATAAGTAACATGAAAATAGGAAAGTAATAATATTAAAGAGTTTGTCATTCAGTTAACTAAACTATATTCGGGAAAAAGGAGAAAGCCTGCGTCTAATGTAGGAATCTCAAAGTGCATCTCATCTTGCCGAGCATGTATGTCCATTTTGGACATCTTGTCTACGTTTTGGTTGTACTCCCTTCCAATGTGCTGAATAGAAATGTCCCTGAATGTCCTCCAAAGGAGCATAATTTGTGTGAGCCCTTATAGATGTGGATGCCAGACACACATGATGCCACGTACATGGTTGATAATACACTGTGAATCCCCATATATATGGACGGAGGGAATGCTCAGGAAAGAAGCAAACCAAAGAATCTCCTACAATGCCATGGCCTCCGCTTTCATATTTGTTCCACTGCCCGCCGCCTAATGTACCAAGTATTGCTATTCTAATGAGAGAACGATCCAGAAACCACATTTGCATCTGCCCCCTTGTGTGGCTCCATAAAAAAATGCGGTCAGATAGTTGATCCCGGGACCAGCAGCTGAGAGAGAAGATTGATTAGGTCTGAGTGGAGTTGACAAAATTGGAGTTATCCACCCCAGAATCTAGTTAACCACCGGTGTTATGTCCCTCATCGATCCTTCAAAAATAATATGATTCCAACATCTCCAGATTTCCCAAAAGTAAGCGAGGGGTATAACACGCCATTGGGACGGTTTGCGACTCCACCAAGACAAACAAGATGTGATAGAGTCGAAAGGAACCAAAGGGAATTTTAACCACCCTGATAGCTCCATCCAGATCTGATATGAAATAGGCATTTAAGAAATAAATGAAGGTTGTCTTCCACCTCCTCCCTACACAAAACAAATATACTAGGTCCCTGCTAATTCATCTTCTGTAACTTATCCCAAGTTAAACTTTTGTTTTTCCAAATGAGCCAGACAAATAATATGATTTTGATTGGAATCTTAATTTTCCAAAACTTTATGAACCAACATACTTCATTTCTATTGTGATAGCAGTCGCATATGGCTTTGTAGGTGTCAGCAACCAATATATCCCCTCGCTTCATCTCCCCATTCCATCCCATTTGATTTCCATCCTCCCCCCTATATATACTAGACAGACGCATGTCTCTTCTGATTTGTTCCCATTCCAATGCTTCAGTACCCCTAAGGCCCATCTCCCCCGCCTCCTTCTACATTGGGATATTCCTATTCCAAGTTCTAATGGCCTGGATCCAAAAAAAGTATCCCGACTTATTTATACAATGAATGAGCATGTCCGAAATGTGAAATTCCAGTATCACTCCCAATATGCGATCCGAACCAATGAGTATCTCATTGCCAAGTTCAAAAGACCAGCATGACCCCCGCAGGAATGAGTGTTTTATTTTGTTCAGGCTGAGCCAAATGGTCGATCCCATTTGAACACCAACTAGCTCCCTGCGCATCCAGTGTTAAATTTTTTTGCCCTAGAGATATTTTGTTCTAATAATGTCTGCCCAGATACCATTTCTGAAAATTTCATGCCATAATGTTTTTGATCAATAGAGCCCATCCAAAATGTCGCAAATCCAGAATGCCCCATCCCCCCATGCATTTAGGAAAAGTGATAGAATCCAGTCTAGTTAAATGATATTTTTTCCCAGCCCCCGATCCAAACCATATGAAATTGGTCATGATTCTGTTTAGTTTCATGATGATAATGCTTGACAGACAATAGAGATGCGCCCAGTAAACCACCAACTGGATGATGATAGACTGTGTGAGAGTGTTGCTACCACCCAAAGATAGACATCTATGCTCCCACCCCGTGATCTTGCTATAGAAACAATCCACCAGCCACATCCAATCATTAACCCTGTAATTGTTGGGTTTGATATGAAAACCCATATATTTCATTCCCTCCTTAATTCTTTTTATTCCACTCCAAATCAAGATTTAATGTATACAATGTCCTCCTCATCACCATGGCCATAAATAAAAATATATTTCTGTTGGTTCATATGAAGTCCCGTAGCATTCCCAAACTTGAAGAAAATATGGTAAAACATGAGCCACACGCACCTTGTAATCATGCCCATGATTAGAACGTGGTCCACTAAAAAATTGTGTGAGATCTTAATGCCCCTCCCCAGATTGAGGGCTAGAAATTCTCTCGTCCCAACAATTTGTTTAATGTGCAGACTGAGACCATCCATGGCCAAGATAAATAACAAAGGAGATAGAGAACACCCTTGTCTCAAACCTTGGCCCGCCCCAAAATATCAAGTGGGATAACGATTAATGATAACAAAAAATCTTGCATTGGAAACACAGAACATGTTCCATTCTGTGTTCCTGGGATGGAGCCAAATTTTATGCAAGACCATCCGCAGGTAGCCCCAGTCGAGACAGTCATATGCCTTTTGCAAGGCAAGTCAACCTCCATGAATGCTGCCTCTAATTTTTTGGAATGGATGTGTAGAATTTTGTGCAAATTCTCTACAAATCTACCTCTGAGATCTATGTAGAAAATCTGACTGTAGATTAACTCGATAATGCAATATACCAAAGCAAAATGCCATAATTTACTTCTACTATCAAACTTGTAGAAGCTTAATAGATTTGAGCAAGATCAATCAGAACAAATAACAGAGAAGAAGAATCAATACACATGAAACACAGAAGAATACTTAGGGGAAAGCCTCAGCTAAAAACCCCACTATCTGTATTATCATACAAGGTGGAAATACATCAAGATTACACAAAGCATTAGCTCCCACAGCTAACCAGCTCTCAGTACAATCCTCGTGGATGCTCACAGGCAAACAAGGCTTTTCACAAACCTTCTCCTCTGCCCTCCAAGCCTCCTATTTCCTTGTGTTGTTTCTCCTGGGTGATCCTACTGTTACCAAGTGTAACACTGATCACTCACAGTGATCTCACACCCTGTAAAACTGCGCAATCCTCAAGGAACCTTGTTCCTTCTGCATGGATGAGTTTCCTTTATAGGAAAATTACTCCAACTGATAGTACAGTGTCCCTGTCTTTAATCTCAACTGGGTCTTTGTCTGAACTGACATGCATGAGCTATTTATGAGAGAATCTTCAGTTATCTGGAGTACACTAGTTTCATGCATGCATGCATTAACTGATTGAACTCACAATTAGTTCCTCAAACTATTTGGAACTAATTTAACTGGACTTAACTCAGTTAACTGAGCTAACTAATTACAACTCAAATACAACTCATCCTTATCTCCTTAATTAAGGGATAATCTCCTTAATTTAAGGGATAACTGTTGCATGACTTCACAAAGACTTCTAGCTTGAATTTCTCCAACTAATTAATCCAAGATGAATTAATTAATTATTTTTCAAGCAGCTGGTGAGATTAAATTCGAATTTTAATTCTCAATTTTAATTCAAGGACAAATTAAAATTGGAATATTCTGAATGCTATTTTTAGCATTTCTTGTTGCTATTTTCAACACTCCCTCTCAACAAGAAAGGAATTCAACTCGATCCTGATCTTGAACCTTTGGAATGTTCTACATGCAACACTTCTCTCTAGTGTTGTTGCTCCAGTAACTCCAAAAAAAAAAAACATCCAACCTGAATCAGAATGATGCCTCTGTCATCAAAGTCTTTGACTGCTATTGCCTCTGTCGACTGAAAACTTTGTGCTTCTATTGACTCTGCCTTTCTGAACTGTTGTCAATCCTTCTTTGCGCTCTTCAGTATCTGACTGCTCTAGCCTCTGTCCCTTTGATCTCTGACTGCATCAATACCATTGATTCCTCCTGTTGCATCCGTGCTGCTTCTGGTCCTTTCTCCCAGCACTGCATCCGCACTGCACCTCCTCTCATCATGTTGCATCGTGCTGCCCACTGCTGCACTGCAACTCAGTTACTGAGAAGTAAGTAACTGATCTCCGAACTGACCTCCCTGTTGGGCTAGAAACACCCTCTGATGCTGAAGCTCCCTCTATCGCTCCATCCGCATCCGTCTCTACCCACTCAGCCAGTCCTGCTACTCCTCGTCGAGGCTCTCGTAGCAAGGTCTAATCAAAGAGGCTGAGTACCTCAAGGATCCTGCCCCTATTTCAGCATTCTTGGGACTATCATTTCACATCGCCCCACCTCACACCTGGAGGTATGGCTGCATGTGCTCCCTCTGCCCACTTGGCTCGAAATTTCCCCCTACTAGAGGTCTCTGCATTGGTGGATGCCTCCACTCGGTCTCCTATCATCATCTCCAATTGTGGCTCCTCCACAATTGTCTGAGACTTCTTCTGGGACAACATGTTGAGAGGTAATTTACTCTCCCTCTCAACCACCAAGTATCTAACCTTTGCCTTGCTCCTAAAGGCTTTGCATGCATATTGAACCTCAAGAGCATACAGGTTCTGTACCCGTGAACCGATCTGTTTCACCAGTCCCGTGGTGATGTGTCTAAGGAAAACCTTTCCCTTACTGAAGACAACATGGTAGCCTTTGTCCTCCAACATCGCAATCGATACCAAGTTCTTCTTCAATCCAGGCACATACTTCACATCTGTCAAGGTGATAGGAGCTCCACGCTCCCTCTGAGAAGCAATCGTGCCCACTCCTGAAACACTAAACCTTTCGTTGTCACCCATCTCTATGTGCATCTTGAGGTCTTTCTCCTCCAAGGTACTGAATAAAATTTTATCGTTGATCATGTGTAATGAGGCTCCACTGTCAAGATACCAACCACAACCCATCATAGATGATACCATGCATGCGATGAGGATGAAGTCCATTTCGAATTGAGAGGCTAATGCCTCACCTTCCGATCTTCTGAGGATCCCTTCTTGGACTTCTTCGATAGGCAATTAGTCGCATAATGTCCTTTCTCAATATATATATTTTTTTAAATTATGATATGAATTCGATTTGCGCCTGCAACCTCGAACTTCAAACTTCGAATTCTCTTCTCCGTATACTGTTCACAACTTTGATACCATTTGCTCTGATACCATGTAGAATTTCCTGCAAATTCTCTACAAATCTACCTCTGAGATCTATGTAGAAAATATGACTATAAATTAACTCGATAATGCAATATACCAATGCAAAATACTATAAGATACTTCTACTATCAAACTTGCGAAAGCTTAATAGATTTGAGCAAGATCAAGTGGAACACATATAACAGAGAAGAAGAATCAATACACATGAAACACAGAAGAATACTCAGGGAAAGCCTCAGCTAAAAACCCCACTATCTGTATTATCATACAAGGTGGAAATACATCAAGATTACACAAAGCATTAGCTCCCACAACTACCCAGCTCTTAGTACAATCCTCCTGGATGCTCACAGGCAAACAAGGCTTCTCACAAACCTTCTCCTCTGCCATCCAAGCTTCCTATTTCCTTGCGTTGTTTCTCCTTGGTGATCCTACTGTTACCAAGTGTAACACTGATCACTCACATTGATCTCACAACCTGTAAAACTGCGCAATACTCAAGGAACCTTGTTCCTTCTGCATGGATGAGTTTCCTTTATAGGAAAATTCCTCCAACTGATAATACAATGTCCCTGTCTTTAATCTCAACTGGGTCTTTGTCTGAACTGACATGCATGAGTTATTTATGAGAGAATCTTCAGTTATCTGGAGTACACTAGTTTCATACATGCATGCATTCACTGGTTGAACTCACAATTAGTTCCTCAAACTGTTTGGAACTAATTTAAATTGACTTAACTCAGTTAACTGAGCTAACTAATTACAACTCAAATACAACTCATCCTTATCTCCTTAATTTAAGGGGTAACTGTTGCATGACTTCACAAAGACTTCTAGCTTGAATTTCTCCAACTAATTAATCCAAGATGAATTAATTAATTATTTTTCAAGCAGCTGGTGAGACTAAATTCAAATTTTAATTCTCAATTTTAATTCAAGGACAAATTAAAATTGGAATATTCTGAATGCTATTTTTAGCATTTCTTGTTGCTATGTTCAACAGGATGGAGTGGAGGCACTCTTGTGCAGTAGCCACTGCATCATGTATCTGCCTATCCCGTCGAAAATCAAATTTCTTGGGCGATATATACTTTGACAAAATATTATTGACCCAGAGAGCAATGACGTTGGAAATTAACTTATATATTAGATTGCACAATGATATGGGCCTATAGTCAAGAAAATACCTAGTGAGCTTCCGCTTGGGAATGAGAGAGATATAGGTGGAATTGATGTGGGGGTGTATGAATCCATGTAATCGAGATTCCTCGACCATCTTCAACAAATCACCATACATGACATCGTAGAATTGTATAAATAGCTCCACATTCCACCCATCCGGGCCCGGGCATTTGTCCCTTTTAAATGATTTTAGTACCTCCTGTATTTCCTCCTTAGTGACGCACTTGTATAGTGCATCATTTGAGGCCTCATCAAACATAGTAGGATATAACTCCACCCCCAGATCGGATCCTCTATGAAATCCGCCTCCCTGCTCTTGTATGCCTTTTCAAAGAATGAGACTGCCTCTTGTTGAATGTCCGGGAGAGTCTGAACCAGGTTTCCGCTTGAGTCCTTCATTTCCCAAATGGTGTTAATCTTCCTTCTGTGGCTTGCATATCAGTGCAAAAAATTTGTGTTCCTGCCCCCCCTCCTGAATCCACAACGCCCTGCTTTTTAAGCGCCATGTGACCTCTTGGATGTTCAACAATTTTTGTTTTTTTTCTTCCAGCATCCTGATGGAAGACAACAGGTCCCGAGTTGGGTTCCCCTTTTGCAGTTGTAAACCCAGTTTGTCCAATTCGTCCGAGATATCCTTGAGGTCTTTGTGAATTAAGTTTTTCTTCTTTCTCTCCCATCTTTTCACCACCGATTTTAGAACATGAAGCTTCTTAATGGTCACCCCAATGGGAGATGCCTCCTTGGCCAAATATTGTGACCAAAAATCCTTGACAAGTGTGTTAAATTTCAGGTCCTCTAGCCACACCTAATTGAATTTAAATGGCATGCCCATTATGAGGTCATCCCTATTCCATTTTAAGTAAATGGGTCGGTGGTCAGATATAAAAGAATTGATGATCCCCGAGTGAATCAAACCCAACCTGTCAATTAAATTCTCATGTAATAGAAATCTATCCAGTCTCTTTGCAACATGTTGGTCACCCGACCTGCCATTATGCCTGGTAGGTGCCAGTTTGGGAGGGAGGATATCCACAAGATTATAGTCACTAATGATATCTTTCAGTCGATCTGCTATAGGACCCAGCCTACAAGTCTGCCCCCAAATTTCATCCAGCCCAATAGTGAAGTTGAGATCCCCTGCCATCAAGAGAGAGTCCAAGCCAAAAATTCCCGTATCCACTAATTTATCCCAGAAACAATACTTGTCTCGATATGGTGCATAAATGTTGAGAATTTGGATATGCCCCGTGAGTCCTCTAATCTTTCCTACTAATAAAATACTAGCAAAACAAGAGTAAGCCTTAAAATTCGCCCATCTTGGATTCCATAGTGCAGCTAAACCCCTAGATAGGCCACTGGAGTCTGTAGCCGCAATGTGCCATTCGGGAAAAATTTTCCTAAAGTATGCCACCACCTGTTGAGCAGGATGCATAGATTCTTGAAGAAGAATAATATAAGGCTTTAACGAAAAGAAGATCTCTTTGAGGGCAAGAAATTTGTGTGCAGCTCCCAATCCTTGAATATTTAGAGATAGGACAAGATTCATGATGCCCCCAGAAAGAGCTCATTTGCTCTAAGTGCCCTCGGTTTGGAAGAAGATGCAATCGGAATGTCAATAAGTGAATGGGAGTCAGAAGGGGAGAAAGGGAGAGTTCTAGGTCTACCTCAGAAGTGCTTGCTATCTTGATCATGTGTTCGGCAGACAGTGATATTACTAGCCAAGGTGGGATTGATACGGGGTGACAAAAATGGACAAGGTTTGTGAATAATAAGGGTACAGAGATCCAAAGTCTTTTTATGGAGCAAGTAGTCAATATCGCTATCAACAGAGTTTCTGGGAGAGGAGACAGGTGAATTCGATGATTGCAAGGGAGCACCCGTAGCAGGAGATGCATAGGGATGTAGTGAGGGGGGGGGTGGATGATACGTAGTATGAACATGAGTATTATCATCAAATTGCGTCAGTGTCGAGAACAGGGTCGACCCATAATGGAGAGGGTCACTGCATGGAGGAAGATTGCCCATATTAGAGGATGTGAGGTTCATATCACTGGCAATTGGAGAAACAGCCTCATTAGACGTCCATGGGGAAGAAGGAAACTCAACAAAGGAATTAATAATCAGATTGTCGTGGTTATTATCATAAGAACGGTAAGTGAAATGAAAAGGAGGAATACCTGTAGTATTATTCTTCACACCCGCTTACAAACCATTTTCCTTTTCATAGCCGACCAAATCATCATGTCCCACCACAATACCCATCGACCAATGAAGTGCCTTCCCGTGTGAGTGTCTATGCCCCCCCAGTCTACGCGGACACTGGGCCATGAGATGGTTAGTGTGATGAAAATAAGGCATCTGAAAGAAATGCCCCAAAAATCCAATCTCTATAGTAAATGCGTAGTATCCCAGTTCCATTCAATGTGGTCGGGAAACCCCCCATATACTCTTTCTCGATCAGAATCCAGGCTATTCTCTTATCCCTCAGTCCCAGACACTGAGGATCAACATAGACAAATTTACCAATAACATTCCCATTATCAATAAAGACTTGCCTCGGCCATAATTCAATCGGTAGTCCAAGAAGATTAACCTAGACTAGTCTACTTCAGGGCATTTCCTTTAGCGGGTTGAAGCCGATATACCATGTGTGTAAAGGCAGAAAACCCTGACCCCGAATCCATGGTAAACACCTGATCTTTTCCAAATCTTCCTGACACAGGAAATGAAAGATATACTAAGCGTTCATTAGTCTGACCACTATGGGCATGTATCCCATAAGAGATTTCCACTTAGTTTCTACCCAGGAATGCATCTCATCCTCCTTAAGTTCAACAAAGTGCCATCTACCAACTAGAGCCCGTTTCTGTAAACTATTAACATGGTCAATCAGAACATCGTGACGAAAACTCAGAAATGGCATCTGGGTGGTGATATCAACTGCTTGTCTACTATGCTCGTGTCTCGAGCCTCTGGGAATACCACGTTGAGCATCAGGTGATCGAGGTATTGCATGTGTGCCACATGGAAGAATGCCAGTCAAGCCAATCATGTTCTTTGTGTCCCACCTGGATGGCCCACCGCTAATACCATCCACTCGTCCACCAGAGTGTTTCTATTCAGCCTCCATCATGGCTCTGATATATGCTTCATGGGCCGAAGTTTCCAATACAAAGGGGTCCAAGTAGGCCATGATAAGGCAGGCGATAGGGGTAGGTAATATTTATAGCTCGATCCGCATACCAATCCATGGTAGGAAGGTAATGCGACCCTCCAGTAATTACAGCTAATAAATATAGTAGGTCTGCAGCTAGAGTAGAAGTCTCGGTCTGTGCGATTCAGCCAAATGGATGTTTTGGTTTTATCTTCCTTGTACGTGTCAATAATTACGTTTTTCTCAATAATTTAAATTTTCAAAGTTTTTTTTGTTAATGTATTTAATTTTTTAAAATTTAAGAAAACTTATTTAAATTGTTCTATATTTGTGTTTTTTTTGGTATATTTATAAAATAATTTTGTTTAAATTAGGGAACATTTTAGGGGTTAACATTCATAAGTGCGCTAATTTTCCATGTTTTTTCCATAAAAAAAGATTAGCCAACTTCCATTTTTTCTAAAAATGATTTTCCCAAATTTTATGGTTTAAAATTATTTTATCTTGAAAATCCCCAAAATTTTATAGAGACTATATAAAACCATTATAAATTTGAATATTCTTACAAGAATATCTCCAAACATTTTATAGGTTGCATATTAGGGACTATTAAGATTCACCAAGGTTTATAAACTTTTAGAGAACTTTCCATCCCTAAAATTTTCCCTGGTTCAAATTTTTGCAAAGATTTGTTGGAATTGCAAGTTTGAGCTATATAGTGTATACACTTTAACTACTCCAAGAACTTTCCAAAGCTTTAAATCCATTTATACATTCCAACATTAAATCCATTTATACATTCAAAACTACAAATTAAACATTAAAAAATAAAAGAGGCATTGAATCCATTTATGCATTCAAAAACACAATTTAAACAACAAAAAATTACAATGTCATAAAAAAATTATTGTATGCAAGTTAGAAAGACAAAAACATAGAACAATTAGACTAAATATTACAAATGGTTTCCATATTATGGATTATGCCCTTCATAATAACTAAAATGAAGACGATTACATTCGTACATAATAGATAAGGCTCATAACTAAAATGAAAATGACTACATACATACATGGCACATATAGTTTGACAAAGGGCATAGCTAAAATGAAGATGACCGCACTGTACCTCTTTAAAAGTGGGGATAAACACATCCCCTATAATTATAAGACCATATGATTAACCCATTTTAGTCAAGGGGTTATTTCAAAAAAGAGGATTAGGCTATGGCTAGAAAGTCATGATAAAAGAGGTAAAGGCCAAGATGGATTTAGGAGATATCAATCAACTACGAATCACCTTGTTACTCTTGAGATCATTGTGGAGGAGTGTTGATATAATACAATTGATCACTTATGTTGTTTCATTGACTTTAGAAAATATTTTGACACTATTCCCATGACAAACCTATGAAAGAGGCTCAAAGAGATAATGGTTATTCTTGAGTTGAGGGGTTATATGAGAACATTATTGCTAATCTCAGGACCATTGGGGGTTCGTTAAAAGAAATTAATTGTAATATTAGAGTCAAGCAAGGGTGTCCCTTGTCCCCTACCCTTTTTGGCATACATGTTATTAAAGCTAGAAGAGTGTTTGGAAGATACAGGTTGTGGTAGCCCCACACGCATTAGTATATAATCATAATTCTTTTCCTTTATGCTAATGATATTGTTCTTTTGGAAAGGAAACATTATGATCTTGACAAACAACTAAGAATCCTCCAATATTTTGTTCCAATAAGGGTGTGACTATTAATATTGACAAAACAAAAGTCATGATAATAAAATCCATAAAGATCACATATAATACGGCAAAAGAAAATGTGGTATAAGTTCATATAAATATCTTGGAATCGATATCCATCACAAGCTCAACTAGAATTATAGAATTCAGAAAAGGATAAATGGAGGATGGAAAGTTTATTATGAAATTGAAAACTATTGTGAGTCAACAAATTTTGAGATATGTGATAAAGAGAAACTCTTCTTTGAGACTCTTGTCACTCCTGTTATATTATATGGATGTGAGCTTTGGGGATATAGTAAATCCAGTGAGTTGTGGAGGAAGATAGAACAAATTCAAAAGTAGTTTATAACCAACAAGATAAAAATTAAAACAAATACACCCTATCCTATTCTTCTGATCAAAGCAAGAATTTCCCATATTTAAAGCACAACTATGATCTAGGTATCTTATGTATAAGAAGAGGTTAAAGAACATGGAAGACAAGAAGTTTCCTAAAATTGCTTCTAACTCTAGCCAAAAACACCACCTTTGCCTCAAGTGGGGATGGAATAAGGATTCACTGGCTAAAAAATTTGGGGATAAAGGAGGAAAGCATTTTACAAAATAAGGAGAAATTGTGGGGTGATAAAGAGTTATATGGAAAAATAAAACTAAGATATTATAATGATGTGATCAACCCAAATCTTGAAAATCTAAAATATCTCTATGTCTTGGCTAGTGTAAAGAAGAAACTAAGCATTGCTAAAATAAGAGCAAATTATCATGAGCTCCATCATGAAATTGGGCACCAGTCAATTTTGAAAACACAATGGGTTGAAAGGGTTTGTCACTTTGCGACACTAGGAGTGTTGAAGATGGAAATCATTTTCTCTTAGATTTTTCAACTTATACTCACATTAGTTCAAAATTCCAAAATATTTGTCACACCACCAACCTTCTTGACCTTCTAACTCAACAAAACCTATGGTGATGTTGGAACACTTTTTCTAATGTTTTTTGAGCATTGAAATAAAATTCTAAAGGATTTTAAGTAATATCTTACTTTCTAGGTCCAATAGACAATTTCGTCTTAGTGGGCATTATTAATCATATATATATATTGAAACAAGGGCTTATTAACGCAATGATTAATTCAAAAAAGGGTGCGATTGTATCTCTCATGTGAGAATTAAAGTTGATATAATAAAATTAATTTACATAGTAATATAATATTATGAATTAGATCCCAACATGTAATTGAATATCTAACCTAGTCCATTACTAACCTTAACTCTACTTTTTCCTAGTCATTGCCTCTCAAGCCCTTCCAATCATTGATCTAGATTCAAGAGTGGGCAATTCCCCCCAACCCCTCTTCTTAATGTCAACAAAGTTGCTTTCCAAACTTACTTGATTTCCTTGTGGAAATCCACTCATAAGTCACAACCTTTTATACTTCAAATCAATAAAATCCTTTAAGTAAAGCTTCCCACTACTTCTTCTCATCATATGGCATTGTCTTCGATTGACAAAAGTCTCATTCAATGGTTCACTAGTCTTTCGCTCTCCCTAAGAATAATGGATAACAAAATTTCAAGAAAAAATGATGCCCATGATCAAAAGAAATCTCACATATTACTTATGTGGACAACAATTCTATGCCTTTTTTATTGAAAAGGTAGAATATTGAGATCTCATATTTCAAAATGTATTGTCTTTTATGGGAACAGGGGTAACAGACATACTACAAAATTTGACCCAAAATTGTATGTGCCCTCAATTATTTCAGTATCGTTTAAATTGTATTGTTTTCCTTTACACTTCTAAAATAAAGATCCATTGTGTGTCATTGGCAATTATTTAGGGAAATATATAAATAAATCTAAGCCAAAAGCTAGCATGTTTGCATGTGCAAGAATTTATTTTTGGAAAATAGAGTATTGTTGTAGCAGTTGTAACACCCTCCAAAATTTTGGCCTACACTAAAATTTTGGAGCCTACTTTGGATCATGTGATCGATATTTCCTTATTCACTTATTGGTAAGCTGATCATTTCAAGCTCTCTTCTTCAATATCAAGAGTCATTCATGCTTCTATCTTTATATAGCAAGTGCCATCTTCGGGCATGGGAGTTATCGCTTGTCATGCAAAGGGAAGTTTTGGTTTGCATAAAGGGGAAATATTTGTGAAAATGAGTTTTTCCCATCATGTAGACATGTTTCACACTCATTTCCAAAGTTTCATACATTATTACACAAGTGTCATCATTATCCTCACAAAGCCTATCGTCGGAGCCGCACTTGTCGTAAGATGCCACAAAGGTTGTTGCATTAAGAGAAGTATGTTTTCATATTTTTTGGATGGTCTATGTTATATCACTAAGTGTCCAAGTGTGTTGTCACATTCAAGCTCTATCACTGTTCACATTGGTTCCATTGATCCCACACTTAGCCAAATTCTGAAGAATTCCTAGCAACCTAGCCTCATTGAACCTTCCTAAACTACGCACTTCACATATACAACCCTCAAGCTTTTTCCTTGCCTACTGAATTGTGAAATGTGGAGAAAGCCCAACATCCTTTGGCATCCAAAACTGCATGGAGGCTACCTCTAGTTACCTTCCCTCAGCCGGATCTCACCACCCTCAAGAACTGCGTAGATTTTTCCCCCATGCCTCTCTACTGCCCAATCCCCCTTTGCCTCTGAAAACTACACAGATTTGTCCTCCAGGACCTCATCCCACAAAAGCCACTGCCTGCTTGAACTGTGCAATTTTTTCCTTCAGTGGGAACTGAGCAATCTTATCCCTCAGTCCAGCCCAATCACTAATCCTTCTCCCCCCTGACCTTATACTAGTTCCAGCTCAGTCAGTGTATTATCATGCAACATCTTCGACTAGGGGTTTATCAGACTTATGTCGTCTTGTCACGAGTGGAATACAGATACATGAATTCTACCAGCCTATGGAAATATGGTTAAGAAGGATATGAAGAAGGAGAACATGGTAGATGATACTTAAGGAGCTGAGGAGAAAAGATAATTATTAGATAAGAATACCAAGGAACCCAGGGTATGATAGAAGAACTAGACCGATTGACGAATCCATCTGATTCACAACCTTTTGGAGGGTAGATATGAAAAACAAAGCACATCTTTCATGAAGTTAAAATACACCTCTTAGCGTAGGATGAATAGCAACTTATCATTGTCATATCATTATGTCTTCAATGACATGTATGGTTGCAAACACTCAAATTCATTCTATGTGTTTCCTCAAAGTGTTTTGGTCCCTTTCGCTTGTTAGATCAATTGTCATCTTTGGAATGTTTGACTGTTATGTCATGTTTGCGAGTCTTTTCTGGCGATTTCAAATGTCAATCTCTATGTATATGATTTTTCCTAATCATGCAAACATTCATCACACTCATGCAGAAAGTCTTGAACACTATTGCACAAGTGTCGTCACGACCATCCTAAAGTCTATCTCAACTGTCGCACTTCTCGCTTCTTGTTATGAGATAGTCACATAGAGGGAAATGCTTTCTTTTTGCTCCAGTGGTCTATTTTGTCGTGTCGTCGAATTATGCTAAGTGTGTAATCACAAGTTCAAGTTCATCACAAGTCTATCTTCCTCCCACGCTTAGCCATTTTTTCGAAAATCTTCCTGACCAAGAAACTCAGCTGCACCGGACCCTGAATGAATTGCACAATCTCATCCCTCATTGTTGTGACCTTTCTTCCTAAAAATACGTAGTGCATTGCCACTGTCCTCTAGGGTAGTTGCACTGCGCAATTCCAGAGCTCAACAACCTTCCTTGATCCTCAGAATCTCGTAACAATTCCTCCCAGTCTGACTGAACTGCACACTTTGCACTGTCAGTCCTCAAGCTTCTCCCCTTTCCTACTGGAACCCCGTAATGTGAAAAGAAACCAGCCTCCCTTAGCCTCCATAACTGCGCAAAGGTGTCTCATAGTGTCGTGCCTCAGCTGGAGTTCACTGCCCTCAAGAACTGTGCATATTTGTCCTCTAGGCCTCTCTGCTGCCCAATCCTCCTTTCCTTTGAAAAATGTGTAGAACTCACCCCTAATGGCCTCATCCTACATCAACCACTGCTGGCTTCTACGCAATTCTGACTCCTAGTGGGCATTGCGCAATTTTTCTCCCTAGTGGGGACTGTGCTGAAAAGTTCCTCAAGCAAGCCTAAGTTGCGCTCTACGCAGTCTCAGTGATCAAGCCCTCTCCCTGTCACTGGAGTTTTACAATGCGTAGTTACTGGGCCCTCTCTCCCAACCTATCACTTGTCTCAGACTCAGTTCATGGATAATACTACATCATCTTAGACTAGGGAGTTTTCAAATTGATGTCATCCCGTCATGAGTGAATTACAGGAACATGTACACTATCAAGGCACGACAAGATGATGAAGAAGGAGAAGAAGGAGGGAGGCATTCCTAGAGACCCACTTGTAAGCAAACTGACAAGAGAACCTACCAAGAGCAAGTGAAGGAACACAAGTGTAACCACTTGCCAAGACTGAAGATCATTGAAGACCCCACATTATCAAGCTATGTAGAGGAGAAAATAAAGCATATTTAAGAACACATCTATCACTCAACAACAACAACGTCTTGAAATTTCCACATCATCAAGCCAGTCCATGTCAGCAGTGTCATGTGAAGTCGTGTCATGAGTTTTCATATGCCACATCACTACTTTGGGCGATGTATATTTTGGATCAAATGTGTTGTAAAGTGAAAGTCCAATGGACACACGAGAATATGAAGAGTCATGTAAGTTGAAAAGTCATAGGAAGTTGAACAATCCTGAGGGTAGTAAAAAATTCACAAGGGGAAGCATCACCCTTGGTTATATATACCCCCTCATTGTATGAGCAAGGGACTTTCACCTTGGCTCCTCCCACAAAGAATTACAGAGACTAGCTAGTTCTTTGAGGAGTAAGGAGTAGCTCTAATGTCCCACTAATCGGGCTAGTGATGTAAAATGTAAATATGTGTCTTAGAACTTTTGCTTAATAACAGAAGCCTTTTAAAGCCAACACATTCTTCATGCATGAATTATGAATGTTTGTAAGACTATTCTGTGGACATTTGTATTTCATGTTTTCTTTCACATGTACTAAGATAGTTGAACTATTTCGGTATTTTTAGTTCTTATCTTGTTGAGAATGTGCTATAATGGTTTTTTATTTGTCTCATCCCTATGGACTATTCCACAGGATACTAGACAAACCTTTCCTTACTTATTCATTATAATGATTGTCACGTCCATTGTCGACTATTCCATTGGATGTTAGATAGTTCCTTTTGGTTCATGTGTGTCTCTTCTTGGGTGGTACTATTACCTCTCATTTAGAGGCTCACTTTTCTCCCCCCTTTCGCAGTAAGAGAACCTAGACATAGTTGCACTACACACTCACCTTACTTTTCGAAGATACCATTGCATCACTCTCCTATGCTGACAACTAGAGCTAAGACAAATCTTTGAGGATTTGGAAATCAGTCCTTTATACCGGATGGGACTCCTACACCAAACAATGTGAGGTATGATTGGGACTTCATATCGGGGAGATCCCCTTGGTTGACAAATTTCTAGCACAGTCAACAAAATAGTGTTAGAAGGAGGGCCATATGATAACTTATGCCCGTTGAGTCTGGTTTGAATCTCTTATTTAAAATGGCTCTTCCCCAAATCATAATCTCGAGATGTTTTTCTAAAGAGCTTAATTTTACCATCCCTGTAGAAGTTATTCATAACCTGTCCGAGTTTAAGTTCGATGGTGAGGGTTAATCAACTTTTTCAAACATTTGTTTCAAGTTGTCCATCTTTGTATTTCTCATAGAATATGTTCCAAACATGTCATGGCTAGATTACTCACCCTCACATTCGAAGGTCGTGTTAGTCAATGGTGTCATACATTACCCATTGCTTCTATCCATTCATTCAACCAGCTTGCTAGGAAGCTTCACAAACCCTTCGATAAGTATAACTACTAAGATGTTTGTGGAAGAATCAATCGTTTAAGAATGGAGCCTGTTGAATCAGTTGAGGATTTTTCTTATTGGTTCCTTCACCTCTGTTGTGAAATTCCTGAAAACATTTGAACTGGTATTTCTTGAAACAAGAGTTTGCACACTTGGTTCATGTCTCTTCATACGTTGAGCCTGAACCTCTTGATTTTCCTTCTTCTCTAACTCTTGTGAATCATGAGGCACCTCAAATTTCATAGGAGGAGCTTACTAACCCTTTTTTTCTTTGTTCTCCTCCTTTTCTGGTCTCGATGAGGGTGCCTCCTAACATTGATTGTAAAATTGGGAAATCTGCGAATCAAATCTCCAGTCCATCTTCTCATTCTTCTTCCACTTCAATGGAGGAAATTACATAATGGCTCATGAAGTCTATATTGAAGACTCACTCCTCCATTCTGCAATATGTTTTCACCATTCACAACTCTGGTCACAAAGATAATCCAAATTTTTGTTGCCCTCTATCATCTACATATTCTGACTCTGTGTACCATGAACCGCTTGACCAATCTGCTCCATTAACTGGTTCTTCAAATTCTTTTGATTCTCAAGCTGCTGGCTCAAATTGCAATCAGGTACAAGGAAGTCATAGTACACGGGTAGAGGAGAAGGAAGGCGAAGATGATTATAATCTTTCCTCTCTGTTTTAGAATCTCCCATGTCAAAATAATGAGTCCCCATTCTTGAATGATTCTCAATATGCTAATCTCAACAAAAAATCCAATACGATTATTTCTTTCAATCAACCCCCAACCTTGGGAAGTGATCATTCCAATGATGATAAATCTATTTCCTTATGTCGTGATGAATGCCCAAGCACACCATATGATCTTTTGGTTTCTCATGAAGATTTTAATTTATATCTAGAATCTGGTTCGGTCAAAGAAGATGTTCATATATAAACTTCCTCTTCACCTCACTATCCCTTGTGTCCTCTCGTTCAAAATGCATCTACTTGTGACAAAGATACTCCGCGCTCTCTAGTTTCTTCATCCAATGAGTTATCCCCTTGATTGATGCAAGGTAGTGAGGCTGTCCATGATGAAATTGAAAACAATCAAATCATAGAGTACCCTTCCCATTCCCTGTCATCTCTTATCCTGCATGAAGAAAACTCTTCAAATCATCTTGCTCATGAGATCTCACCAATTCATTTATCTTTGAATTTGCAATTGGAAGAGCCTCTCCAGTTGAACAATCTAGTTGTTGAAATTGAAAAATACGGTAAAATCTATGACAAAGATGGCTTCTATCCAATGATAAATGGTCTTATTGAAACCTATAATAACAACTATCCTCAATTCATGCATGATCTGGTTCAAGCTTCAAAATATGATTCTACAATCCTGGGAAGTTCCGGGACTTGCCAGGGAGTTGAGGCACTTCAATTTCCATTGATGGTTATGTTAGGATCTCGCAACTATGGTAAGCCCCCCGAACTAAATCAAATCTGGTTTCTCTCACACAATTTGTCAATCTGGATGGTTTCACTCAATATGAATTCCCACATGAAAAATGTTTGGTATTCCAGGTGTGATCTTTCAAATTTTCGAGACTTTACTTATGATGGAATTCAAGAATCTATTGCAGTTCATTCGTCTTCATGCAAATCTATCACATCAAACTCAAGTTGGGAATGTGCATCTCTCATAGAGTCATGGATTTGTGAAGTTGATTATCTCAAGGACTATCTTTGCCTGAAGGAATCATACTTATCTAATTTATCGCTTAATGGTCAGTGTTAGGTCCCTATAATACTATTGATTCCCCCATTACTACTGTCATTATAGCCCTTATTGTTATTATTGTTCCCCATAGAAGCCCACTATTGTTATTGTTGTTCCCTTACATTATTATTGTTATGTCGACTTTGATTATATTGTGACCCCTTAGACTCCTATATATAGAAACGAGGTTTTGTCATTTGTATCATCCAAGAATTGTTCATTCATGTAATGTAAAGGAGGTTTCCCCCTCGAAGAGGTTGATTTTGAAGTCGTTGATCTATCTTTTCTATCTTTTTGTGAGCTAGTTTCATAACATTTGGTATCAGAGGTTTGGATTCTAGGGTTTTGCTGCTCCAAAACAGGTCATCGTGGCATTTTTGCTATAAATTTTTTCTGCGACATTTCAAAAGCTAAAAAAAACCATTTAAGCTTAAATCTCGATGATCCTCGGGTCCAAATTTCAGATCTTGTCTCGCTATATTTTTGGAGATACGATCCAAGGAAGTTAGGGATTTTGCAGGCTCTCGAATTACATCCCAAACAAGTGAGCTTGGGAAAATCGTCATAAATTTCTCTCTGAGTATCAAATTCAAATTTCATAAGACGTTATAGAAAGAGGATGGACTGTAGTTTTTTGTGCATTATTTTCATGTCTGAAGGTTGAAACAATGACACGTGGTACTGCATACAAGTTCGCTTTACTGAAAAAGTGTATAATCAAGTCATCTTGGGAGATTGGGCATAACGCTTTCTTGGAGAATCCAATTTTGCTCAGACTGGGATGGATACCACATTTTGTAATTTCAGACCTTGGAGATCCGAAATTTCAGAGATAAATCAGATTCAATATCGAGCTCCGACAGAGAGAAAAAAGGTGTGTAGTTTTTTTAAAAATTTGCATAATTTTGGTCTTAAAAATTAGTTTCAAGGAATTCAAAGGGCATAGTGAAGAATAATTATCATTAATTGATTCCCCGAAGAAATAGAATGGAAACATATAGTAAGCAAACTGAAAGCTCTTGCATGGCTCATGAAGAAGAGGAAGAAATGCAGCATGATATATCAAAATTACGAGACCAAGTGCAACAAATTTCACTCTCACAAAAAATAACAGAAGGTAATATGGATGGTTTAAAGAAAGGCGTGGAAGATAAGATGGACGGTTTAAATAAAGGCATGGAAGATAAGATGGATGGTTTAAAGAAAGGCATGGAAGCTAAGATGGATGGTATGAAAGACAACATTGAATATTGGAAGATGGACATGGAAGGTTGGAAGGAAGGTTTGACAAATTTGCTACAAGAAAGACTTCCTAAGGGAAAAAAGGTAGTAGAGAAAACTCAAAATGAGGAAAAAATAAATGTTAATCATGAGTCAAAGAATGAAAACATTGAAGATTTGAAGAAAGACGTGGAAGGTTTGAAGGAAGGTTTGACAAAGTTTGATCCAAAATGGATCCTAAAAACCCTCTAAGTCTTCTAAGATCAAAAACTATCGCAAAGGATGAGCTTTGAGAAATGGCAGATTACACTATCGGGCCTGAAAAACATGAAGAAATAGTGAAATAACAGAGCTATCGGAAGCTTGAACAACGATGCACAGGAGTCGTCGGATCTGGCCGATCAATGGTCCAGATCCGATCGGCATATCACAATCGAAGATAGCAAGCGGAGGCTATCGAAGGCTACTGTTAGCACTCCAGGAAACTCTCCTAGGTTGCATCTCGGAGATGCCTGGTAACATATAATCTTCAATATTGTTCTCAGAACTATTGGAATGGATGATGGTTTGGATCAAGTTAGATAACCATTTCAACTCTGTTTTCACTCAGTGCATGCATGAATGCTCTCACCAATACAAGGCTTTACACCACTATTGCTCAATAAGTTATAAATTCAATGGATAGATGGAGAATACTGACTATACTAGCGGATTGCATACATAAACATACATCAATGGCTAGCTACAGGTAGCAAAAGAGAATATTGACTGTACTGGCAGATGCATATATGACCACATATGGATGGCTAGCTATAGGCAACAAGGAAGCTTGCAAATCTAATATATCAAAGCAAATATTATATGACAGTTATCTGGCCTTAGACACAAAGAAAACATGAACAAATTGTTCAAGTGAAAGCCTAGAACAACAAAGAGAATGGACATTGAACATATAATGGCAAAAGAAGCTTATATTGCTAGAATGAATATGAGAAGCTTGAATGAACAGAGGAGGAATAATCTCCAAAAGTTGAACCTATCATCCTCAAAGCTCCAACTCATGAGGTAAGAGGCCTTGATAAGTCTCCTTCTCCTTTCAATTTTCAATCAGAAATTCAGAAGCTAAGAATACGTATGCCTCTGATTGAACCAGTGAAGAATGAGTCCTTCAAGAAATCTATCCTTGAGGCTCTTGAGCCTAATGCCATCCAAGCCTCCATTGACTATGTAAATCTTCAAAATGACCAACCAGCTGTTATTCTCAGCCCAATGATTGAAAATTATGAAGACAGCTCCCCATCATTCTATGTTTCTCTGTCTATTCATGATGAAATCCTTCATAATTGCCTTCTGGACACTAGAGCCAACCATAATTCAATGCCCAAGGATATCATGGATAAGCTCGGTCTTGACATTACCAAGCCTTATCAATTGGCCTCTATGCAGCTTAAAAAACTAGTTTTCCAGATCACAGAGGAAGGAGGTCCACATATTTGGGACATGTTCTCTGATGGGACTTGCTCTAAGGAAGCTACAGGAACAGGTGAAGTCCTTGTGTCTCCCACACAAGAATGCATTGATTCATCTTTTATGTTAACTTTTTTGGTCACAAATGACACAGCAGAGTATAAAGCAGACCTTATTATTCAGCAAGTGTACAAAACCTTCCAAGCAAAACATCCAAGGCTGAATGCATCCAGAGATGAGGTGAAACATAGATCATCTTTGCCTGATAATATCAAGTGCTGTAAATTTTTTGAAGTAGGTGATCAAATCAATAGGCTTTTGCAAGTCTTTGATGAATTGGATGATATACACATTGACCAAGAGAAATAATCCTTTCATAGAAAGATAAAAAGGGTCAAGTTTCAGTTTGGTGATTATTTTCTCAAAAGGAATGCATCAAAGGAAGGAGGAGATGTTTTTGATGGCCCATTCAATGGGCTATTCTTTGAACTTTATTTTGTTTAAGGCTTTCAAGCCTTGGTATTGTAAATATGTTGTTTTCAAGTTTTTATTTCATGCTAAATAGACTCCATGCCCAATGCAACACTAGAAAGAAGATTTAATTTTTGTTTTACAGGAAAGGCATTGATCTGAGATCCTTGAAACCTCACAGAGAGGATTTCATCCCCAGAAGGAGCCAATGTTAGCTTTGCTGACAAAAGGCCCAAAAATGGATCCATGTAGGCTCCTAGAGTCTCCAAAGTTGCTTAAAATCATGCCAATGGATCCATTAGTGCTCTTGAAATCTTCAATTTTCACTCAAATATCATCCAATGATCAAAATCAGTGCAAGAGGAAAGCCCTTGGAAGGGCGGAACTACACTATTGGAAGGCAAAAATGCTTGAAAAACCATGAAAAACCCATTATCGCAGGCTTAAAATGGGAATGCATAGATGCCGTTAGACCTGGACGATCAACGACCCAGATCTAAGTGGCAAATCGCAGTCGGCAGTTGCAATCGGCGGTCGCGGGCAGTGGAAATCGGCGCTGGACACCACCGATCAGTGATTGCCGATGATCGCTATCGGTGGGTCACATCGGCGGAAGTATTGGCAGAGGTCTTGTGGAATGAGTGATAGCGATTTTCGATTCAACATGGACCGTCGATCACGCGCAGATCGACGGCCCACATCGCATCGATGGATCACTATTGGTGGAAGCCAAAGGGGCGGGGCCTTTACATATACATAGGTGCGACCCGATGGCCAGACCTGATGGAATTATATGCGACAGTTTGTAAATTTTGAAGTCTACGTGAAGGCCTACTTTTAATGTATTTAAATATATTTTGCATATTTTCGTATTTCAAAGAAATACAAAGGGAACCAAGGAGCTGCACCGATGTGATAAGGCCCGAACCCGAAAGGGTCTGGGAAGGGAAATATATAAATGTTGAAGTCCGGAGGGAGCCATTTTTTAATATATTTCTCATGTTTTTTACGTATTTCCAAATACAAAGGAAACACGGGACCAGGCCACTTGTGACTTACAACAGCGACCCTAAGGGTGGGCCCGATAAATAATTAAACCATTTTTGAGGACTTTTAAAGTCCGAAATACACGGAGATGGCGAGATTTATCAATGATTGCAGTGTTTTCTGTGTAAAAACAGAAAACATTGATTGGGGCCATTTAAAGGGAATATAAAGGCCCGAAGACCCATTCCACCATATAACAGAGCCCGGGAGAGAGTTTGCTGGGATACAGGGGTCAGAAAGGGAAAGAGAGGGGCCACAACACGCTGCTCGCCCAAAATAGAAACATCATGGGCATCAACAACACAACTCAGCCAAAGACAACAGAGATCATGGAGCAGACAGCGCAACTGTCCAAAACAAATAGAAATATCAAAGTCCACAACGCAGCTCATCAAAACAAGCATCATGGGGCATTTCTGACACGATAGAGCTCCCATATAGCACAAAAAATCACCCAAAATATCTGAAAGCGGTTACTCTGCTGTCAGAAGTAGAAAAATCCGATCCCATGCTTGCCTAGAGGGCATCAAATAATTTAACAATGCAGATCAGATAGATTAAGACTCCGAGGCTCTTAGAGCTCAGGAGCATTGTAAACATGCTATAAATAGCTATCAGTAAGATGTAATAGAGGTTCAACTTTTGGAGATTATTCCTCCTCTGTTCATTCAAGTTTCTCATATTCATTCTAGCAATATAAGCTTCTTTTGTCATTATATGTTCAATGTCCATTCTCTTTGCTGTTCTAGGCTTGCACTTGAACAATTTGTTCATGTTTTCTTTGTGTCTAAGGCCAGATAACTGTCATCTTATCTCTGCTTTGATATATTAGATTTGCAAGCTTCCTTGCTGCCTGTAGCTAGCCATCCATATGTGGTCATATATGCTTCTGCTAGTACAGTCAGTATTCTCTTTTGCTACATGTAGCTAGCCATTGAGAGGTGTACTTCAAAACATGTTCTTTACTTACCATACTTACCCTCAAGATGTCCATGCATCCGACGAAGTTTGCATGCGGTCCTGATCTTTTCCATTACTCGGTTCCTTTGTCCTTCTCCTCAACTCCTTGGGAGGGATTTCAGCATGTCACATTTTCCTGTAGTCACTGAGAGGTAGACTTGCATAGTTTCAACAGACAATGACTGCTACCAGAATGAGGCCCTGGGAGGCCCGTCTGTGCAGTTTCTGCATGCAAGACAGACAAGACAACTTGGACAACATTGTGCAGTTTTTAGGCTCAGGGCACTGCTACAAGACAAGGGTCATAGGAAGACACCTCTGTGCAATTTTTGAGTGTAGTGCAACTGGACTGCTCTACACATTTCTGGAGAGCAGTGTTGGTTGGGACCTCTATGGGCTACAGGGTTTCAGCTGGCAAAGAATGCTAGTGTCTCTGTGCACTACGGGGTTTCAACAGGAAAGGGAGGAAGCTTGATGGTTGCAGAAACAAAGCGCACATTTTCGAGAAGTTGGATGAGGCTAGTTTGCTTGGAAAAATGGCTAAGTGTGAGATCAGTGAAACATATGTAAACATTTATAGGACTTGATTGTGATCACACACGGACACTTAGTGACATAACGTAGACCATCCACAATGCATAAGACATACTTTTCTTGATGCAAAAACCTTTGTGACAAAAGTGCGTGAGGTGAGTGTGAAACATGTCTATGTGAGGACAACCACTCATACACACATAATTCCCTTGAAGCAAGACAACATTCCCTTTGCACGACAAAGAACAACCCCTATGCCCAAAGATGACACATGCTGCATAAAGATGAGAACGCAGACAACCCTTAAGATCAAGGAGGGGAGCTTGAAATCATCATCTTACCAACAAGTGACCAAGGGTGATCAATCGCAGGATCCAAGGTAGGCTCCAAAATTTTCATGTGAGCCAAAATTTTGGAGGGTGTTGTAGCCGCTACAACACTTGGCGACACACTGGTAGGACTCCAACTCTCTGAATAGACCTTGTTTTGTGAAAAGCAAGTCTAACCCTTTCGGAAGTATTGTTCGATTCTTTGATCATTGTGGTTTCCACACTAGCTTGATTGAAAGATGTAGCACCTGTCATGCTTTTGATCGGTCAACACACATTCCAAACCAAGTCAACTTAGTTGTTTCAATTGGGGATGAGGGGTATATTGGTGCACAAGTAATATAACTGTCATAGTTTAAGTTTCATCTCTGGTGTTGTTCCGCTGCCAGCAGGCCTGGATAGTACCCTGATGGAGTCACGCAGGAACACAAGCATCGCTCCACTGCCAATGAGCCTAGTCAGTACCCTAGCGGAGTTACTTGCATCACCTCTCTATGAAGGAATCCTTTCTCTTCTTTTGCCTTATTCATTTTTCATTTTTTTTTTTTCAAGAACAATGCATAAGCACTTATTTATTTCAGAGGTTGATGAGGTATCTCGACTTATTGAGAGCAGAAGAGGTTGTGCCTTCATAGAAGTATGTTATGTATACCTCTGACATACTTTTTAAGGTTTTCCCCCTCACTTTACTCGACATGACTGAGCTGACAAGGGTTAACCCAAAGCAATCAACTAGAGTAGGTGGTGATAGTTAGAGTGCAAGCGTTGTGGTTTCATTAAGACTCACTCTGAACAAAACGTATTTTCCATCAAGGCATCATAGACTGAAGATAACAAGCTCTTCATAAAAAGAGATGACACCAGATAACCAAGTGTTGAGAGTTGTACAGGTCCTCTTAGATTTTCCCAGCTTGTCGCGAGAGCCAAACACAGTTTCATGTGACGCTAACCTACGGGCACAAGAAAGTAAAGAAAGAGAAAATCAAAAAGTAGAAGTAAAGTGAAAGAAAAACAGGTAAGAGAATCAAGCAAGTAAGCAAACCAAACCGAGTAAGCAAGAAAAAAAACATGCGAACAAAAAAAGAAAAGCAAAGCAAGAAACAAAGACTACTCCTACTCCTACGCTAACCAGTGCATGGGCCTACTCACATGAAGTGATATTTCCAATGCAGCCACTGGCGCATTGGATGCCCCATGTTGGTGAAGGCATGGTTCGCGAGAAGCACAGTCAAGCGAACCAACAAGCATAAAAGATACAACAATGAAGACCAACACGCTCCGAGTTTTAAAACATCCACAGAAAAGAAAAGAGTGAATACACAAGACAAACATTCTGCGGACTTAACATGGTGTTGTGACACACTACGTGTAGATGATAAACATTCACACTCTTTGCACTATGACATACGAGCGAACATGAGAAAGACCAACAACTTATGATTTGCAAGCACGCTCGTTTTGTAAGATTCCTCCAAAGCTTGAGCGATGGGATCATGTGATTCGAGTGGAGGAAGCGAAATCTGGGTTTGGTTGATCTTCAATACGAAGCAAAGAGTGATGAGGAGCCTTGGGTGTTTCAAAAATTTTCTGATCGGAAGTGGAACTAACCTTAGGACAGAGAGGGCCTAACATAACCATCAGCGCAGGCTCAAGTGCCTCAATAGCTTGCAGGGTTTCCACTCCGTCAATAGGTAGATCATCGAAGACTAGTGTCCTAGACATATTAACAACGAGTGAATCAACATCGTGATCAAATGAAGAAGTACAAAGATCACGACAGCCACGATTAGAAAATTTGGGATGTTCATCGGCATCCTCATGATTTGATAAATCTTGCAGAGGGGTAGATGAGAAGCAAGGATGTTCATCCTCTGTGTTTTCAGAAGTGATAGATGACATATGGGATGGATTTTCAGAGGAATATGTGTCCTCTTCGCAATGTAATGACAGACTGACATTCAGTGTGTCCTGTGAATGATCTAAAGTAGAAACATACAGAAGGAGTTTTCACATGGGAAATCAACAGTGGAAGAATCACAAGGTAGGCTAGGATAGAGAAGATGAGGCAAGGATGGAAGGGAGTCATCCTTCTTCACGGATTCTTATTTAGATTCCCACACACACTCATCATGAATGATAGGGCAAGTTGGTTGCACAACACCAACTCCGTCAACGACTTGATCCTCATTCACAGCAAGTGTGGAGTCTGAACAGAAGAACACAAGACAGTACAGTCCAGAGGATCAGCAAAACGCTTGGCCAAAGGTTAAGGTAACAAGTCCACAAGACAAACAACAGGATTGCAAGCCAAATCTGTGTAGATATCAAGAGCAAGAGGGGTAGGAGGATGTGACAGTTCAATTGATGTGTGTGGATGTTCTCCCGCATCTACGGTGGTGGAGTTGTTTGATGAGGGGAAGGCAGACAATCACTTGTGACAACAACTGTGTCCAATTGTGATTGCGCAGCTCCATCATCGAAGTATACTGAGCAGGGTTCGAATGATTATGAGAATTGCGGATTTTCAGATATGTAAAGAAGATACTTAAATATTCCATCGAGAAATTCCAGATCAATTTCATCTTCAGGAAATCTCTGTGCGAGATTACAAAAGTGTGTGTGAAACTATTCAATAGATTCATTAGGTTCTTTCCGTAATTTCAGAATTTCTTTGTTGAGTGCCTTATGGTTAAAATGATTGAAAGCACGGTCTATCTCTATGACCAGATGAGGGAGAGATTGAATAGACTTTTTGGGCAGAGTGGCACACCAATGCAGTGGGTACCCTTGAAGCGTGTATGCAAACAGCGCGTAAGTTATGCAACCTTCAAAGATTTGATGCCTTTCACATGAGCCTACAATGCCAATCGCGTGTCTAACTAAGGCTACTCGGCCTCGACCATCGTATGTTTTACTTGACAAGTTATTCTAGAACTCTTTCTATATTTCAAAGTCGTTTCCATAAGACATACACTCCGGAAGGGAAATTATGTGTTTAGTCATGATAAGTATGCAGAGATTCAAAACAGATTGTGAGGACTCAGCTTGTCATCTGGTCCTCCTTCTTGTTGGGTGTGGAGCATGATTATTTAGAGGTCTTTGTTTCAGTCGGAAGTATACCCTAGGAAGTTTGTACACCCCTCCACGCAGGGGGGTGCGGGGGGGATTTGTCCCCCCCGCTAGGGTTCGAGGGGGCTGATCCCCCCCGGTTGGGGGATTCGGGGGCCAGCGGTCCCTCGATGGGGGTTTCGGGGGTAGTGCCCCCGAAGCTAAAACAGATGTAAAATTGCCTTGCAAAAGTATAGTAATTTCTAGTAAATCTGGGCCGTTAATTAGGCAGATGATCTGACCGTAGAAGTTATTTTTAGTTTAGGGTTTTTTGCCCTAGAAGGCAACCCCTCTCTTTGTATGAGGGCATTGTATTGAGGCTGTGTAATAGATGTGTATTCTCCATGCGAGAAACAGAGAGGCGAGACTGTGAGAGAAAACAGAGGATATTACAACGGATCTATTGTAGGTTGTGTCTCTTCATTTTGCTAGATAATAAAAAGGAAGGACTAGCTGTTTGGGGTGGACGTAGCCCAAACTGGGTGAACCACGTATATCTGTGTCTCTCTGGCTTTATGTGTTTGTGTTTTTCCGCATATTATATGTCTTGCATTTCTCTGTCATATATAATATTTTTCTAACACTTCAAGCGCCAGAAATGTTGAGGGTGCTAGACCCGCTAACATTCAGGGGATCTCCGCGGTATGAAGTCCCAACTAGATGTCACACCATTTGGTGTAGGAGTCCCATTCGATACAATGTTCCGGTTGCCATTATCTTAAGGATATTCCTTAGCTCTTGCTTGTAAGCACGCAAGAGTGGTCTGGTTTGTCTTCAAACAATGAGGTTCGCGTGCCTGGTGAGTGCTAGAGTTACTTGTGTTAAGGTTCTTTCACCGCAGAGGGAGAGGGTGGAAGTGAGTCTCTAGTAGAAAGGGAAGAGTTCCAACTCTATCAGAGACACACAAAACAACAGGACATGCGTAGCTTCTGGCGGAGTAGTCGACACGGATGTGACAGTCACAAACACACAATGAATCGATAACACGTACAACACCCAACATAATAGTCCACGTGAGTGCGACAGTTGTTATAACAAGTTTATGGGAATGGTTTTGTCTAGTGTTCGGCGAGGTAGCCCACACGGGCAAGACAATGTTAACAACTTATACAACACATTTTCATAAGCATATGTATTATAACAACCGAAATAGTTCAATTGTATTAACACAGGTTAAAGCAACATGCATTACAAGTGTGTTGTGGGGAAAAATGCCTATGCAGGACGATCCTATCCACCTAAGGTGTGACAGTGCCTTAGCAACAAACAGAGACAGCTATTCTAGTATTCTTCCTTTATGAATTAAGAATGAAGAGAGATAGATGGACTAACCGGTGTCTTCCGTTTGTCCCTCGATCTTGTTCCTCTTCTCTTTGGGAGTTCTCAGCTACTTGCCTTCTCGCTCGCCCAGCTTCAAGAGGTTTCTACAAGATCTCAAGAAGAGAACACTACACAAAGATATAGATTCATATTCATAACTAGTTCAGGATTAGAAATAAACTAAATACACTAATGCAATCATACATCAAAGACACATCAGCATATGGAGAAACCAAGATAGCCTTATTGATGAATAACAAGGTTCAGGAAGAGATACAACCCAGAGGGCTCCAATCCAGCATCTCCTTCCCAGCAAATGAAATTCCTATCTTCACCTTCCCTCAAAGAATTAAGCACCCAATAATTCCAGTCTCAAACCAACGACAATTCTTTGCAATAACAAAATTCCAGCCCCCAGATCTCATGGAGGAGAGATCCATATATAGATGTTTGGAGAGAGGATGAGTCAGCTTGAGATCTGACTAGTGTCCTCTCCCTCTGTCAGTTCTTGATTCCACTTGGAGGTTCTTGCTTCCACTTGGAGATTGGGAACCTCTTACTCATCACTAGTCAAATTCACTGAGGCAAGTGTCATTGAGGAAGATTCTGGAAGCTTCCTGGGTCTTGATACCTCTTGGAATGAACTTGCCATTTGTCAATTCCCGCTCAGCGCACCCTGGTAGTGCTTCTACTTACGTTGCAGTGCAGGTAGCCAGTGTTGACTTTGCATTTCAGCGCAGACAGCTAGTGGAGTCACTGAATTGATCCTGAATTGACTTGTTTTTGAGCAGTTTCTGGTGGAGAACTTCTGTGAATTGCTGTGGTTTGTTAGCCTTGTTCCTCTAGGGGTAGGAACAACATGTTTAGGGAATTTGGATCCCTTAGATTATGGACATTTCATGCTCAATGCTGTAAGGCACAAAAATGTCTATAACAGTTGCCCCCTAAAGTATGAGGCCGTTTATCAGGTGAAATGCTTTATTAGGAGGATCCGAAGTTCATCCAATGCTGGGAGGAGACCTGTAATAAGATACAATACAATACATTATTTTTCATACTGCTTTCATGATCTAGCTGAGGCGGGCATTCCCATGCTCAGCTTTATAAATTCATTTTTCTGTACATAGAACAGACAATCGTCTGATGGTAGACTGATAATTTTGATGAAATTATCATCCTTTGGGTAGGATGATTATCTGCTGCAATGATGTACATGTCAATGTCTTTATCTTTTCTGAATATATATCGCAGCCCGGATGGATGAAACTAGATCCGGGGTCTTCAAACTCGTTCGATCTTCACTCTAAGTACAAGTCGATCCATGTGAGAAATGTTCTGAAGTCGAACATGGAAAGACGTCGCTTGATTACCGGTCAATGAGGTAAACCGTTAACAAGCGCGAGAGGAATCACCGATAATGATAATGACCCTCAATGTACTGCAGTACAATTCACGTGGTGTGAATAAAGGACTTGGCGTCGAACACCACGCAAAATATTTCGGTCGAAGCTCATTGATGTATACCTGTCGCCGGAAGTGAGAAACTTGCCATTGAGGCATGCAAGCTTCAAAGTACTGAAGGGGTTGTTCCTAGATCAACTTCTTGGATAATGAGCTGATGTCGACAAGAAGCAATCCGTCAAAGGAGGGCCTTAATGAATCCCACATCAATGACCCGGAACGGAGCTAATGATTTTGATGGAGGTGAAAACGATCTGTGACATATGATTCAGGGTGGCGGTCATGAAAGGATGAAGGATAATGTACGGCAGTGGATGGGACGCAGTTGACTTTTCTTAATGACTTCTCTTGAACATATGGCGACACTGATGCGATGGATCGGTAGCATTACCCCAAATATGGATGGTATGGCGAGACCATGGTGATGTGACCGGTGAATGAAACAACCCAACCCGATTGTGGTACGGAGGAAAAGTGTCATGTTCAAGAGCGACTTGCTACCATCAAAGTTTTCTTGAGTTTCTCCCAATTTTCCCCAGTCATTGCTGACCAGTACCTCTTTATTTTTGTCAAGCTTGAGGAGGATAACATATGCTTGTTCTATAACTTGCCCTTCGGGCAAGCCCATCGCTATGTTTTAACGAACCTAGCGATAGTTAAACTCGTTCTCGTCTAAAGACAAGTTTGTCGCTATTTAATGATTTTAACGAGTCTAACGATAAAGATAACTCGGTCCTTTTCATTTTTAGAGAGTCTGAAAAGGTACATAAAGTTAACTCCAAAAGTCCTTTTTCGTCATCTAATCCCTTAGGTCCAAAAAAGTATAAAACAATACAGAAGGGATGAGTTTTCGATAGTTTTAACGAGCCGAATAAAACAAGCGCTCGATCTTTTTGTGCAATAATCCCTCAGGTCCAAATAGATTAAAATATAGAGGAGGGATAGCACTTCCTGTCCCTTTAACGAGCTGGAAGGCCAAGGACTCGGCAATCTTTTCATATTTTACGAGTCAGATGAAAAGAGCTTAAAGAAGACTCGTCTTTTGAGGAACGAGTGATGAAATAGGTTAGCAGCTGATTCCAGGTAAGGCTTGGAATTTTCCAATCACGGAAGTGTCACAAGGATGGCTAAGTGAGATCACTCTTCGCAGCTGTTCCTCAAAATGGGTAAACAATCAAATGGAGGTGAATGATCGGCCAATGGAAAAGTGGAGGTGACGGTGCAAACATGACCAAGGCTTTAATGGCTGATGATATTACATTCACTGTGGTTATTTACTAGGTAGTTCATTTTTTAACGAGCTTAAATGCGGATTGAAACACTTGCTCGATTTTATGTTTATTTTTTAACGAGCATGAACTATACGATAAAACTGCTCGGATCTTGCGTTTATTTTTTAACGAGCATGAACTGTGTGCTAAAACTGCTCGATCAATCCAGTCATATGATAAGAATGTCTCATGTAAGATTCCATTTTTTATGGAGCTTGCGCCTTACCAAAGCTATGCCCCGCATCCTTTCGTTATGCAAGTTCGGAAACGACTAATCCTACGAGTTTAAAGGGTTAGACCTACAGGTTTAAAGGGAGGACCTAAAAATTTAAAAAAATAAATAGCCGCCCCTTGCTTGCACTCCGAAAGGTTTGCATGCCCCCAGGTATAAAACAGAGTTTCAAGGTTACCCCTACTTTAGTCCGGCAAAACAATTGTTTTACCGAGAGAGGCCTACCTCTTTCAGGTTACCAAAGATTGCTCCATTCGCGGCCACGAATAAAACACTTCTTCGGCGATGTCTACCGAGATAAACAAAGGTGAGCGACGATGCCCACCAACTCACATAACTTTGACAAAAGAATCTTATTCTAGAACAACCCCTCTTCCAATCACGGACGGGGTACGGACTAGTCATATTCTCCCGCGGAAACCTACCCTATACCCAAAGTTTTCCTGCCGAAGCAGACCAGGATGCATGCCCCCTGGGTTCCAGTCGTATCCTCCCGGATTACTCGCGCTCATCAGGAGGATGGACCGTGGGTTGAGACATTTCTTGCGTGAAGAGACCATTTAGGGATGGTATATGACTATTTGCGATGCGTGATCCGGGAAATGAAAGCTGGTCCACGAGCTTGACCACTCTTCCTTCATGCGGAAAACATATTACTCTAAAGAGTGAGGAAACGATGGCTCCCATGCAATATATATAGTCTCGTCCAAGGAGTAGGTTATAATCCAAGGGTCCTTGAACGACCATCACGTTCATTTGAACGGTCTTCCCTTTCAATGTTATGGGCACATTGGGGAGGATCCCTAAAGGTCGACTGGTTCCTTTATCAAAACCTGTCAGATTTCTCATTTCAGGCAAAAGCGCTGGCGAACCAAGCGCTTTCCAAGCAATAGAGGAAAGGATACTCACAGATGCCCCCTCATCAATGATAGTGCCAGCCATTACCATTCTGTATATTTGAACGATAATTCTGAATGGTATGCTTGCTGGCAAACGGGGTCTGCCTAGTTGGTTCCAGTCGAACGAGACAACTAGGTTGCTTGGTGGTGGGACCGAATAGACGGTCGGATATGACTCTGACGAAGTTCCTTCCTGCGATAAAGGAATGGGCAAATTGCCCCCTTGTTCATCGGAGTCTGTGTTGATGAAGAGAATTTGGACGATGTCGTCTTTATTCTCCTCTGTGATGGTATCATTCGAAGATAGAGCCTCTGAAGGCAAAACCGGGTCAACTGCCGCCTCAACCTTTTGACTTTCGTCAGGTATGGATTCAGACGGTTCATCCTCAATGATAGGTGCTTTGGCTGACCACCTGAGCGGGCCAGCCGGGTTATCAACTGGTGAAGGACTTGGCAGGAGTTTTTGATATCCAGGAGGAAGTTGCGCTCGTAAAATCGGGCGATCTTCCAAAACTCTTTTAGCCTCGTCTAAGAAGGGACAACGGTGGATGGCATGGCCGCCTTCACACAGTTTGCAGGGAAATCTAGTTTTCCCTCTCTGTCCTGTGACTTCACTTTCACTAGTTGACGGTGAGCTGTCAACATGGCTATCAGAGGTTGACGCCACCGAATTGTGCAAACGGGGAGACCAGTCCCTTAGTATCCGAGGGATGCAGGGACAATCTCTGTGGAAGTGGTCTCCCTTGCATATGACACATGGTGATTTAGGCCTAGTCAGTGATGTGTGTGGATTTTTGTAAGATGCCACTTGTTTGCCCCCAGTCGCTTTTGGCTCCTTCTTCTTCTTCTCTTTCTTCTTCTTTTCCTTCTTCTCTTTAGGAACTTGGTTTTTTGTTTTACCAGTTCCGTCAAGCGAAGAGGAAGGAGGAGAGGGAGAATTAGATGAAGTAGAAGGCTGGTGGGTAACTCTGGTCTGGTCTGACTGTTGATTCGACTGTTCAGGAATAGTGGTGTTCTGGATGACATTGGTTGAGAAGAGCCAGACCGGCAAGCCAATTGTCAGTCCTGGAAGCGACAATGTGGCCATATGAGGTGCACCAACATCTCCCCAAGAGGAGAAGGGACTAGGATTTCCACCAAGGGGAATTCCTTGGTTGGTGTGTTCCATTTTCTCAACCTAAAGATCAACGCAGGAAGAAGGGGTGATTGTTCCGTTTAAAATAAATTTTAACGACGCTTTAGACACAACTTGCTTTTTCACTTTTAAAGAGTCGAGAAAAAGCTAAAGATGACTCTAGTCTCCTTCGATGTTTTAACGAGCCCGAAGTGACAAATGCTCGGATGGACTTTTTCCGTTATAGAGTCTGAAAAAGGCCAAAAGGAATTGCTCTGGAGTTCTAGGTAGAGGGTGTGCCAAACTTTTCGCAAAACCGCAGAATACTTTTTAGAGTACGGGCGGTCGATCTTCCTGAATGCTGTGTTCAGTGCATTGCGATCAGTAGGGCGGCCGACACGGCTTCCTAAGGATAAAGGTTTTATGCCTATAGGGGTCTCCCAATATATACGCGACGGTACGTGGGAGCACAATCCGTACTGGCGCTATCGTCCCTCAGGAGGAATCACCCACCATCAACGAGATCGACAGTCACCAGGCTTTACGACGCCGGAACACGTCTCTAGCCTAGACCTCTATGTTGTGCGCTATGTTGCAAAGCGTTGTTAAGTTCATTCAATTTATTTTAGGTTGATCTTTTTAGAAGTTTGCCTTTTGAGGTTCACCACGAGATGTATGATACAATTCCTAAATGCAGTCTAAAGATGATAAGCAAGCTTTATACCTTTTCAACTTATGAAAATCCTAGCTACAAAGGGAAAAGAAAGACACCATCTTTTCTAAAAGAGAAATCAGCACACTCTAATGCACTTTCCCTAAATCAAGCATGCAAACTATCAAGATGCAAATGCACAATGCAGGTGTTTGTTTTCCGCTTTCTTAGTATTGATGCCTACAAAGAAAGCTTTTTGTACAACTTTGAATTTGCTTTTAAATGACAAATACAAACAAGTTTACTTTTTCGAAATCAGAGAGGGTAGAAGAGATTACAACATTTTACGACTTTCGAAATGAACACTTGTTTCGACACTTAAAAGAGACAAACTCAAACCAAAAGCAAAAGTAAATGTATAATCAACTGTAAACAGCCAATGAACTCTCTCCTAAGATCACAATCGACAGATCTGAATCAAGGGCTACAGGATGAATATTTCACTCTTGCAAAGGAAAACTGTAAATGACGCCACAAACACATAAAAACACTCACAGTCCTTTTGTACAAAAGGAGGCAGAATTTAAGCAGAGAAAAGGAGTTATCAGACAGGTACTTATGCTGGTTACAGGCTGCAAAAATCAGAGATTAAAACAAGGCAAAACAGAGTAGAGAACCCCAGCTGCATAAGGCCTAACTGGATCAGCGCACCCTCAACACAGGGGTTTTGACATTCAGCGCAGGTAGCCTTCACGGGACCTGCGTTGAAATGCAGAACCTCTTCACAGGGTCTGCGCTGAAGGAGAAACAAGAGTTTCTCACTGGGTTCTGGGTCACAGTTTGCTATTTAATCTATAGTTTCAGGCCAAATCAAAGCAACAAGCAAGGTACAATCAAAGGGATGCTTTGAGGAAGGGCTAAGATCTATCACAAAGGATCATCAAATCATTTGTGAGTCCATTGTTCAGATCATAGACAAATCCAGTGATTGGATCAAAGCAGCAGCTGTCTACTTTGCATCTGAGAATAGCAGATGCAGTTCGATTGTTGCTGTTGAGTCTATGAAACAAACAATGATAGAGACACAAATAAAATGACTAAACAGATCTCCCCAGCGGAGTCGCCAATTTGTTGTGGGGAAAAATGCATATGTAGGACGATCCTATCCACCTAAGGTGTGACAGTGCCTTAGCAACAAACAGAGACAGCTATTCTAGTATTCTTCCTTTATGAATTAAGAATGAAGAGAGATAGATGGACTAACCGGTGTCTTCTGTTTGTCCCTCGATCCGGTTCCTCTTCTCTTTGGGAGTTCCCAGCTACTTGCCTTCTCGCTCGCCCAGCTTCAAGAGGTTTCTGCAAGATCTCAAGAAGAGAACACTACAAAAAGACATAGATTCATATTCATAACTAGTTCAGGATTAAAAATAAACTAAGTACACTAATGCAATCATACATCAAAGACACATCAGCATATAGGAGAAACCAAGATAGCTTTATTGATGAATAACAAGGTTCAGGAAGAGATACAACCCAGAGGGCTCCAATCCAGCATCTCCTTCCCAGCAAATGAAATTCCTATCTTCACCTTCCCTCAAAGCATTAAGCACCCAATAATTCCAATCTCAAACCAACAGCAATTCTTTGCAATAACAAAATTCCAGCCCCCAAATCTCATGGAGGAGAGATCCATATATAGATGTTTGGAGAGAGGATGAGTCAGCTTGAGATCTGACTAGTGTCCTCTCCCTCTGTCAGTTCTGTCAGTTCTTGATTCCACTTGGAGGTCCTTGCTTCCACTTGGAGATTGGGAACCTCTTACTCATCACTAGTCGAATTCACTGAGGCAAGTGTCATTGAGGAAGATTCTGGAAGCTTCCTGGGTCTTGACACCTCTTGGAATGAACTTGCCATTTGTCAATTCCCGCTCAGCGCACCTGTTGTGGTAAAAACACAACCCCCCATTATTGGTTCGCTGAACTCAAATAATGGGGACCCTTTCTATAAAAATTTTGGCTAAACACCTTTTTAGATTTTTATTTAGTTGATTGCCATACGCTTTTGTTAATTTTTAGTTTTCTTTGAATTCTTGTTTTGATTGTTTGCTTAAAATTGATTTTTTACAAGCTTCCAATTGACGCTTGTTTCGCCTCATTTGGTCAACTTGTTTGAAAATGGCACTCCTTTGAAGTCTCATTATTTATCTAGCCTGTGTTAAAAATGCATAAAATATACAATATTGCATTTTGTAAATAAATTAGTTCAATAAGGCATTCATTTTAAATATTAACCCATAGCGAATTTTTACTAACATTTTTCATTTTTAGTTATGCAACCAAATTATTAATTATCAGGATTTTAAGAAATTCACCCCAATTTCCAAATCAAATCCTAATCCCAAAATCCAAACATTCAAGTGGCTGTAGTTTATTTTTCATTTATTTTCCAAGTGGCTGTAGTTTAGTTAATTTCATAACTAAATTTCATTAAAATAAAATCAAAATAAAACATTAATTTTATATATTAAATTTCAAAATAATTAAATTAATTATTATATAAAATATAATTAATTAAATTAAATTAAAATTTAATATATAAAATTAATACATATAAAATAAAATTAATCGCGTCGGGATTTTTTTTATCATCGCAAGTTTAGTTCGCAACATGTTTTACAAACCCCCGACATACCCCATACGCTACCCCCGATGCAAGTTGCCGATAAGCATAAGGCAATAAGGCATTGACCACCGATCACCAAAAAGCAAAAGGAATGAATAAACATATCGCATCGGGAAGCTCATGTGTCAAAGTTTAAAAGTCCCGATAACACATCTACCCCGATGCGATATCAGATCGGGAATTTTATTTTGCATTGTGCCTAAGTTGAAGACCCCCGACACCTCCCAATGCCGATGGCCGATAATAAAATACAAAGGCATTAACTTTAAGTTTCATTATAAGCTTTACGTTAGTTTTAGTTTCAAACTCATTCACGAGTGAAGAGAGGGGTAAGCTAGTGTTAATATTAAAATAATTTAAAATATTTAATAATAAATTTTAAATTAATTTAATTAATTAAAATATAACATTTAATTAATTAAATTAAATTAAAATTTAATTATTAGATTAATTAATTTATAAATAGATTATATTAATTAGATTAAAATTAATTAATAATAGTTTATTAATTAATTAATTTAGTTCACAATTAAGAATTAAATTAGAATTAATTATTAGATAATTAGAATTCTAATTTAAGATTAGATTTTTAATTAAAATTCTAATTTTTAGCCCAGCAACAGAATTTCCAGATTCATGCCAGATTTGACTCATCAACTTTGGAAGCTCATAGATTGAGTTATACTTAGCCAAATGAGGCCCAGGACGGCTCATTGGAAAGAGAAAATCAAGGAGAATATTTCTGAGGAGATTTCATTGACAGATTTGGTCATTTATTGGGTCAAAAATCAGGCAGAAGATCAAGCTCCGAATTTTGAAAACAAAATCATTTTTCTGAGTTTTATTTTCATTGGTCCAGGCCTCTTCTAATTGCAGATTCACTCGTCAATGATATTCTTGACCAATTAAATCATCCAAGGCATCAAAAGAGAATTTATATTTTATAGAATTTGATTGGATTTGATTTAAATGCCAGCAATGCCATGATTGATTTTATTGTTGCATTTTAATTTATTTTGATTTCTTTTTGCAGGAAAACAGTGGAAAGAATATGGAGAAAAAGATCTCAGTCAATGAGAATGCTCCAGCAATTGAAGATCAGAATTTTGAGCAAGTAAAATTGGATTTAGCAGATTTCTCTTGAACAAACTCTCCTCTCCAAAATTCCTACACAAATATTATAAATAACAGATTGTAGAATGGAATAAGGGCTGCTCTCCTCTGCAATGCTAGACTTCTAAAAGCACTACTGTAATAGGAATTTAGAGTTGTAGGAGAGAGGAGAGAAAATCTCAGATCTGGGGATTATTGAGGATTTTTCCTTTGTATCTTGAATTATGTATGAGGGGCAGAGTTTTCACTATTGTGGCTTTAGCTTTGAAGGCAGAAGTTCAAGCAATGTAAAGGACTGTTGGAGACCAAGATCAGAGAAATGGATGCAATAAATTGGTATTTTTAATACTACTGTTTTAAATATCAGTTTCATTTTTATGGTAACAGGAATGTGTCATTTTATTCATGTTTGTGCATTATTGTCAATATGGGTAGTTTGTCTCAATGTTGTTATCATGTATCTCTGTTCTTATGAATTAATTTCTCATTTCTGAGTAACTATTTACTCAGAAATCTGCCTTATTAAAACTGATTTATTGAGTGGTAATATGTTGTGAACTATTTTAACATATTATTGTTTAGTTATTGGATTTGCTAATTTGATAATCAATATCATTTATGTGAACTACTTCCTAAGTGTTGTTGGTTTATTATTTCAGTTAAAAGGTCTCAATAGGATGTGTTTTGATATCCATAATATCAGTTAATTGAACTACTTCATTAACTTGATATTCATTATAAACAAGACATATCTAAATCCCAATACTTTAATTATCTTGCTCTTAGTTGGGTTAGATCTATATCTACCTAACTAAGATAGGATTTAGATTAGTTTCTTTTGCTTGCATCATAGAATAAACGTGCATTTAGAGTAAATTCTACATCCTTTTAAGTCCTCTCCTCAAAGAGGCAAAACTTTAGTTGTGGCTTGGCTGAACCCAAATCAGCTTAAGGGTCATTCTCTTGCCTGATCAGCAAGAAGAAGTGATCTGATGTCCCTGTCTATTGGTAGTTAAAGATACATTATAAACCAATAGCAATAGGGAGAAGGTAACTGGACCTAGTTGAACAGTCGGAGACACCACACCAAACGGAAAAGGAGCTGCTTTAAGGTCCGGACCGGGTGGTTATCCCCCAATGTTGTTGCAGCGATTTTCGAGGCATCAACATTTTTGGCGCTAGAAGGAGGGCCTGAGATTTTTTGTCTATTGGAGTCTTTTCAATTTTAATATTTTATTTATTATGATGGCTCCTCTCAAACTTCCAATTTGGAGTTGTATCCATGGACGTGCATCCTCCAATACTCCACCCGAAGTGGTAAGACTCTTGTCCCAGGCAAAGTTTAATGGTAAGAGAAATTCTTCTGCTTTTAACCATGTCTTTCAATTTATTCAAAACATTTCAAAATATGATTTTCAAGGAATTGATGAAGGCATTTTATGCAGAATTTTTACTCTCACATTTACTGCAAAAGCCAGAAGCTGGTGCAGAACTCTTCCAGTTGCTTCAATCCACAGCTGGGATCAATTTGTTACAATTTTCATTTGTAAATTTGACGGCTATGATTATGAACAGGTATGTGAAGAAATTGAATATCTACGAAGGTTTAAAAATGAGTCTGTTAATAATTTTAATATGCGATTTCATTTGAATTGCTTAAGATTTAAAGACGAAGATAAACCTACGGAAGAAGAATCATTAGATTGGTTTGAATATATTTGTTCCCTTCCAACCATTCCCAATCCATATGAAATTAATTCGAGCTTTGTTCCATCCCCTTCCAATATAAATGAGAGTCCCAATTTGGATGTACAAATAAATGGTGATGAAGTGGTTTCACAAAGCTTGGAAAATATTTCCATTCAAATTGAAGAAGACAACAACAGCAATCTTGGAGAAAAAGCCGCCTTGAAATCTGAAAGCTACTTTGAAGTAAATTCGGAAAATCAAATCGCAAATCAGCGAGTACAAGCAGCAATCGAAGTAAATAAAATGCAAACTATTGTACAAATTTCTGAATTTCTCCATGATGAGCAAATGCCAAAATCAGAAAAGCAAAGCAGCATTCTTCAAGAAAGCATACGCACACAAAGGAATGATCAGCAATCTGAAATTTACAATGAGTATAATGCACAAGAATTCTCAAACAGAGACAGTTTTAAATGCATTGTTTCAGGTTCACATTTTTCCCTTTATCCTGATATTTTCAATGATGGTAATATTTTTCCTCTTGGTATCAATGATATTTCAGAAATTAAAGAGGATGATTTAAATGAATTACCATTAAATTTTTATCAAGATAGAGAAGCAATTAATGATCATTCTTTTGCCATTAATGAACATGAAATTCTTGTTCCTCCTTGTTTGGATATATTGGATGAGATTGAAGGGAATTCTAGAGAGTCTTGTGAGGTCATTTATGATTATTACTCTGATATTGAGGATGTTGATTTCAATTTTTCTCAAGAAAATCCTCATGATAAAATTCAAATAACATCTGAGAATAAGGAACACTTCAATTTAGAAATTATCCCAAGTAATCTTCATTTTAGAGCAGCAAATTATCTTCATGATTTCACCATTCAAGAAAACATTCCAATTTATGATTCATATGAGGATCAAGCTCCCATTCCTATTCATAATCATAATTCGTTTTCTATTTCACAAGTTGGAATTCAAAATTATTCAAATTCTATAATTCTGGCCATTCCTTGTGAAAATGAAATCATTTCAAAACGATTCCAAATGTGCTGTAACATTAGTTGTAAAAATAATGATTTCATTTTAGTTTTTCTTTCACAATTATTTTGTTTAAACTTAGATTTATTTTCTGATTTTATTTTACAAAATTTTCACACTTTTCGCTGGCATATTGAACACCTTACTATCAAACACTCAATTGATGCATTGCCCGATTGGGAAATTGAAGTTTCATATTATAATCATGAGCATCAAAAGATATCAATATTTCAATTTCAATCTATGCTAATGTTTCATCAAGAGCTTCTATTTTTTCAAAGGCAATGTCAACAAGAGAATGTATTTTTGCAATCTGGCCAGCAATTCAATTCAATTAACAAATTGCCATTTTATTTGAAAGGCTTCCATCCATTTTTCATTGACTCATTTGAAAATTGTTTGGAAATTTTCCCTTCAAGGAAAATTGTCAATTATTTAACATTTGTACATAACACTAACAAATTTTTTCAGGTCAAAGAATCCAAAAGCTCATCTTCACAATCTGGCCTATTATCTCTTCTTTTGAATATTTCTCAATCCTTAATAGAAATCCATCCAGATTTTTATGATCCAATTGGTAGTCAATTGGAAAGGAAATTTCAGGAGAGAGAGATTTTAATTAAGTTCCTAACGATAACTGTACATTCTGGTTTCATATTTATTTTCCTTAGTTTAGTCAAATCTGTATTTTTATTACTAACATTTGAACTGTACATAAACTCGGGAATAAAAATGAGAAAATGGCTACACTGGAAATATGACTATACCTAGTCATTTTCATGTATATGGTTAGAATAGGAGTAGAATTAATTTAGTTAGTTTGTTTTGTATAGATAATTTATTTTTAACAGTTTTGTAGATTAAAAATAAAACAAAGCAATCAGCCATTCTCATACATGTTCAGTGGAAACATTTTTCCTTATCAGAAAATTTTAATTCTTGCTTTCCTTTTTGAAATTTCTTACAGCAATACCTCTACTCTGCCTATTCTGAATAATCTCTTGATTAAATTCAATTATAATTGCACTTGGTATCAATTGCCTCAAAGCCACTTTTCTTCATTTCGAGATTTTCTTCTAAGATTTTCTTTTGGAATTTATATGATAAAGGTTGAGGATATGAAAGCTTCATGATCCCATTATCCCATGAAATGTATGATTGACTATGATAAGCTTAATTCTAATTCCATTATTATTAGTCAGTCTAACCTTTCACGATAATTATATGAAGTTCATATTATCTTCCTCGGAATTTGCTAAAACCTGACCTTAATGATGTTCATTTTGCTAAATGCACACATTCAAATCTGTTTTGATATTTTTCCACAATTAATGGCTTTATTCTCATTCTGATCTTTAGGTTATTATTTGATGCTACAAAACGCATCATATTCATTTACTAAAGGTATTATTGAACAGTCGCTATAACAATACAGATTCTGCTCAAGTTATTCAGAATAAGCAGAGATTATAAATTGTTGTTTCAATTCAAAAGGGGAGCCTATTTTTATATTTATTTCTGATAAATTTTATATTTCCTGGACATGAATAAACAGATTTTATTTAGGCTGATTGCACACTTAGATTTAGAATAAATGATGAGATGATTTTGAACAAAGTCAAAATTTTGATAAATCGAAAGAAGAATTTGAAGATTCATAAGGTAAAATTTACAGACAAATTCCTTTCAGGTACGCATTTACAAGTTTATTCTCATCCATTATTAGTTCATATTTTCCTTAGTTTATTTTTGATTTGTGTTTTGTTTTATTCGCAGGTTTTCATTTGTTTTCAAAACTTGAAGTAAGCAGTAAACCCATTTCAAATTTGCAATAGGCTTAGGGAAATTTTATTTGTGATGCATTATAATTTAAGCATTTTTAATTTTGCTTTTATTCACTTAGAAAACACAATTAAAATTTCAAGGAATATTATAAGACCATTCGCATCATAAGATTTCATCGGAAGTACTTCTTAGCATTTCTTTTGATAACAAATTGTTCATAAAATACCTCCGATGTATTATCTTACTTATATGCCATATCGCATTTCGCATGTCAGAGCTTTGCAGTCAAAGTATACTTCCATTATTGTGAATCACCAATAATCGGCTTTACCGATATTGCAATGAACACATAATCCCGGACCCGATATGAAATTCAAATCAAGTTTAAAAAATATCGCGTCCGTTTAATCGCAATAATGGTAGGAACATAATTTTAAAGGGTCGATGTCTTGGATCCGATATGTTATTAAAATATCATCATAAATCTATCGGGTCCACTAATCATCGCATATCAGCGTATCGAGAATGGTTACATCATGTGCTCAAGATTGCCGATTGCGCCAATTGCCGATCGCCGATTAGCCACGACATTCATCGCACGTCGGCATCGCAGGAATCATATTGTGTGACATCGGGTGCTTAAGATTGCCGATCGCCGATTAGTTATGTCATCCATCGTATCGCCGATATCGCAATCGCTTCCTTGCATTTTTATTTATGGCCATATCATTATTCTGAATCTGCGATGCGCGATGTCCAAAGTACAAATCGCAAGATACGGTGTGCGATGTGCAATTTGTGACATAACTGTCCCCGATCCCTGATTTAATATTTCTTTAATGATGCGATCGCTCTATCTCATAGCACAACTTCTCATCGCATATTTTCATATCGGCGATTCGCCATTGCAACCTTTGATGCGACACCTTCCAATGCATGCCTCTAAGCCATTAACATTCAAACGATATGTGGCATAGCAACAAAGTGAAGTCTTGCAAATTAAAATTCAAGCATGGTGAAGAGACATTTGATGCAGATCATCCGATGAGGCGATGTGTTAAAGCGAGCTTGGCTAACCACTATGGGAAAAGGGTAATTGATGACAAATTTGCAGCATACAAAAATCATTTCAATTTCTCATACATTTTAGTTTTAAATATATAATTCCATAATTAAAAATGGAATTCAAGACCTCTATCTTTATATTTAAATTTTATTATCTTGGATTTGGTCTTGATTCTGGACAATTTATCAAATCATGGAGTTTATATTAAACTTATAATATTTTGAGGAATAGTCATTACTGCAAATTCTCATTCTCATCTCTGATGCATTTCTTTTATTTCAATTCCCCTGAGCACTAGGCATTCTATTTTTACATTTTACTGCTTGCTTTAGTTTAAATAAAATAAATAATGATTTTGGGTTATAGGATTTTGGTTAGTGTGACTTCTTCAAGTTTTTAATGTTAATTAAAATAAGGAGTCAACTTGTTTGGAGAAATTGATACCTTTCAGGTAAGATCAAAAGCAATTATCCAATGGTAAGATTCATGTACTCACTTTCATTAATTTCCATTTCATCACTCTAGTTTCATTTTTGTTTTTAAATTATGTTGATATAAAACTCTGTTTCGCAGCTCTCCATTTGAAGTTTCCAATCTTCCGCCAGATCATATTTTCGAAGTCCATACTTTTCTCCAAGTTTTATTTCAATAAGCAGCGATAATCTTCATCAAAACAGCTATACCAGGAAGTTTCTGAACATTTAAGTTTGTTTCTTTAAGCATTCATTTTATTAGAAAATGATCAAGATGATGCTTTGAAACAAGAAGATTAATATCATACAGAAAGTTTTCATTGTGGCTGAATTTTATCGTCACTGCTATCCAAAAGGCCTAAAACAATTACAATCCTGCAAGGTATGATTTTTCTAAATCTCAACATAAGAAGGAATGATTACACGATTATTTTCTTTTCTTCGTATTGTTGAGACATTGGTATAAACACTCTTGTTTGAGTTTATCTTGCGAAACTTGGATTTTCTTTTCCACTTTTAAAATTTCTTCATTTTTATTTTTGTTCGCTGATTTCTTTCTCATTTTAACATAAGAATTCTTTTCCTTCGGATTTCAGCTTTGATTTTGGTGAATTTGCCATTATTTATATGGAAGGCCTATTCGTTACCTAACAATGCTCAGGATACGTGGAAAAAATTGTTAATAGTCATCTATTAGTTTTTTCTTAAATCTCTTAGTAGAGTTTGATTTTCTTATTATAAAGGTAAACATATTTAAGGAAGAGATTACCAATCAAGAGAAGTTGGAAAAGTATCATAAAATCTGAAAATTTCTTTCTCATCAAATTGTAATCATTTTGAGATTTCAAAATTTTATTAAGATCTTTCAAAGTTTTATTATCAGTCAAGAAAAGTTATTTATAACCAATTAAAGACACTTTACAGCAAAGCACCTTTAACTCTAAAATTGTCATTCGTAACTCTTAAGGAGTCAATGATTCTCCCTGTTCCAAAAAGTCTTATTTTTCTAGAGTATAATCCAGAAATATATTTAAACTTAAAAGATAAGAGGTCTCATCATGAGCCTGCTTACCATGATTATAGGGGAAAAATAGGATGACATTACCAACACTGCTAAACAAACCAGGGTAATGGCTTATGATTGCAAACAATTATAAGACAAGGGGTCTCATCACGAGCCAGCTTGTTCAGCCCAATTTTAACCAGTGAATGGCATTGTCAACTATCTGGCTACCATACCAGGACAATGGCTTTTAAGATTTACTTAAAAAATAAAAAATAAAAATTTAAAGAAAATAAACATATATAAATGGATTTATCTCTAGATCAATAATTCTTAAACAGATGGGATTCTGAATCATTTATGATTAAAAGGTAACCCTGTCGAAACTATAGATGTTTGCTGGCAGCAGTGGCTCTACCTATGACAAATGAGTATATTTTAAAAGCTAAGCTGTAAAGTGACCCTTGCTTTATTTCTACAACTAATTAATGACTAATATAGAGTTTTGAAATATTTTAATTTATGAGAAATTTTAAGAAAAATTACAGTGAGATGACCCTGGTTTTTATTCAGACTAACGAACCTAGTCAAGCATTTCACAAAAAATTTTCTCTTCTTTAATTATTTTTACTTTAATTTTAGGAAAATCTCATTCATAACAAAGAGAGATAACTGGTTCTTCTCCCGTGTGTCGCCATTGTTGTGGTAAAAACACAACCCCCCATTATTGGTTCGCTGAACTCAAATAATGGGGACCCTTTCTATAAAAATTTTGGCTAAACACCTTTTTAGATTTTTATTTAGTTGATTGCCATACGCTTTTGTTAATTTTTAGTTTTCTTTGAATTCTTGTTTTGATTGTTTGCTTAAAATTGATTTTTTACAAGCTTCCAATTGACGCTTGTTTCGCCTCATTTGGTCAACTTGTTTGAAAATGGCACTCCTTTGAAGTCTCATTATTTATCTAGCCTGGGTTAAAAATGCATAAAATGTACAATATTGCATTTTGTAAATAAATTAGTTCAATAAGGCATTCATTTTAAATATTAATCCATAGCGAATTTTTACTAACATTTTTCATTTTTAGTTATGCAACCAAATTATTAATTATCAGGATTTTAAGAAATTCACCCCAATTTCCAAATCAAATCCTAATCCCAAAATCCAAACATTCAAGTGGTTGTAGTTTATTTTTCATTTATTTTCCAAGTGGCTGTAGTTTAGTTAATTTCATAACTAAATTTCATTAAAATAAAATCAAAATAAAACATTAATTTTATATATTAAATTTCAAAATAATTAAATTAATTATTATATAAAATATAGTTAATTTAATTAAATTAAGATTTAATATATAAAATTAATATATATAAAATAAAATTAATCGCGTCGGGATTTTTTTTATCATCGCAAGTTTGGTTCGCAACATGTTTTACAAACCCCCGACATACCCCATACGCTACCCCCGATGCGAGTTGCTGATAAGCATAAGGCAATAAGGCATTGACCACCGATCACCAAAAAGCAAAAGGAATGAATAAACATATCGCATCGGGAAGCTCATGCGTCAAAGTTTAAAAGTCCCGATAACACATCTACCCCGATGCGATATCGGATCGGGAATTTTATTTTGCATTGTGCCTAAGTTGAAGACCCCCGACACCTCCCAATGCCGATGGCCGATAATAAAATGCAAAGGCATTAACTTTAAGTCTCAAGGCATTAACTTTAAGTTTCATTATAAGCTTTACGTTAGTTTTAGTTTCAAACTCATTCACGAGTGAAGAGAGGGGTAAGCTAGTGTTAATATTAAAATAATTTAAAATATTTAATAATAAATTTTAAATTAATTTAATTAATTAATATATAACATTTAATTAATTAAATTAAATTAAAATTTAATTATTAGATTAATTAATTTATAAATAGATTATATATATATATTTTTTTTTTTTGAAGACTAACCTACTTGCCCACGGGGATTTGAACCGGTGACCTATCGCAAGGAGTGCCTTAACAGCGCACCCATTCACCGTCAATCCAAAGCCCCATGGGCTTTATAAATAGATTATATTAATTAGATTAAAATTAATTAATAATAGTTTATTAATTAATTAATTTAGTTCACAATTAAGAATTAAATTAGAACTAATTATTAGATAATTAGAATTCTAATTTAAGATTAGATTTTTAATTAAAATTCTAATTTTTAGTCCAGCAACAGAATTTCCAGATTCATGCCAGATTTGACTCATCAACTTTGGAAGCTCATAGATTGAGTTATACTTGGCCAAATGAGGCCCAGGACGGCTCATTGGAAAGAGAAAATCAAGGAGAATATTTCTGAGGAGATTTCATTGACAGATTTGGTCATTTATTGGGTCAAAAATCAGGCAGAAGATCAAGCTCCGAATTTTGAAAACAAAATCATTTTTCTGAGTTTTATTTTCATCGGTCCAGGCCTCTTCTAATTGCAGATTCACTCGTCAATGATATTCTTGGCCAATTAAATCATCCAAGGCATCAAAAGAGAATTTATATTTTATAGAATTTGATTGGATTTGATTTAAATGCCAGCATTGCCATGATTGATTTTATTGTTACATTTTAATTTATTTTGATTTCTTTTTGCAGGAAAACAGTGGAAAGAATATGGAGAAAAAGATCTCAGTCAATGAGAATGCTCCAGCAATTGAAGATCAGAATTTTGAGCAAGTAAAATTGGATTTAGCAGATTTCTCTTGAACAAACTCTCCTCTCCAAAATTCCCACACAAATATTATAAATAACAGATTGTATAATGGAATAAGGGCTTCTCTCCTCTGCAAATGCTAGACTTCTAAGAGCACTACTGTAATAGGAATTTAGAGTTGTAGGAGAGAGGAGAGAAAATCTCAGATTTGGGGATTATTGAGGATTTTTCCTTTGTATCTTGAATTATGTATGAGGGGCAGAGTTTTCACTATTGTGGCTTTAGCTTTGAAGGCAGAAGTTCAAGCAATGTAAAGGACTGTTGGAGACCAATATCAGATAAATGGATGCAATAAATTGGTATTTTTAATACTACTGTTTTAAATATCAGTTTCATTTTTATGGTAACAGGAATGTGTCATTTTATTCATGTTTGTGCATTATTGTCAATATGGGTAGTTTGTCTCAATGTTGTTATCATGTATCTCTGTTCTTATGAATTAATTTCTCATTTCTGAGTAACTATTTACTCAGAAATCTGCCTTATTAAAACTGATTTATTGAGTGGTAATATGTTGTGAACTATTTCCACATATTATTGTTTAGTTATTGGATTTGCTGATTTGATAATCAATATCATTTATGTGAACTACTTCCTAAGTGTTGTTGGTTTATTATTTCAGTTAAAAGGTCTCAATAGGATGTGTTTTGATATTCATAATATCAGTTAATTGAACTACTTCATTAACTTGATATTCATTATAAACAAGACATATCTAAATCCCAATACTTTAATTATCTTGCTCTTAGTTGGGTTAGATCTATATTTACCTAACTAAGATAGGATTTAGATTAGTTTCTTTTGCTTGCATCATAGAATAAGCGTGCATTTAGAGTAAATTCTACATCCTTTTAAGTCATCTCCTCAAAGAGGCAAAACTTTAGTTGTGGCTTGGCTGAACCCAAATCAGCTTAAGGGTCATTCTCTTGCCTGATCAGCAAGAAGAAGTGATCTGATGTCCCTGTCTATTGGTAGTTAAAGATACATTATAAACCAATAGCAATAGGGAGAAGGTAACTGGACCTAGTTGAACAGTCGGAGACACCACACCAAACGGAAAAGGAGCTGCTTTAAGGTCCGGACCGGGTGGTTATCCCCCAATGTTGTTGCAACGATTTTCGAGGCATCAACATTTTTGGCGCTAGAAGGAGGGCCTGAGATTTTTTGTCTATTGGAGTTTTTTCAATTTTAATATTTTATTTATTATGATGGCTCCTCTCAAACTTCCAATTTGGAGTTGTATCCATGGACGTGCATCCTCCAATACTCCACCCAAAGTGGTAAGACTCTTGTCCCAGGCAAAGTTTAATGGTAAGAGAAATTCTTCTGCTTTTAACCATGTCTTTCAATTTATTCACAACATTTCAAAATATGATTTTCAAGGAATTGATGAAGGCATTTTATGCAGCATTTTTACTCTCACATTTACTGCAAAAGCCAGAAGCTGGTGCAGAGCTCTTCCAGTTGCTTCAATCCACAGCTGGGATCAATTTGTTACAATTTTCATTTGTAAATTTGACGGCTATGATTATGAACAGGTATGTGAAGAAATTGAATATCTACGAAGGTTTAAAAATGAGTCTGTTAATAATTTTAATATGCGATTTCATTTGAATTGCTTAAGATTTAAAGACGAAAATAAACCTACAGAAGAAGAATCATTAGATTGGTTTGAATATATTTGTTCCCTTCCAACCATTCCCAATCCATATGAAATTAATTCGAGCTTTGTTCCATCCCCTTCCAATATAAATGAGAGTCCCAATTTGGATGTACAAATAAATGGTGATGAAGTGGTTTCACAAAGCTTGGAAAATATTTCCATTCAAATTGAAGAAGACAACAACAACAATCTTGGAGAAAAAGCCGCCTTGAAATCTGAAAGCTACTTTGAAGTAAATTCGGAAAATCAAATCGCAAATCAGCGAGTACAAGCAGCAATCGAAGTAAATAAAATGCAAACTGTTGTACAAATTTCTGAATTTCTCCATGATGAGCAAATGCCAAAATCAGAAAAGCAAAGCAGCATTCTTCAAGAAAGCATACGCACACAAAGGAATGATCAGCAATCTGAAATTTACAATGAGTATAATGCACAAGAATTCTCAAACAGAGACAGTTTTAAATGCATTGTTTCAGGTTCACATTTTTCCCTTTATCCTGATATTTTCAATGATGGTAATATTTTTCCTCTTGGTATCAATGATATTTCAGAAATTAAAGAGGATGATTTAAATGAATTACCATTAAATTTTTATCAAGATAGAGAAGCAATTAATGATCATTCTTTTGCCATTAATGAACATGAAATTCTTGTTCCTCCTTGTTTGGATATATTGGATGAGATTGAAGGGAATTCTAGAGAGTCTTGTGAGGTCATTTATGATGATTACTCTAATATTGAGGATGTTGATTTCAATTTTTCTCAAGAGAATCCTCATGATAAAATTCAAATAACATCTGAGAATAAGGAACACTTCAATTTAGAAATTATCCCAAGTAATCCTCATTTTAGAGCAGCAAATTATCTTCATGATTTCACCATTCAAGAAAACATTCCAATTTATGATTCATATGAGGATCAAACTCCCATTCCTATTCATAATCATAATTCGTTTTCTATTTCACAAGTTGGAATTCAAAATTATTCAAATTCTATAATTCTGGCCATTCCTTGTGAAAATGAAATCATTTCAAAACGATTCCAAATGTGCTGTAACATTAGTTGTAAAAATAATGATTTCATTTTAGTTTTTCTTTCACAATTATTTTGTTTAAACTTAGATTTATTTTCTGATTTTATTTTACAAAATTTTCACACTTTTCGCTGACATATTGAACACCTTACTATCAAACACTCAATTGATGCATTGCCCGATTGGGAAATTGAAGTTTCATATTATAATCATGAGCATCAAAAGATATCAATATTTCAATTTCAATCTATGCTAATGTTTCATCAAGAACTTCTATTTTTTCAAAGGCAATGTCAACAAGAGAATGTATTTTTGCAATCTAGCCAGCAATTCAATTCAATTAACAAATTGCCATTTTATTTGAAAGGCTTCCATCCATTTTTCATTGACTCATTTGAAAATTGTTTGGAAATTTTCCTTCAAGGAAAATTGTCAATGATTTAACATTTGTACATAACACTAACAAATTGTTTTAGGTCAAAGAATCCAAAAGCTCATCTTCACAATCTGGCCTATTATCTCTTCCTTTGAACATTTCTCAATCCTTAATAGAAATCCATCCAGATTTTTATGATCCAATTGGTAGTCAATTGGAAAGGAAATTTCAGGAGAGAGAGATTTTAATTAAGTTCCTAACGATAACTGTACATTCTGGTTTCATATTTATTTTCCTTAGTTTAGTCAAATCTGTATTTTTATTACTAACATTTGAACTATACATAAAAGCGGGAATAAAAATGAGAAAATGGCTACACTGGAAATATGACTATACCTAGTCATTTTCATGTATATGGTTAGAATAGGAGTAGAATTAATTTAGTTAGTTTGTTTTGTATAGATAATTTATTTTTAACAGTTCTGTAGATTAAAAATAAAACAAAGCAATCAACCATTCTCATACATGTTTAGTGGAAACATTTTTTCTTATCAAAAAATTTTAATTCTTGCTTTCTTTTTTGAAATTTCTTACAGCAATACCTCTACTCTGCCTATTCTGAATAATCTTTTGATTAAATTCAATTATAATTGCACTTGGTATCAATTGCCTCAAAGCCACTTTTCTTCATTTCGAGATTTTCTTCTAAGATTTTCTTTTGGAATTTATATGATAAAGGTTGAGGGTATGAAAGCTTCATGATCCCATTATCCCATGAAATGTATGATTGACTATGATAAGCTTAATTCTAATTCCATCATTATTAGTCAGTCTAACCTTTCACGATAATCATATGAAGTTCATATTATCTTCCTCGGAATTTGCTAAAACCTGACCTTAATGATGTTCATTTTGCTAAATGCACACATTCAAATCTGTTTTGATATTTTTCCACAATTAATGGCTTTATTCTCATTCTGATCTTTAGGTTATTATTTGATGCTACAAAACGCATCATATTCATTTACTAAAGGTATTATTGAACAGTCGCTATAACAATACAGTTTCTGCTCAAGTTATTCAGAATAAGCAGAGATTATAAATTGTTGTTTCAATTCAAAAGGGGAGCCTATTTTTATATTTATTTCTGATAAATTTTATATTTCCTGGACATGAATAAACAGATTTTATTTAGGCTGATTGCACACTTAGATTTAGAATAAATGATGAGATGGTTTTGAACAAAGTCAAAATTTTGATAAATCGAAGGAAGAATTTGAAGATTCATAAGGTAAAATTTACAGACAAATTCCTTTCAGGTACGCATTTACAAGTTTATTCTCATCCATTATTAGTTCATATTTTCCTTAGTTTATTTTTGATTTGTGTTTTGTTTTATTCGCAGGTTTTCATTTGTTTTCAAAACTTGAAGTAAGCAGTAAACCCATTTCAAATTTGCAATAGGCTTAGGGAAATTTTATTTGTGATGCATTATAATTTAAGCATTTTTAATTTTGCTTTTATTCACTTAGAAAACACAATTAAAATTTCAAGGAATATTATAAGACCATTCGCATCATAAGATTTCATCGGAAGTACTTCTTAGCATTTCTTTTGATAACAAATTGTTCATAAAATACCTCCGAAGTATTATCTTACTTATATGCCATATCGCATTACGCATGTCAGACCTTTGCAGTCAAAGTATACTTCCATTATTGTGAATCACCAATAAATGGCTTTACCGATATTGCAATGAATACATAATCCCGGACCCGATATGAAATTCAAATCAAGTTTAAAAAATATCGCGTCCGTTTAATCGCAATAATGGTAGGAACATAATTTTAAAGGGTCGATGTCTTGGATCCGATATGTTATTAAAATATCATCATAAATCTATCGGGTCCACTAATCATCACATATCAACGTATCGAGAATGGTTACATCATGTGCTCAAGATTGCCGATTGCGCCAATTGCCGATCGCCAATTAGCCACGACATTCATCGCACGTCGGCATCGCAGGAATCATATTGTGTGACATCGAGAGCTTAAGATTGCCGATCGCCGATTAGTTATGTCATCCATCGTATCGCCGATATCGCAATCGCTTCCTCGCATTTGTATTTATGGCCATATCATTATTCTGAATCTGCGATGCGCAATGTCCAAAGTACAAATCGCAAGATACGGTGTGCGATGTGCAATTTGTGACATAACTGTCCCCGATCCCTGATTTAATATTTCTTTAATGATGCGATCACTCTATCTCATAGCACAACTTCTCATCGCATATTTTCATATCGGCGATTCGCCATTGCAACCTTTGACGCGACACCTTCCAATGCATGCCTCTAAGCCATTAACATTCAAACGGTATGTGGCATAGCAACAAAGTGAAGTCTTGCAAATTAAAATTCAAGCATGGTGAAGAGACATTTGATGCAGATCATCCGATGAGGCGATGTGTTAAAGCGAGCTTGGGTAACCACTATGGGAAAAGGGTAATTGATGACAAATTTGCAGCATACAAAAATCATTTCAATTTCTCATACATTTTAGTTTTAAATATATAATTCCATAATTAAAAATGGAATTCAAGACCTCTATCTTTATATTTAAATTTTATTATCTTGGATTTGGTCTTGATTCTGGACAATTTATCAAATCATGGAGTTTATATTAAACTTATAATATTTTGAGGAATAGTCATTACTGCAAATTCTCATTCTCATCTCTGATGCATTTCTTTTATTTCAATTCCCCTGAGCACTAGGCATTCTATTTTTACATTTTACTGCTTGCTTTAGTTTAAATAAAATAAATAATGATTTTGGGTTATAGGATTTTTGTTAGTGTGACTTCTTCAAGTTTTTAATGTTAATTAAAATAAGGAGTCAACTTGTTTGGAGAAATTGATACCTTTCAGGTAAGATCAAAAGCAATTATCCAATGGTAAGATTCATGTACTCACTTTCATTAATTTCCATTTCATCACTCTAGTTTCATTTTTGTTTTTAAATTATGTTGATATAAAACTCTGTTTCGCAGCTCTCCATTTGAAGTTTCCAATCTTCCGCCAGATCATATTTTCGAAGTCCATACTTTTCTCCAAGTTTTATTTCAATAAGCAGCGATAATCTTCATCAAAACAGCTATACCAGGAAGTTTCTGAACATTTAAGTTTGTTTCTTTAAGCATTCATTTTATTAGAAAATGATCAAGATGATGCTTTGAAACAAGAAGATTAATATCATACAGAAAGTTTTCATTGTGGCTGAATTTTATCGTCACTGCTATCCAAAAGGCCTAAAACAATTACAATCCTGCAAGGTATGATTTTTCTAAATCTCAACATAAGAAGGAATGATTACACGATTATTTTCTTTTCTTCGTATTGTTGAGACATTGGTATAAACACTCTTGTTTGAGTTTATCTTGCGAAACTTGGATTTTCTTTTCCACTTTTAAAATTTCTTCATTTTTATTTTTGTTCGCTGATTTCTTTCTCATTTTAACATAAGAATTCTTTTCCTTCGGATTTCAGCTTTGATTTTGGTGAATTTGCCATTATTTATATGGAAGGCCTATTCGTTACCTAACAATGCTCAGGATACGTGGAAAAAATTGTTAATAGTCATTTATTAGTTTTTTCTTAAATTCTTAGTAGAGTTTGATTTTCTTATTATAAAGGTAAACATATTTAATGAAGAGATTACCAATCAAGAGAAGTTGGAAAAGTATCATAAAATCTGAAAATTTCTTTCTCATCAAATTGTAATCATTTTGAGATTTCAAAATTTTATTAAGATCTTTCAAAGTTTTATTATCAGTCAAGAAAAGTTATTTATAACCAATTAAAGACACTTTACAGCAAAGCACCTTTAACTCTAAAATTGTCATTCGTAACTCTTAAGGAGTCAATGATTCTCCATGTTCCAAAAAGTCTTATTTTTCTAGAGTATAATCCAGAAATATATTTAAACTTAAAAGATAAGAGGTCTCATCATGAGCCTGCTTACCATGATCATAGGGGAAAAATAGGATGACATTACCATCACTGCTAAACAAACCAGGGTAATGGCTTATGATTGCAAACAATTATAAGACAAGGGGTCTCATCACGAACCAACTTGTTCAGCCCAATTTTAACCAGTGAATGGCATTGTCAACTATCTGGCTACCATACCAGGACAATGGCTTTTAAGATTTACTTAAAAAATAAAAAATAAAAATTCAAAGAAAATAAACATAAATAAATGGATTTATCTCTAGATCAATAATTCTTAAACAGATGGGCAACTGAATCATTTACGATTAAAAGGTAACCCTGTCGAAACTATAGATGTTTGCTGGCAGCAGTGGCTCTACCTATGACAAATGAGTATATTTTAAAAGCTAAGCTGTAAAGTGACCCCTGCTTTATTTCTACAACTAATTAATGACTAATATAGAGTTTTGAAATATTTTAATTTATGAGAAATTTTAAGAAAAATTACAGTTAGATGACCCTGGTTTTTATTCAGACTAACGAACCTAGTCAAGCATTTCACAAAAAATTTTCTCTTCTTTAATTATTTTTACTTTAATTTTAGGAAAATCTCATTCATAACAAAGAGAGATAACTGGTTCTTCTCCCGTGTGTCGCCATTGTTGTGGTAAAAACACAACCCCCCATTATTGGTTCGCTGAACTCAAATAATGGGGACCCTTTCTATAAAAATTTTGGCTAAACACCTTTTTAGATTTTTATTTAGTTGATTGCCATACGCTTTTGTTAATTTTTAGTTTTCTTTGAATTCTTGTTTTGATTGTTTGCTTAAAATTGATTTTTTACAAGCTTCCAATTGACGCTTGTTTCGCCTCATTTGGTCAAACTTGTTTGAAAATGGCACTCCTTTGAAGTCTCATTATTTATCTAGCCTGGGTTAAAAATGCATAAAATGTACAATATTGCATTTTGTAAATAAATTAGTTCAATAAGAAATTCATTTTAAATATTAACCCATAGCGAATTTTTACTAACATTTTTCATTTTTAGTTATGCAACCAAATTATTAATTATCAGGATTTTAAGAAATTCACCCCAATTTCCAAATCAAATCCTAATCCCAAAATCCAAACATTCAAGTGGCTGTAGTTTATTTTTCATTTATTTTCCAAGTGGCTGTAGTTTAGTTAATTTCATAACTAAATTTCATTAAAATAAAATCAAAATAAAACATTAATTTTATATATTAAATTTCAAAATAATTAAATTAATTATTATATAAAATATAGTTAATTTAATTAGATTAAAATTTAATATATAAAATTAATATATATAAAATAAAATTAATCGCGTTGGGATTTTTTTTATCATCGCAAGTTTGGTTCGCAACATGTTTTACAAACCCCAGACATACCCCATACACTACCCCCGATGCGAGTTGCTGATAAGCATAAGGCAATAAGGCATTGACCACCGATCACCAAAAAGCAAAAGGAATGAATAAACATATCGCATCGGGAAGCTCATGCGTCAAAGTTTAAAAGTCCCGATAACACATCTACCCCGATGCGATATCAGATCGGGAATTTTATTTTGCATTGTGCCTAAGTTGAAGACCCCCGACACCTCCCAATGCCGATGGCCGATAATAAAATACAAAGGCATTAACTTTAAGTTTCATTATAAGCTTTACGTTAGTTTTAGTTTCAAACTCATTCACGAGTGAAGAGAGGGGTAAGCTAGTGTTAATATTAAAATAATTTAAAATATTTAATAATAAATTTTAAATTAATTAAATTAATTAATATATAACATTTAATTAATTAAATTAAATTAAAATTTAATTATTAGATTAATTAATTTATAAATAGATTATATATATATATATATATATTTTAAGACTAACCTACGTGCCCACGGGGATTTGAACTGGTGACCTATCGCAAGGAGTGCCTTAACAGCGCACCCATTCACCGTCAATCCAAAGCCCCATGGGCTTTATAAATAAATTATATTAATTAGATTAAAATTAATTAATAATAGTTTATTAATTAATTAATTTAGTTCACAATTAAAAATTAAATTAGAACTAATTATTAGATAATTAGAATTCTAATTTAAGATTAGATTTTTAATTAAAATTCTAATTTTTAGCCCAGCAACAGAATTTCCAGATTCATGCCAGATTTGACTCATCAACTTTGGAAGCTCATAGATTGAGTTATACTTGGCCAAATGAGGCCCAGGACGGCTCATTGGAAAGAGAAAATCAAGGAGAATATTTCTGAGGAGATTTCATTGACAGATTTGGTCATTTATTGGGTCAAAAATCAGGCAGAAGATCAAGCTTCGAATTTTGAAAACAAAATCATTTTTCTGAGTTTTATTTTCATCGGTCCAAGCCTCTTCTAATTGCAGATTCACTCGTCAATGATATTCTTGGCCAATTAAATCATCCAAGGCATCAAAAGAAAATTTATATTTTATAGAATTTGATTGGATTTGATTTAAATGCCAGCATTGCCATGATTGATTTTATTGTTACATTTTAATTTATTTTGATTTCTTTTTGCAGGAAAACAGTGGAAAGAATATGGAGAAAAAGATCTCAGTCAATGAGAATGCTCCAGCAATTGAAGATCAGAATTTTGAGCAAGTAAAATTGGATTTAGCAGATTTCTCTTGAACAAACTCTCCTCTCCAAAATTCCTACACAAATATTATAAATAACAGATTGTATAATGGAATAAGGGCTTCTCTCCTCTGCAAATGCTAGACTTCTAAGAGCACTACTGTAATAGGAATTTAGAGTTGTAGGAGAGAGGAGAGAAAATCTCAGATCTGAGGATTATTGAGGATTTTTCCTTTGTATCTTGAATTATGTATGAGGGGCAGAGTTTTCACTATTGTGGCTTTAACTTTGAAGGCAGAAGTTCAAGCAATGTAAAGGACTGTTGGAGACCAATATCAGATAAATGGATGCAATAAATTAGTATTTTTAATACTACTGTTTTAATTATCAGTTTCATTTTTATGGTAACAGGAATGTGTCATTTTATTCATGTTTGTGCATTATTGTCAATATGGGTAGTTTGTCTCAATGTTGTTATCATGTATCTCTGTTCTTATGAATTAATTTCTCATTTCTGAGTAACTATTTACTCAGAAATCTGCTTTATTAAAACTGATTTATTGAGTGGTAATATGTTGTGAACTATTTCCACATATTATTGTTTAGTTATTAGATTTGCTGATTTGATAATCAATATCATTTATGTGAATTACTTCCTAAGTGTTGTTAGTTTATTATTTCAGTTAAAAGGTCTCAATAGGATGTGTTTTGATATTCATAATATCAATTAATTGGACTACTTCATTAACTTGATATTCATTATAAACAAGACATATCTAAATCCCAATACTTTAATTATCTTGCTCTTAGTTGGGTTAGATCTATATCTACCTAACTAAGATAGGATTTAGATTAGTTTCTTTTGCTTGCATCATAGAATAAGCGTGCATTTAGAGTAAATTCTACATCCTTTAAGTCATCTCCTCAAAGAGGCAAAACTTTAGTTGTGGCTTGGCTGAACCCAAATCAGCTTAAGGGTCATTCTCTTGCCTGATCAGCAAGAAGAAGTGATCTGATGTCCCTGTCTATTGGTAGTTAAAGATACATTATAAACCAATAGCAATAGGGAGAAGGTAACTGGACCTAGTTGAACAGTCAGAGCCACCACACCAAACGGAAAAGGAGCTGCTTTAAGGTCCGGACCGGGTGGTTATCCCCCAATGTTGTTGCAGCGATTTTCGAGGCATCAACATTTTTGGCGCTAGAAGGAGGGCCTGAGATTTTTTGTCTATTGGAGTCTTTTCAATTTTAATATTTTATTTATTATGATGGCTCCTCTCAAACTTCCAATTTGGAGTTGTATCCATGGACGTGCATCCTCCAATACTCCACCCGAAGTGGTAAGACTCTTGTCCCAGGCAAAGTTTAATGGTAAGAGAAATTCTTCTGCTTTTAACCATGTCTTTCAATTTATTCAAAACATTTCAAAATATGATTTTCAAGGAATTGATGAAGGCATTTTATGCAGCATTTTTACTCTCACATTTACTGCAAAAGCCAGAAGCTGGTGCAGAGCTCTTCCAGTTGCTTCAATCCACAGCTGGGATCAATTTGTTACAATTTTCATTTGTAAATTTGACGGCTATGATTATGAACAGGTATGTGAAGAAATTGAATATCTACGAAGGTTTAAAAATGAGTCTGTTAATAATTTTAATATGCGATTTCATTTGAATTGCTTAAGATTTAAAGACGAAGATAAACCTACAGGAGAAGAATCATTAGATTGGTTTGAATATATTTGTTCCCTTCCAACCATTCCCAATCCATATGAAATTAATTCGAGCTTTGTTCCATCCCCTTCCAATATAAATGAGAGTCCCAATTTGGATGTACAAATAAATGGTGATGAAGTGGTTTCACAAAGCTTGGAAAATATTTCCATTCAAATTGAAGAAGACAACAACAGCGATCTTGGAGAAAAAGCCGCCTTGAAATCTGAAAGCTACTTTGAAGTAAATTTGGAAAATCAAATCGCAAATCAACGAGTACAAGCAGCAATCGAAGTAAATAAAATGCAAACTGTTGTACAAATTTCTGAATTTCTCCATGATGAGCAAATGCCAAAATCAGAAAAGCAAAGCAGCATTCTTCAAGAAAGCATACGCACACAAAGGAATGATCAGCAATCTGAAATTTACAATGAGTATAATGCACAAGAATTCTCAAACAGAGACAGTTTTAAATGCATTGTTTCAGGTTCACATTTTTCCCTTTATCCTGATATTTTCAATGATGGTAATATTTTTCCTTTTGGTATCAATGATATTTCAGAAATTAAAGAGGATGATTTAAATGAATTACCGTTAAATTTTTATCAAGATAGAGAAGCAATTAATGATCATTCTTTTGCCATTAATGAAGATGAAATTCTTGTTCCTCCTTGTTTGGATATATTGGATGAGATTGAAGGGAATTCTAGAGAGTCTTGTGAGGTCATTTATGATGATTACTCTGATATTGAGGATGTTGATTTCAATTTTTCTCAAGAGAATCCTCATGATAAAATTCAAATAACATCTGAGAATAAGGAACACTTCAATTTAGAAATTATCCCAAGTAATCCTCATTTTAGAGCAGCAAATTATCTTCATGATTTCACCATTCAAGAAAACATTCCAATTTATGATTCATATGAGGATCAAACTCCCATTCCTATTCATAATCATAATTCGTTTTCTATTTCACAAGTTGGAATTCAAAATTATTCAAATTCTATAATTCTGGCCATTCCTTGTGAAAATGAAATCATTTCAAAACGATTCCAAATATGCTGTAACATTAGTTGTAAAAATAATGATTTCATTTTAGTTTTTCTTTCACAATTATTTTGTTTAAACTTAGATTTATTTTCTGATTTTATTTTACAAAATTTTCACACTTTTCGCTGGCATATTGAACACCTTACTATCAAACACTCAATTGATGCATTGCCCGATTGGGAAATTGAAGTTTCATATTATAATCATGAGCATCAAAAGATATCAATATTTCAATTTCAATGTATGCTAATGTTTCATCAAGAACTTCTATTTTTTCAAAGGCAATGTCAACAAGAGAATGTATTTTTGCAATCTGGCCAGCAATTCAATTCAATTAACAAATTGCCATTTTATTTGAAAGGCTTCCATCCATTTTTCATTGACTCATTTGAAAATTGTTTGGAAATTTTCCCTTCAAGGAAAATTGTCAATGATTTAACATTTGTACATAACACTAACAAATTTTTTCAGGTCAAAGAATCCAAAAGCTCATCTTCACAATCTGGCCTATTATCTCTTCCTTTGAACATTTCTCAATCCTTAATAGAAATCCATCTAGATTTTTATGATCCAATTGGTAGTCAATTGGAAAGGAAATTTCAGGAGAGAGAGATTTTAATTAAGTTCCTAACGATAACTGTACATTCTGGTTTCATATTTATTTTCCTTAGTTTAGTCAAATCTGTATTTTTATTACTAACATTTGAACTGTACATAAAAGCGGGAATAAAAATGAGAAAATGGCTACACTGGAAATATGACTATACCTAGTCATTTTCATGTATATGGTTAGAATAGGAGTAGAATTAATTTAGTTAGTTTGTTTTGTATAGATAATTTATTTTTAACAGTTCTGTAGATTAAAAATAAAACAAAGCAATCAGCCATTCTCATACATGTTTAGTGGAAACATTTTTCCTTATCAGAAAATTTTAATTCTTGCTTTCCTTTTTTAAATTTCTTACAGCAATACCTCTACTCTGCCTATTCTGAATAATCTCTTGATTAAATTCAATTATAGTTGCACTTGGTATCAATTGCCTCAAAGCCACTTTTCTTCATTTCGAGATTTCCTTCTAAGATTTTCTTTTGGAATTTATATGATAAAGGTTGAGGATATGAAAGCTTCATGATCCCATTATCCCATGAAATGTATGATTGACTATGATAAGCTTAATTCTAATTCCATCATTATTAGTCAGTCTAACCTTTCACGGTAATCATATGAAGTTCATATTATCTTCCTCGGAATTTGCTAAAAGCTGACCTTAAGGATGTTCATTTTGCTAAGTGCACACATTCAAATCTGTTTTGATATTTTTCCACAATTAGTGGCTTTATTCTCATTCTGATCTTTAGGTTATTATTTGATGCTACAAAACGCATCATATTCATTTACTAAAGGTATTATTGAACAGTCGCTATAACAATACGGATTCTGCTCAAGTTATTCAGAATAAGCAGAGATTATAAATTGTTGTTTCAATTCAAAAGGGGAGCCTATTTTTATATTTATTTCTGATAAATTTTATATTTCCTGGACATGAATAAACAGATTTTATTTAGGCTGATTGCACACTTAGATTTAGAATAAATGATGAGATGATTTTGAACAAAGTCAAAATTTTGATAAATCAAAGAAAGAATTTGAAGATTCATAAGGTAAAATTTACAGACAAATTCCTTTCAGGTACGCATTTACAAGTTTATTCTCATCCATTATTAGTTCATATTTTCCTTAGTTTATTTTTGATTTCTGTTTTGTTTTATTCGCAGGTTTTCATTTGTTTTCAAAACTTGAAGTAAGCAGTAAACCCATTTCAAATTTGCAATAGGCTTAGGGAAATTTTATTTGTGATGCATTATAATTTAAGCATTTTTAATTTTGCTTTTATTCACTTAGAAAACACAATTAAAATTTCAAGGAATATTATAAGACCATTCGCATCATAAGATTTCATCGGAAGTACTTCTTAGCATTTCTTTTGATAACAAATTGTTCATAAAATACCTCCGATGTATTATCTTACTTATATGCCATATCGCATTACGCATGTCAGAGCTTTGCAGTCAAAGTATACTTCCATTATTGTGAATCACCAATAAATGGCTTTACCGATATTGCAATGAATACATAATCCCGGACCCGATATGAAATTCAAATCAAGTTTAAAAAATATCGCGTCCGTTTAATCGCAATAATGGTAGGAACATAATTTTAAAGGGTCGATGTCTTGGATCCGATATGTTATTAAAATATCATCATAAATCTATCGGGTCCACTAATCATCACATATCAGCGTATCGAGAATGGTTACATCATGTGCTCAAGATTGCCGATTGCGCCAATTGCCGATCGCCAATTAGCCATGACATTCATCGCACATCGGCATCGCAGGAATCATATTGTGTGACATCGGGAGCTTAAGATTGCCGATCGCCGATTAGTTATGTCATCCATCGTATCGCCGATATCGCAATCGCTTCCTTGCATTTGTATTTATGGCCATATCATTATTCTGAATCTGCGATGCGCGATGTCCAAAGTACAAATCGCAAGATACGGTGTGCGATGTGCAATTTGTGACATAACTGTCCCCGATCCCTGATTTAATATTTCTTTAATGATGCGATCGCTCTATCTCATAGCACAACTTCTCATCGCATATTTTCATATCGGCGATTTGCCATTGCAACCTTTGACGCGACACCTTCCAATGCATGCCTCTAAGCCATTAACATTCAAACGGTATGTGGCATAGCAACAAAGTGAAGTCTTGCAAATTAAAATCCAAGCATGGTGAAGAGACATTTGATGCAGATCATCCGATGAGGCGATGTGTTAAAGCAAGCTTGGGTAACCACTATGGGAAAAGGGTAATTGATGACAAATTTGCAGCATACAAAAATCATTTCAATTTCTCATACATTTTAGTTTTAAATATATAATTCCATAATTAAAAATGGAATTCAAGACCTCTATCTTTATATTTAAATTTTATTATCTTGGATTTGGTCTTGATTCTGGACAATTTATCAAATCATGGAGTTTATATTAAACTTATAATATTTTGAGGAATAGTCATTACTGCAAATTCTCATTCTCATCTCTGATGCATTTCTTTTATTTCAATTCCCTTGAGCATTAGACATTCTATTTTTACATTTTACTGCTTGCTTTAGTTTAAATAAAATAAATAATGATTTTGGGTTATAGGATTTTGGTTAGTGTGACTTCTTCAAGTTTTTAATGTTAATTAAAATAAGGAGTCAACTTGTTTGGAGAAATTGATACCTTTCAGGTAAGATCAAAAGCAATTATCCAATGGTAAGATTCATGTACTCACTTTCATTAATTTCCATTTCATCACTCTAGTTTCATTTTTGTTTTTAAATTATGTTGATATAAAACTCTGTTTCGCAGCTCTCCATTTGAAGTTTCCAATCTTCCGCCAGATCATATTTTCGAAGTCCATACTTTTCTCCAAGTTTTATTTCAATAAGCAACGATAATCTTCATCAAAACAGCTATACCAAGAAGTTTCTGAACATTTAAGTTTGTTTCTTTAAGCATTCATTTTATTAGAAAATAATCAAGATGATGCTTTGAAACAAGAAGATTAATATCATACAGAAAGTTTTCATTGTGGCTGAATTTTATCGTCACTGCTATCCAAAAGGCCTAAAACAATTACAATCCTGCAAGGTATGATTTTTCTAAATCTCAACATAAGAAGGAATGATTACACGATTATTTTCTTTTCTTCGTATTGTTGAGACATTGGTATAAACATTCTTGTTTGAGTTTATCTTGCGAAACTTAGATTTTCTTTTCCACTTTTAAAATTTCTTCATTTTTATTTTTGTTTGCTGATTTCTTTCTCATTTTAGCATAAGAATTCTTTTCCTTCGGATTTCAGCTTTGATTTTGGTGAATTTGCTATTATTTATATGGAAGGCCTATTTGTTACCTAACAATGCTCAGGATACGTGGAAAAAATTGTTAATAGTCATCTATTAGTTTTTTCTTAAATCTCTTAGTAGAATTTGATTTTCTTATTATAAAGGTAAACATATTTAAGGAAGAGATTACCAATCAAGAGAAGTTGGAAAAGTATCATAAAATCTGAAAATTTCTTTCTCATCAAATTGTAATCATTTTGAGATTTCAAAATTTTATTAAGATCTTTCAAAGTTTTATTATCAGTCAAGAAAAATTATTTATAACCAAGTAAAGACACTTTACAACAAAGCACCTTTAACTCTAAAATTGTCATTCGTAACTCTTAAGGAGTCAATGATTCTCCATGTTCCAAAAAGTCTTATTTTTCTAGAGTATAATCTAGAAATATATTTAAACTTAAAAGATAAGAGGTCTCATCATGAGCCTGCTTACCATGATCATAGGGGAAAAATAGGATGACATTACCAACACTGCTAAACAAACCAGGGTAATGGCTTATGATTGCAAACAATTATAAGACAAGGGGTCTCATCACGAGCCAGCTTGTTCAGCCCAATTTTAACCAGTGAATGGCATTGTCAACTATCTGGCTACCATACCAGGACAATGGCTTTTAAGATTTAGTTAAAAAATAAAAATTCAAAGAAAATAAACATAAATAAATGGATTTATCTCTAGATCAATAATTCTTAAACAGATGGGATTCTGAATCATTTACGATTAAAAGGTAACCCTGTCGAAACTATAGATGTTTGCTGGCAGCAGTGGCTCTACCTATGACAAAGGAGTATATTTTAAAAGCTAAGCTGTAAAGTGACCCCTGCTTTATCTCTACAACTAATTAATGACTAATATAGAGTTTTGAAATATTTTAATTTATGAGAAATTTTAAGAAAAATTACAGTTAGATGACCCTGGTTTTTATTCAGACTAATGAACCTAGTCAAGCATTTCACACAAAATTTTCTCTTCTTTAATTATTTTTACTTTAATTTTAGGAAAATCTCATTCATAACAAAGAGAGATAACTGGTTCTTCTCCCGTGTGTCGCCATTGTTGTGGTAAAAACACAACCCCCCATTATTGGTTCGCTGAACTCAAATAATGGGGACCCTTTCTATAAAAATTTTGGCTAAACACTTTTTTAGATTTTTATTTAGTTGATTGCCATACGCTTTTGTTAATTTTTAGTTTTCTTTGAATTCTTGTTTTGATTGTTTGCTTAAAATTGATTTTTTACAAGCTTCCAATTGACGCTTGTTTCGCCTCATTTGGTCAACTTGTTTGAAAATGGCACTCCTTTGAAGTCTCATTATTTATCTAGCCTGGGTTAAAAATGCATAAAATGTACAATATTGCATTTTGTAAATAAATTAGTTCAATAAGGCATTCATTTTAAATATTAACCCATAGCGAATTTTTACTAACATTTTTCATTTTTAGTTATGCAGCCAAATTATTAATTATCAGGATTTTAAGAAATTCACTCCAATTTCCAAATCAAATCCTAATCCCAAAATCCAAACATTCAAGTGGCTGTAGTTTATTTTTCATTTATTTTCCAAGTGGCTGTAGTTTAGTTAATTTCATAACTAAATTTCATTAAAATAAAATCAAAATAAAACATTAATTTTATATATTAAATTTCAAAATAATTAAATTAATTATTATATAAAATATAATTAATTTAATTAAATTAAAATTTAATATATAAAATTAATACATATAAAATAAAATTAATCGCGTTGGGATTTTTTTTATCATCGCAAGTTTGGTTCGCAACATGTTTTACAAACCCCCGACATACCCCATACGCTACCCCCGATGCGAGTTGCCGATAAGCATAAGGCAATAAGGCATTGACCACCGATCACCAAAAAACAAAAGGAATGAATAAACATATCGCATCGGGAAGCTCATGCGTCAAAGTTTAAAAGTCCCGATAACACATCTACCCCAATGCGATATCGGATCGGGAATTTTATTTTGCATTGTGCCTAAGTTGAAGACCCCCGACACCTCCCAATGCCGATGGCCGATAATAAAATACAAAGGCATTAACTTTAAGTTTCATTATAAGCTTTACGTTAGTTTTAGTTTCAAACTCATTCACAAGTGAAGAGAGGGGTAAGCTAGTGTTAATATTAAAATAATTTAAAATATTTAATAATAAATTTTAAATTAATTTAATTAATTAATATATAACATTTAATTAATTAAATTAAATTAAAATTTAATTATTAGATTAATTAATTTATAAATAGATTATATTAATTAGATTAAAATTAATTAATAATAGTTTATTAATTAATTAATTTAGTTCACAATTAAGAATTAAATTAGAACTAATTATTAGATAATTAGAATTCTAATTTAAGATTAGATTTTTAATTAAAATTCTAATTTTTAGCCCAGCAACAGAATTTCCAGATTCATGCCAGATTTGACTCATCAACTTTGGAAGCTCATAGATTGAGTTATACTTGGCCAAATGAGGCCCAGGACGGCTCATTGGAAAGAGAAAATCAAGGAGAATATTTCTGAGGAGATTTCATTGACAGATTTGGTCATTTATTGGGTCAAAAATCAGGCAGAAGATCAAGCTCCGAATTTTGAAAACAAAATCATTTTTCTGAGTTTTATTTTCATTGGTCCAGGCCTCTTCTAATTGCAGATTCACTCGTCAATGATATTCTTGGCCAATTAAATCATCCAAGGCATCAAAAGAGAATTTATATTTTATAGAATTTGATTGGATTTGATTTAAATGCCAGCATTGCCATGATTGATTTTATTGTTGCATTTTAATTTATTTTGATTTCTTTTTGCAGGAAAACAGTGGAAAGAATATGGAGAAAAAGATCTCAGTCAATGAGAATGCTCCAACAATTGAAGATCAGAATTTTGAGCAAGTAAAATTGGATTTAGCAGATTTCTCTTGAACAAACTCTCCTCTCCAAAATTCCTACACAAATATTATAAATAACAAATTGTAGAATGGAATAAGGGCTTCTCTCCTTTGCAATGCTAGACTTCTAAGAGCACTACTGTAATAGGAATTTAGAGTTGTAGGAGAGAGGAGAGAAAATCTCAGATCTGGGGATTATTGAGGATTTTTCCTTTGTATATTGAATTATGTATGAGGGGCAGAGTTTTCACTATTGTGGCTTTAGCTTTGAAGGCAGAAGTTCAAGCAATGTAAAGGACTGTTGGAGACCAATATCAGAGAAATGGATGCAATAAATTGGTATTTTTAATACTACTGTTTTAAATATCAGTTTCATTTTTATGGTAACAGGAATGTGTCATTTTATTCATGTTTGTGCATTATTGTCAATATGGGTAGTTTGTCTCAATGTTGTTATCATGTATCTCTGTTCTTATGAATTAATTTCTCATTTCTGAGTAACTATTTATTCAGAAATCTGCCTTATTAAAAATGATTTATTGAGTGGTAATATGTTGTGAACTATTTCCACATATTATTGTTTAGTTATTGGATTTGCTGATTTGATAATCAATATCATTTATGTGAACTACTTCCTAAGTGTTGTTGGTTTATTATTTCAGTTAAAAGGTCTCAATAGGATGTGTTTTGATATCCATAATATCAGTTAATTGAACTACTTCATTAACTTGATATTCATTATAAACAAGACATATCTAAATCCCAATACTTTAATTATCTTGCTCTTAGTTGGGTTAGATCTATATCTACCTGATTAAGATAGGATTTAGATTAGTTTCTTTTGCTTGCATCATAGAATAAGCGTGCATTTAGAGTAAATTCTACATCCTTTTAAGTCCTCTCCTCAAAGAGGCAAAACTTTAGTTGTGGCTTGGCTGAACCCAAATCAGCTTAAGGGTCATTCTCTTGCCTGATCAGCAAGAAGAAGTGATCTGATGTCCCTGTCTATTGGTAGTTAAAGATTCATTATAAACCAATAGCAATAGGGAGAAGGTAACTGGACCTAGTTGAACAGTCGGAGCCACCACACCAAACGGAAAAGGAGCTGCTTTAAGGTCCGTACCGGGTGGTTATCCCCCAATGTTGTTGCAGCGATTTTCGAGGCATCAACAACACCCTGGTAGTGCTTCTACCTGCGTTGCAGTGCAGGTAGCCAGTGTTGACTTTGCATTTCAGCGCAGACAACTAGTGGAGTCACTGAATTGATCCTGAATTGACTTGTTTTTGAGCAGTTTCTGGTGGAGAACTTCTGTGAATTGCTGTGGTTTGTTAGCCTTGTTCCTCTAGGGGTAGGAACAACATGTTTAGGGACTTTGGATCCCTTAGATTATGGACATTTCATGCTCAATGCTGTAAGGCACAAAAATGTCTATAACAAAGTGTTCAAAGAATAGTCTTACAAACAATTATAATACATGTGTGAAAACGTGTTGGCCTGTTAACATGCTTCTGAATTAAGAGAAAGTTCCAGGACACATCGGTACACCATGCATCACTAACCCCGTAAGCTAGGCGTTGGAGCCACTGCTCGCTCCCAAAAGAAAATATTACAAACTCTCAAAGCTATGTGGGAGGAGCCAAGGTGAAAAGTATTTTGCATGTACAAATGAGGGGTATTTATAGCAAAGGGTAAAATTGGCCCTTGTGACTGCTCAACTTCCTTCATGACTATTTGACTTACATGACTCTTCAACTTTACATGACTCTTCAGATTTACATGTGGGTCTCTTGGACTTCCATGTTACATTACATTGATTACAATAGTAAGGCCCACAATAGTGATGTGGCCGAGATGACTCATGACATGACTCGACATGATAGATTTGGTATTTTCATGCTTGTGGTGGTGTCCATGTCGAGCTGTAGTGTTGCTGAGTGATGAATGTGCTCTTGCTGTATCATAGCTTCATCTCCACGTGGCAAGGTGTGTGAAGTATTTGATGGTCATGGTGTTCGCTTGATGTTTGCACGTGCATGTTCCTCCTTCACTTGTACTTTGACATGCTTCATGTGTTCGTCCGTTCGCGAAAAAATCTCCTTGCATGGATTCCTCGTTCATTCGTTTGCGAAACAATCTCCTTGCATGCATTCCTTGTTCGTCTATTCACGAACAAATATCCTTGCATGTGCTCTCCTTGTTCATCTTGTTCGTCGTCACATCATGTCTCATCCATGTACATGTATCTAAAATCATTCATGAAGAGACGACATCAAATCTAGAAATTTCCTAGTCTACCATGATGAATTATCCTTCACTTTCGTATGTATGTGACCGGAAGAGAGGACAAGGCTCTTAAAACTGCACAAGGCAGATTTCAAGCCGGGATGTGGACTCCAGGTACTGCCGGTGAAAATTGCGCAGATTTCACTGGGAGACTGAGATGGGCAATCCGGATGACTGTGTGCGGGATCTGGCTCGGCTAGAGGGCAGATATGCGCAATATTTTGAAGGAAGTAGTGCAGGAAACAGAGGGGTTGGTAGCAAAAACTGTCGAATTTCTTCGGGGAGCTGGCAACGGGATGTAGGAGTCTTGCTTGGAAAAATTGTGCAATTTTTCTAGGGAGTTGGCAGCAGGCTGCGGGAGTCTGCTAGAAAAAAAATTGCGCAATTTCTTGGAGGTTGGCCTGCTGAACATCCTTTTGTAGTTTCTAAGCTGAGTGGGATGCTAGGAAGCTGGGTGACTGCTCATGAAAACTCTGCAGTTTTCTAGGTGAGCAGTAGGCCGACTGACTGGGTGACTGGCTGGAAAAACTGAGCAATTTTTTGAGGAGACAGTGACAGACACATTGTGTTTGTTCGGCATATCTGCGAAGATTCTTCAGTCAGTGGAGCGGAAAAGCTTTGCAACTTTTGCACAATTTTTTGGGTGAGTGAGTCCTGGGTCACTGCCCGGTCAAACTCTCCAGTTGACTAGCTAGAGGCTTGGTTGATGTGCTTGCGGGAAGTGTAGATTGAAATGGCTTGCTAAGAAACTTCTGCATTGTTTTGGGTGAAAGTTAGTTCTGTCGATTCCAGGATTGCGCAATGCAGGCTTCTTGGGAGACAAACTCAAGATCTGCGCAATTATGGGCAGCAGTACATGATCACTAAGGACTGAAACTGTGCAATGCAGCTCAGCGAAGGTCCGATTGTTGGAGGGTGATCCGATCGTTAGAATTTCAACAAAATGACTAAGTGTGTGGGTGAGTGAGCTTGTGCATACATGACCTTGCGAACACACACTCCACGTGACTCGACGACAAGACACATCAAACCATCAAGCCAACATATACTTAGTGTGACTGACCGACGATGCGAGCGACAAGCATGACAATTGTGATAGATCATTGAATGACCGCGACGACGCTTGTGCGACAGTGCATACAACATCGTGTGTGAGTACGATAGATGTGTACATGGCAAACACAACTAAAACACAACCTTCAACATCACCAGAATGAGATCGCAAACATGACATAACAATCACCATGCGGAAGATGACAGTTGGTCGAACAAGTGAAAAAGAAGTAAGACATGTAGAAGAAACACATAAGATGACTTTTCACGTTTGTGCAGATGCATGTTATTGAGGACATGGTGATATGACAATGACAAGCAGTCCTACAAACTCAACTAAGAGGTGTAGTTCGAAAGATGTTCTTTACTTACCATACTTACCCTCAAGATTATCATGCATCCGACGGAGTTTTCATGTGGTCCTGATCTTTTTCATTACTCAGTTCCTTGGTCCTTCTCCTCAACTCCTTGGGAGCGATTTCAACATGTCACCTTTTCCTATAGTCACTGAGAGATAGATTTACGCAATTTCAGTGGATAGTGACTACTACTAGAATGAAGGCCTGGGAGGCCCGTTTGCACAGTTTCTAAATGCAAAACAAACAAGAAAACTTGGACAACATTGTGCATTTTTTAGGCTTAGGGCACTGTTGTGGGACATGTGTCCTAGGAGGACACCTCTGCGCAATTTCTGAGTGCAGTGCAGCTGGACTGATCTTCGCATTTCTGGAGAGTAGTGTTGGCTAGGGCCTCTCCAGGCTGTGGGGTTTCAGTAGGCAAGGGAGGCTGGTGTCTCTGTGCACTGCAGGGTTTCAGCAGGCAAGGGAGGAAGCTTGATGGTTGCAAAAGAAAAACGCACATTTTCGGGAAGCTAGATGAGGCTAGGTTGCTTGGAAAAATGGCTAAGTGTGAGATCAGTGAAACATATGTAAACATTGATAGGAATTGATTGTGATCACACACAGACACTTAGTGACACAACGTAGACCATCCAGAATGCATAAGACATACTTTTCTTGATGTAACAACCTTTGCGACAAGAGTGCCTGAAGTGAGTGTGAAACATGTGTATGTGATGATAACCACTCATGCGCACACAATTCCCTTGAAGTAAGACATCATTCCCTTTGCATGACAAACAACAACCCCTATGCCCAAAGATGACACACTCTGCATAAATATGAGAACTCGGACAACTCTTAAGATCAGGGAGGGGAGCTTGAAATCATCATCTTACCAACAAGTGACCAAGGGTGATCGCTCACAGGATCCAAGGTAGGCTCTGAAATTTGCATGCGAGCCAAAATTTTGGAGGGTGTTATAGCCGCTACAACAGACCCCAAAGCACCAAAATATGAACTACCCCTAAAATGGATCTTACAAGCCAATATCTCTTTTTTTTCTTAGAAAGGTATGATCATAAATTATATAGTAATCCATTTCAGTTCATACCTACTCGTTTTGGAGATCTTTTGGTCCCCAAATATTTTCATAGAACATTAGGGGAAATTTTCCTCTACATCTCTCTACAATACGTACCATTTGAGCTTGCCTATAACTTGTTCTTTCAACTAAGCCTGCCAGATTTCATGTTGCCTCGCATGTGGTTATTTATGATGTCTTTTGTAAATTTGTATCCATTGGTACTATACTTGAGCTTTTGGTTCTACATCCTCTTTTCTAAGTAAGACTTATTTGTTAGTTTCCTAGTTTAACATGGAAGACTCATAGAGTTTTGGATTTTTCACACACTACTGAGAGGGAGAACCTTACCCATGATACCTTAGGTCCTGACCTTATTGAGCTTTGCATAAAACTAAGATACGATTTTATTCCCTCAATCGAGCTAGCTTGAAAGAAACTTGAAATATAATTACAATATATGGAGGTACATAGAGTGTGTAACCATTATCACCTACCTTCTCCAACACTTAAACATGACCATAACATAGAACCTAATATTTCACAAGGACCCAGTAGCTTTTCTTTATTAAGATGTAACCAATCCATGTCTCCTACAAGGAAAATTTCAAGAATGGAAATTCATCTTAAAGTTTAGAATCCTTGACGAATCTCACTAGTCCATGATATGAAATTTGTATAATGTTTGGTGATATTTATGTAAAAATATTCAAATTTCTAATAATTTAATATAGTCTCTACATAAAATTGTGACAATTTTTAAGGTAAAATAATTTTATACTATAAAATTTGGGCTAAACGATTTTAGAAAAAATGGAAATTAACAAATGTTTTTACAAAACAGCATGGAAAATTAGTCCACCTGCGAATATTAACCACTAAAATTTTCCATGGTCTCCTACTTCAAATGTCTTCTCAAAGTTTTAGTGGCTATGTTAGGCCTTATCTTTTTCTTGTGACTTTCTTGATGCCTCGTGGACTTTCAAATGGATTTGTTCAATCTTATCAATGAATTTTTCATCCTAGGTCTTCCCAATCCTCCATATTGTCCATATAGTATCTAGCTGTGAAAAGGAGAGGATTCATTAATAAAAATATTGACTACTTCATTAAAAATAAATTAAATTTTCATCATAAATAAATTCTTAAATACTTTTGACTATAATCTCTAAAAAATTCAACCAATATCTTATTCAACAGTTCATTTTAAACATTTATTTAAATAAATGAAAAGCTTTGTGTAAATTAAAAATTATAAATATATTCAACTAAAAAAATCTAAAATCTCTATTTAAAACAATATGTCAAGTATCATTAAATGCATACAAACTCTTTTAATATAATCATTAATTAATTAAATACACATAAACGTGTGTACAAACATCCCCTTTCAACAACTCGACAAAGTATTTAATCTCAATCACTAACTTGTTAAAATTCTATAAATTCTTAAATTAACATTGGTTTTTTTCAAATAAATCTAACCTGATATTGAATTTGTATAAGTTTATTATATATATATTTTTTATTGTATAATATAAACGACTTGTTTTGAGTTGTTTTTAGTGAGATTTTAAAAAAAAAATTTGGTAGGTTTTTTCAGTTTAATCTTTTTAAAATTAGGTAAGAATTTATTGAAACCATAAATTTGATGAGTAACTCTTGCACAGTTAAAGTGTCCCAAAAGTTTTTCAGAGTACTGAATCTATATAGTCAAAAAACCAATTTAAATATCACAAATCAAAATTTTACATCAAATTTTAGAAACCAAAATATCTAAAAAAAAATTACACAAAAACAACTCTCAACATAAATATCCACTTATAAATTGATATTTAAAACCATCCCATCTATATTCTACTCGTGTAAACCCTCTCCATGTGATTTCGATAAGCATTCTATTTCGAAGCTTGAGTCAGCCTGAAAACCCAATGTTCTATTAAAAAAAATTTGATCCGAATGGAACTTAAAATAATTTAATTATCCCAAAAATAACTCTCATAAATGGACCATCATCCGCGTCTTGAGATTTGTAGCAGTAAACCCTATGCGCACTCTGGGAAATCAACCCTTTCAGTCAGTCAGTCATGTCTGGAAACCGACCAATAAAATAAAACGATTCCCTGCCGCTCTCAGTGATGTCTGAACCATATTTCTCTCGGCGCGCAGAGCCGGACCATCCACCGCGTCTGCGTGGTGAGATATTTCTCTCGGCACACCATCAATCGCGTCCGCGTACGGAGACATGTACCTTTAAACCCTATTTGACTCACCTTTTTGACTCTGGATTCGTCTTTGTTGAAATTCCACAGAAAAAAAGAAAAATTAAAAGCCATGCGCTAAATTAATAATTAATTTATTAGTTTTTCATCGTGCCCATTAATAAAATTAAAATTATATCCATCATCAGGCCTTTTTAACTTGGCGCGCAGAGACGGACCATCAACCGCGTAAGCGAACCCCGTTTCCACACATATTCTGTGTGTGGGGTCAATGCACATTTTGATTTTACATTAACTTTACCCTTTGTACAACGGGAAACAGCGGTCGGCGACAACAGGTTTCGTATTTCCATTTCACTTCTACTCCCACCTGTTACCTGGAAAATCGATTGTACTTCCTATAAATTTGCAGCGCTTTTTCGAAATCACTTACTAAAATTATTGCACACTTGACCCATCAAACCAAAGTGAAAATTGAAACCATATTCCAATGCTTTAATTAGTATTGGAATTTTTCTTTTCAAGAAACTTCACCCGTCGAACTAATTTTTAATGGATGTTTTGGTTTTCTTCAGTAAGGGAAAAACGCTGAGATTTGTATTATAAAGTTATCAGTACATATTTTATGAGATCCAATGCAAAACACATCTACTAAGTATGTTTTTTTAGTGCCAAAAAACAACCTATAATCCAATATATATCCATGTTGCAGATACCAGGAATATATGAAGTAAATTTAATATATTTAAACATCCATATTTAACACACTGTAAGCAAAATGGATTTGTTCATAAAAATAGCAAAAAACAATAACAGACATGAAAATAGGAAAGTAATAGTATTAAAGAGTTTGTCATTCAGTTAATTATATTTGGGAAAAATGAGAAATCCCGGAAAAAAGAGAAACCCTGCGTCTAATGTAGAGAATCTCAAAGTGATAATCTCAAAGTGCATCTCATCCTGCCCAGCATTTATGCCCATTTCAAACATCTTGCCTATGTTTTGTTTGTACTCCCTTGCAATGTGCTGAATAGAAATGTCCCTGAATGTCCTCCAAAGGAGCATAATTTGTGTGAGGCCTTATAGATGTGGATGCCAGACACACATGATGCCACGTACATGGTTGGTAATACATTGTGAATCCCCATATATATGGACGGAGGGAATGCTCACGAAAGAAGCAAACCAAAGAATCTCCTACAATGCCATGGCCTCTGCTTTCATATTTGTTCCACTGCCCGCCGCCCAGTGTACCCAGTATTGCTATTCTAATGAGAGAACGATCTAGAAACCACATCTGCATCTGCCCCCTTATGTGGCTCCATAAAAAATGTGGTCGGATAGTTGATCCCAAGACCAGCAGCTGAGAGAGAAAATCGATTAGGTCTGAGTGGAGTTGACAAAATTGGAGTTATCCACCCCAGAATCTAGTTAACCACCGGTGTCATGTCCCTCATCGATCCTTCAAAAATAATATGATTCCAACATCTCCATATTTCCCAAAAGTAAGCGAGGGGTATAACATGCGATTGGGACGATTTGCGACTCCACCAAGACAAACAAGATGTGATAGAGTCGAAAGGAACCAAAGGGAATTTTAACCGGCTTGATAGCTCCATCCAGATCTGATATGAAATAGGCTTTAAGAAATAAATGAAGATTGTCTTCCACCTCCTCCCTGCACAAAACAAATATACTAGGTCCTTGCTAATTCATCTTCTGTAAATTGTCCCAAGTTAAATTTTTGTTTTTTCAAATGAGCCAGACAAATAATATGATTTTGATTGGAATCTTAATTTTCCAAAACTTCATGAACCAGCATACTTCATTTCTATTGTGATAGCAGTCGCATATGGCTTTGTAGGTGTCAGTAACCAATATATCCCCTCACTTCATCTCCCCATTCCATCCCATTTGATCTCCATCCTCCCCCCTATATATACTAGACAGGCGCATGTCTCTTCTGATTTGTTCCCATTCCAATGCTTCAGTACCCCTAAGGCCCATCTCCCCCGCCTCCTTCCAGATTGGGATATTCCTATTCCAAGTTCTAATGGCCCGGATCCAAAAAAAGTATCCCGAGTTATTTATACAATGAATGAGCCTGTCCGAAATGTGAAATTCCAGTATCACTCCCAATATGCGATCCGAACCAATGAGTATCTCATTGCCAAGTTCAAAAGACCAGCATGACCCCCGCAGGAATGAGTGTTTTATTTTGTTCAGGTTGAGCCAAATGGCCAATCCCATTTGAACACCAACAAGCTCCCTGCGCATCCAGTGTTAAATTTTTTTTCCCTAGAGATATTTTGTTCTAATAATGTCTGCCCAGATACCATTTCTGAAATTTTGTGCCATAATGTTTTTGATCAACGGAACCCATCTGAAATGTCGCAAATCCATAATGCCCCATCCCCCCATGCATTTAGGAAAAGTGATAGAATCCAATCTAGTTAAATGATATTTTTTCCCAGCCCCCGATCCAGACCATATGAAATTGGTCATGATCCTGTTTAGCTTCATGATGATAATGCTTGACAGACAATAGATATGTGCCTAGTAAACCACCAACTGGATGATGATAGACTGTGTGAGAGTGTTGCTGCCACCCAAAGATAGACATTTATGCTCCCACCTTGTGATCTTGCTATAGAAATGATCCACCAGCCACATCCAATCATTAACCCTGTAATTGTTGGGTTTGATATGAAAACCCATATATTTCATTCCCTCCTTAATTCTTTTTTATTCCACTCCAAATCAAGATTTAATGTATAGAATTTCCTCCTCGTCACCCTGGCCATAAATAAAAATATGTTTCTGTTGGTTCATATGAAGTCCCGTAGCATTCCCAAACTTGAAGAAAATATGGTAAAAAACGAGCCACACGCACCTTGTAATCATGCCCATGATTAGAACATGGTCCAGGAAAAAACTGTGTGAGATCTTAATGCCCCTCCCCAGATTGAGGGCCAGAAATGCTCTCGTCCCAACAATTTGTTTAATGTGCAGATTGAGACCATCCATGGCCAAGATAAATAACAAAGGAGATAGAGAACACCCTTGTCTCAAACCTTGGCCCACCCCAAAATACCGAGTGGGATAACGATTAATGATAACAAAAAATCTTGCATTGGAAACACAAAACATGTTCCATTCTGTGTTCTTGGGATGGAGCCAAATTTTATGCAAGACCATCCACAGGTAGCCCCAGTCGAGACAGTCATATGCCTTCTGCAAGGCAAGTCAACCTTCATGAATGCTGCCTCTAATTTTTTGGAATGGATGTGTAGAATTTCTTGAAAATTCTCTACAAATCTACCTCTGAGATCTATGTAGAAAATTTGACTATAGATTAACTCAATAATGTAATATACCAAAGCAAAATACCATAATCTACTTCTACTATCGAACTTGTGGAAGCTTAATATATTTGAGCAAGATCAATCAGAACACATAATAGAGAAGAAGAATCAATACACATGAAACACAGAATAATACTCAAGGGAAAGCCTTAGCTAAAAACCCCAATATCTGTATTATCATACAAGGTGGAAATACATCAAGATTACACAAAGCATTAGCTCCCACAGCTACCCAGCTCTCAGTACAATCCTCCTGGATGCTCACAGGCAAACAAGGCTTCTCACAAACCTTCTCCTCTGCCCTCCAAGCCTTCTATTTCCTTGCGTTGTTTCTCTTGGGTGATCCTACTACTACATACTACCAAGTGTAACATTGATCACTCACAGTGATCTCACACCCTGTAAAACTATGCAATCCTCAAGGAACCTTGTTCCTTCTACATGGATGAGTTTCCTTTATAGGAAAATTCCTCCAACTGATAGTATAGGGTCCTTGTCTTTAATCTCAACTGGGTCTTTGTCTGAACTGACATGCATGAGCTATTTATGAGAGAATATTATCTGGAGTACACTAGTTTCATGCATGCATGCATTAACTGACTGAACTCACAATTAGTTCCTCCAACTGTTTGGAACTAATTTAACTGGACTTAACTTAGTTAACTGAGCTAACTAATTACAACTCAAATACAACTCATCCTTATCTCCTTAATTAAAGGATAATCTCCTTAATTTAAGGGATAACTGTTGCATGACTTCACAAAGACTTCTAGCTTGAATTTCTCTAGCTAATTAATCCAAGATGAATTAATTAATTATTTTTCAAGCAACTGGTGAGATTAAATTCGAATTTTAATTCTCAATTTTAATTCAAGGACAAATTAAAATTGGAATATTCTAAATGCTATTTTCAACACTCCCTCTCAAAAAGAAAGTAATTCAAAGCGATTCCGATCCTGAACCTTTGGAATGTTCTGCATGCAACACTTCTCTCTAGTGTTGTTGCTCCAGCAAATCCAGAGAAAAAAAAAAAACCATCCAACCTGAATCAGAATGATGCCTTTGTCATCTTCTATTGACTCTGCCTTTCTGAACTGTTGTCAATCCTTCTTTGCTCTCTTCAGTATCTGACTGCTCTAGCCTCTATCCCTTTGATCTCTGACTGCATCAATCCCACTGATTCCTCTTGCTGCATCTGTGTTGCTTTTGGTTCTTTCTCCCAGCATTGCATCTGCACTGCACCTCCTCTCATCATGTTGCATCGTGCTGCCCACTGCTGCACTGCAACTCAGTTACTGAGAAGTAAGTAACTGATCTACAAACTGACCTCTCTATTGGGCTAGAAACACCCTCTGATGCTGAAGCTCCCTCTGCCGCTTTCCACATCTATCTCTATCCACTCAACCAGTCTTGCTACTCCTTGTTGGGGCTCCCGTAGCAAGGTCTAATCAAAGAGGCTGGGTACCTCAAGGATCCTGCCCCTATTTCAGCTTTCTTGGGACTATCATTTCACATCACCCCACATCACACCTAGAGGTATGGCTGCATGTGCTCCTTCTGCCCACTTGGCTCGAAATTTCCCCCTACTGGAGGTCTCTGCATTGGTGGATGCCTCCACTCAGTCTCCTATCAGCATCTGCAATTGTGGCTCCTCCACAATTATCTGAGACTTCTTCTAGGACGACATGTTGAGAGGTAATTTACTCTCCCTCTCAACCACCAAGTATCTAACCTTTGCCTTGCTCCTCAAGGCTTTGCATGAATCTTGAACCTCAAGAGCATATAGGTTCTGTAACTGTGAACCGATTTGTTTCACCAGTCTCATGGTGATGTGTCTAAGGAAAACCTTTCCCTTACTGAAGACAACATCGTAGAATTTGTCCTCCAACATCGCAATCGATACCAATTTCTTCTTCAGTGCAACCACATCAAATTTTTCAAGGTGATAGGAGCTCCATTCTCCCTCTGAAAAGCAATCATGCCCACTCCTGAAACACTAAACCTTTCGTCATCAACCATCTCTATGCGCATCTTGAGGTCTTTCTCCTCCAAGGTATTGAATAAATTTTTATTGCCGGTCATGTGGAATGAGGCTCCACTGTCAAGATACCAACCACAACCCATCATAGATGACACCATGCATGCGATGACGGTGAAGTCCATTTCTAACTGAGAGGCTAATGCCTCACCTTCTGATCCTTCTGAGGATCCCTTCTTGGACATCTTCGATAGGTAATTAGTCGCATAATGTCCCATCTCAATATATATATATATATATATATATATATATATATATATATATATATATTTTAAATTATGATATGAATTCGATTTGCACCTGCAACCCCGAACTTCAAGCTTCAAATTCTCTTCTCCATATACTGTTCACAGCTCTGATACCATTTGCTCTGATACCATGTAGAATTTCCTGCAAATTCTCTACAAATCTACCTCTGATATCTATGTAGAAAATTTGACTGTAGATTAATTCGATAATGCAATATACCAAAGCAAAATACTATAATATACTTCTACTATCAAACTTGCGAAAGCTTAATATATTTGAGCAAGATCAAGTGGAACACATATAACAGAGAAGAAGAATCAATACAGATGAAACACAAAAGAATAATCAGGAGAAAGCCTCATCTAAAAACCCCACTATCTGTATTATCATACAAGGTGGAAATACATCAAGATTACACAAAGCATTAGCTCCCACAGCTACCCAGATCTCAATACAATCCTCCTAGATGCTCACAGGCAAACAAGGCTTCTCACAAACCTTCTCCTCTGCAATCCAAGCTTCCTATTTCCTTGCATTGTTTCTCTTGGGTGATCCTACTGTTACCAAGTGTAACACTGATCACTCACACTGATCTCACACCCTGTAAAACTGTGCAATCCTCAAGGAACCTTGTTCCTTCTGCATGGATGAGTTTCCTTTATAGGAAAATTCCTCCAACTGATAATATATGTCCATGTCTTTAATCTCAACTGGTTCTTTGTCTAAACTGACAAGCTCATGAGTTATTTATGAGAGAATCTTCAGCTATCTGGAGTACACTAGTTTCATACATGCATGCATTAACTGGTTGAACTCACAATTAGTTCCTCAAACTATTTGGAACTAATTTAACTGGACTTAACTCAGTTATCTGAGCTAATTAATTACAACTCAAATATAACTCATCCTTATCTCCTTAATTAAGGGATAATCTCCTTAATTTAAGGGATAACTGTTGCATGACTTCACAAAGACTTCTAGCTTGAATTTCTCCAACTAATTAATCCAAGATGAATTAATTAATTATTTTTCAAGCAGCTGGTGAGACTAAATTCAAATTTTAATTCTCAATTTTAATTTAAGGACAAATTAAAATTGGAATATTCTGAATGTTATTTTTAACATTTCTATTTTTAGCATTTCTTGTTGCTATTTTCAATAGGATGGAGTGGAGACACTCTTGTGTGGTAGCCACTGCATCATGTATCTACCTATCCCGTCGAAAACCAAATTTCTCAGGTGATATATACTTTGACAAAATATTATTGACCCGGAGAGCAATGATGTTGGAAATTAACTTATATATTAGATTGCACAATGATATGGGCCTATAGTCAAGAAAATACCTAGTGAGCTTTCGCTTGGGAATGAGAGAGATATAGGTGGAATTGATGTGGGGGTGTATGAATCCATGTAATCGAGATTCCTCAACCATCTTCAACAAATCACCATACATGACATCGTAGAATTGTAGAAATAGCTCCACATTCCACCCATCTGGGCCTAGGCATTTGTCCCTTTTAAATGATTTTAGTACCTCCTGTATTTCCTCCTCAGTGACACACTTGTATAGTGCATCATTTGAGGCCTCATCAAATATAGTAGGATATAACTCCACCCCCCAGATCTGATCCTCTATGAAATCCGCCTCCCTGCTCTTGTATACCTTTTCAAAGAATGAGACTGCCTCCTGTTGAATGCCCGGGAGAGTCTGAACTAGGTTTCCACTTGAGTCCTCCATTTCGCAAAAGGTGTTAATCTTCCTTCTGTGGCTTGCATATCAGTGCAAAAAATTTGTCTTCTTGCCCCCCTCCTGAATCCACAACGCCCTGCTTTTTAAGCGCCATGTGACCTCTTGGATGTTCAACAATTTTTGTTTTTTTTCTTCCAGCATCCTAATGGAAGACAACCTACCAAGAGCAAGTGAAGGAACACAAGTGTAACCACTTGCCAAGACTGAAGATCATTGAAGACCCCACATTATCAAGCTATGTAGAGGAGAAAATAAAGCATATTTAAGAACACATCTATCACTCAACAACAACAACGTCTTGAAATTTCCACATCATCAAGCCAGTCCATGTCAGCAGTGTCATGTGAAGTCGTGTCATGAGTTTTCATATGCCACATCACTACTTTGGGCGATGTATATTTTGGATCAAATGTGTTGTAAAGTGAAAGTCCAATGGAAACACGAGAATATGAAGAGTCATGTAAGTTGAAAAGTCATAGGAAGTTGAACAATCCTGAGGGTAGTAAAAAATTCACAAGGGGAAGCATCACCCTTGGTTATATATACCCCCTCATTGTACGAGCAAGGGACTTTCACCTTGGCTCCTCCCACAAAGAATTATAGAGACTAGCTAGTTCTTTGAGGAGTAAGGAGTAGCTCTAATGTCCCACTAATCGGGCTAGTGATGTAAAATGTAAATATGTGTCTTAGAACTTTTGCTTAATAACAGAAGCCTTTTAAGGCCAACACATTCTTCATGCATGAATTATGAATGTTTGTAAGACTATTCTGTGGACATTTGTATTTCATGTTTTCTTTCACATGTACTAAGATAGTTGAACTATTTCGGTTATTTTAGTTCTTATCTTGTTGAGAATGTGCTATAATGGTTTTTTATTTGTCCCATCCCTATGGACTATTCCACGGGATACTAGACAAACCTTTCCTTACTTATTCATTATAATGATTGTCACGTCCGTTGTTGACTATTCTGTTGGATGTTAGATAGTTCCTTTTGGTTCATGTGTGTCTCTTCTTGGGTGGTACTATTACCTCTCATTTAGAGGCTCACTTTTATCCCCCCTTTTGCAGTAAGAGAACCTAGACATAGTTGCACTGCACACTCACCTTGCTTTTCGAAGATACCATTGCATCACTCTCCTATGCTGACAACTAGAACTAAGACAAATCTTTGAGGATTTGGAAATCAGTCCTTTATACCGGATGGGACTCCTACACCAAACAATGTGAGGTATGATTGGGACTTCATATTGGGGAGATCCCCTTGGTTGAAAAATTTCCAGCACAGTCAACAAAATAGTGTTAGAAGGGGGGCCATATGACAACTTATGCCCATTGAGTCTGGTTTGAATCTCTTATTTAAAATGGCTCTTCCCCAAATCATAATCCCGAGATGTTTTTCTAAAGAGCTTAATTTTACCATCCCTGCAGAAGTTATTCATAACCTGTCCGAGTTTAAGTTCGATGGTGAGGGTTAATCAACTTTTTCAAACATTTGTTTCAAGTTGTCCATCTTTGTATTTCTCATAGAATATGTTCCAAACATGTCATGGCTAGATTACTCACCCTCACATTCAAAGGTCGTGTTAGTCAATGGTGTCATACATTACCCATTGCTTCTATCCATTCCTTCAACCAGCTTGCTAGGAAGCTTCACAAACGCTTCGATAAGTATAACTACTAAGATGTTTGTGGAAGAATCAATCGTTTAAGAATGGAGCCTGTTGAATCAGTTGAGGATTTTTCTTATTGGTTCCTTCACCTCTGTTGTGAAATTCCTGAAAACATTTGAACTGGTATTTATTGAAACAAGAGTTTGCACACTTGGTTCATGTCTCTTCATACGTTGAGCCTGAACCTCCTGATTTTCCTTCTTCTCTAACTCTTGTGAATCATGAGGCACCTCAAATTTCATAGGAGGAGCTTACTAACCCTTTTGTTCTTTGTCCTCCTCCTTTTCTGGTCTCGATGAGGGTGCCTCCTAACATTGATTGTAAAATTGGGAAATCTGCGAATCAAATCTCCAGTCCATCTTCTCATTCTTCTTCCACTTCAATGGAGGAAATTACATAATGGCTCATGAAGTCTATATTGAAGACTCACTCTTCCATTCTGTAATATGTTTTCACCATTCACAACTCTGGTCACAAAGATAATCCAAATTTTTGTTGCCCTCTATCATCTACATATTCTGACTCTATGTACCATGAACCGCTTGACCAATCTTCTCCATTAACTCGTTCTTTAAATTCTTTTGATTCTCAAGCTGCTGGCTCAAATTTCAATCAGGTACCAGGAAGTCATAGTACACGAGTAGAGGAGAAGGAAGGCGAAGATGATTATAATCTTTCCTCTCTGTTTTAGAATCTCCCATGTCAAAATAACGAGTCCCCATTCTTGAATGATTCTCAATCTGTTAATCTCAACAAAAAATCCAACACGATTATTTCTTTCAATCAACCCCCAACCTTGGGCAGTGATCATTCCAATGATGATAAATCTATTTCCTTATTTCGTGATGAATGCCCAAGCACACCATATGATCTTTTGGTTTCTCATGAAGATTTTAATTTATATCTAGAATCTAGTTCGGTCAAAGAAGATGTTCATATATAAACTTCCTCTTCACTTCACTATCCCTTGTGTCCTATCGTTCAAAATGCATCTACTTGTGACAAAGATACTCCGTGCTCTCTAGTTTCTTCATCCAATGAGTTATCCCCCTGATTGATGTAAGGTAGTGAGGTTGTCCATGATGAAATTGCAAACAATCAAATCATAGAGTACCCTTCCCATTCCCCGTCATCTCTTATCCTTCATGAAGAAAACTCTTCAAATAATCTTGCTCATGAGATCTCACCAATTCATTTATCTTTGAATTTGCAATTGGAAGATCCTCTCCAGTTGAACAATCTAGTTGTTGAAATTGAAAAATATGGTAAAATCTATGTCAAAGATGGCTTCTATCCAATGAGAAATGGTCTTACTGAAACCAATAATAACAACTATCCTTAATTCATGCATGATCTGGTTCAAGCTTCAAAATATGATTCTACAATCCTGGGAAGTTCCGGGACTTGCCAGGGAGTTGAGGCACTTCAATTTCCATTGATGGTTATGTTAGGATCTCGCAACTATGGTAAGCCCCCCCGAACTAAATCAAATCTGGTTTCTCTCACACAATCTGTCAATCTGGATGGTTTCACTCAATATGAATTCCCATGTGAAAAATGTTTGGTATTCCAAGTGTGATCTTTCAAATTTTCAAGATTTTACTTATGATCGAATTCAAGAATCTATTGCAGTTCATTCGTCTTCATGCAAATCTATCACATCAAACTCAAGTTGGGAATGTGCATCTCTCATAGAGTCATGGATTTGTGAAGTTGATTATCTCAAGGACTATCTTTGCCCAAAGGAATCATACTTATCTAATTTATCGCTTAATGTTCAGTGTTAGGTCCCTATAATTCTATTGATTCCCCCATTACTATTGTCATTGTAGCCCTTATTGTTATTATTGTTCCCTTATATTATTATTGTTATGTCGACTTTGATTATATTGTGACCCCTTAGACTCCTATATATAGAAACGAGGTTTTATCATTTGTATCATCCAAGAATTGTTCATTTGTGTAATGTAAAGGAGGTTTGCCCCTCGAAGAGGTTGATTTTGAAGTCGTTGATCTATCTTTTCTATCTTTTTGTGAGCTAGTTTCATAACATTTGGTATCAGAGGTTTGGATTCTAGGGTTTTGCTGCTCCAAAACAGGTCATCGTGGCATTTTCGCTATAATTTTTTTTTGCAACATTTCAAAAGCTAAAAAAAACCATTTAAGCTTAAATCTCGATGATCCTTGGGTCCAAATTTCAGATCTTGTCTCGCTATATTTTTGGAGATACGATCCAAGGAAGTTAGGGATTTTGCAGGCTCCCGAATTACATCCCAAACAAGTGAGCTTGGGAAAATCGTCATAACTTTCTCTCTGAGTATCAAATTCAAATTTCATAAGACGTTATAGAAAGAGGATGGACTGTAGTTTTTTGTGCATTATTTTCATGTCTGAAGGTTGAAACAATGACACATGGTACTGCATACCAGTTCGCTTTACTAAAAAAGTGTATAATCAGGTCATCTTGGGAGATTGGGCATAACGCTTTCTTGGAGAATCCAATTTTGATAAGACTGGGAGGGATACCACATTTTGTAATTTCAGACCTTGGAGATCCGAAATTTCAGAGATAAATCAGATTCAATATCGAGCTCCGACAAAGAGAGAAAAGGTGTGTAGTTTTTTTAAAATTTTGCATAAGTTTGGATTTAAAAATTAGTTTCAAGGAATTCAAAGGGCATAGTGAAGAATAATTATCATTAATTGATTCCTCGAAGAAATAGAATGGAAACATATAGTAAGAAAACTGAAAGCTCTAGCATGGCTCATGAAGAAGAGGAAGAAATGCAGCATGATATATCAAAATTACGAGACCAAGTGCAACAAATTTCACTCTCACAAAAAATAACAGAAGGTAATATGGATGGTTTAAATAAAGGCGTGGAAGATAAGATGGACGGTTTAAATAAAGGCATGGAAGATAAGATGGATGGTTTAAAGAAAGGCATGGAAGCTAAGATGGATGGTATGTAAGACAACATTGAATATTGGAAGAAGGACATGGAAGGTTGGAAGGAAGGTTTGACAAATTTGCTACAAGAAAGACTTCCTAATGGAAAAAAGGTAGTAGAGAAAACTCAAAATGAGGAAAAAATAAATGTTAATCATGAGTCAAAGAATGAAAACATTGAAGATTTGAAGAAATACGTGGAAGGTTTGAAGGAAGGTTTGACAAAGTTTGATCCAAAATGGATCCTAAAAACCCTCTAAGTCTTTTAAGATCAAAAACTATCGCGAAGGATGAGCTTTGAGAAATGGAAGATTACATTATCGGGCCTGAAAAACATGAAGAAATAGTGAAATAACATAGTTATTGGAAGCTTGAACAACGATGCACAGGAGTCGTCGGATCTGGCCGATCAATGGTCCAGATCTGATCGGCATATCACAATCGAAGATATCAAGCGGAGGCTATCAAAGGCTACTGTTAGCACTCCAGGAAACTCTCCTAGGTTGCATCTCGGAGATGCTTGGTAACATATAATCTTCAATATTGTTCTCAGAACTATTGGAATGGATGATGGTTTGGATCAAGTTAGATAACCATTTCAGCTCTGTTTTCACTCAATGCATGCATGAACGCTCTCACCAATACAAGGCTTTACACCAATATTGCTCAATAATTTATAAATTCAATGGATAAATGGAGAATACTGACTATACTATCGGATTGCATACATAAACATACATCAATGGCTAGCTACAGGTAGCAAAAGAGAATATTGACTGTACTGGCAGATGCATATATGACCACATATGGATGGCTAGCTATAGGCAACAAGGAAGCTTGCAAATCTAATATATCAAAGCAAAGATTATATGACAATTATCTGGCCTTAGACACAAAGAAAACATGAACAAATTGTTCAAGTGAAAGCGTAGAACAACAAAGAGAATGGACATTGAACATATAATGGCAAAAGTAGCTTATATTTCTAGAATGAATATGAGAAGCTTGAATGAACAAAGGAGGAATAATCTCCAAAAGTTGAACCTATCATCCTCAAAGCTCCAACTCATGAGGTAAGAGGCCTTGACAAGTCTCCTTCTCCTTTCAATTTTCAATCAGAAATTCAGAAGCTAAGAATACCTATGCCTCTGCTTGAACCAGTGAAGAATGAGTCCTTCAAGAAATCTATCCTTGAGGCTCTTGAGCCTAATGCCATCCAAGCCTCCATTGACTATGTAAATCTTCAAAATGACCAACCAGCTGTTATTCTCAGCCCAATGATTGAAAATTATGAAGACAGCTCCCCATCATTCTATGTTTCTCTGTCTATTCATGATGAAATCCTTCATAATTGCCTTCTGGACACTGGAGCCAACCATAATTCAATGCCCAAGGATATCATGGATAAGCTCGGTCTTGACATTACCAAGCCTTATCAGTTGGCCTCTATGCAGCTTAAAAAACCAGTTTTCCAGATCACAGAGGAAGGAGGTCCACATATTTGGGACATGTTCTCTGATGGGACTTGCTCTAAGGAAGCTACAGGAACAGGTGAAGTCCTTGTGTCCCCCACACAAGAATGCATTGATTCATCTTTTATATTAACTTTTTAGGTCACAAATGACACAGCAGAGTATAAATCAGACCTTATTATTCAGCAAGTGTACAAAACCTTCCAAGCAAAACATCCAAGGCTGAATGCATCCAAAGATGAGGTGAAATATAGATCATCTTTGCCTGATAATATCAAGTGTTGTAAATTTTTTGAAGTAGGTGATAAAATCAATAGGCTTTTGCAAGTCTTTGATGAATTGGATGATATACACATTGACCAAGAGAAATAATCCTTTCATAGAAAGGTAAAAAGGGTCAAGTTTCAGTTTGGTGACTATTTTCTCAAAAGGAATGCATCAAAGGAAGGAGGAGATGTTTTTGATGGCCCATTCAATGGGCTATTCTTCGAACTTTATTTCGTTTAAGGCTTTCAAGCCTTGGTATTGTAAATATGTTGTTTTCAAGTTTTTATTTCATGCTAAATAGACTCCATGCCCAATGCAACACTAGAAAGAAGATTTAATTTTTATTTTACAGGAAAGGCATTGATCTGAGATCCTTGAAACCTCACAGAGAGGATTTCATCCCCAGAAGGAGCCAATGTTAGCTTTGCTGACAGAAGGCCCAAAAATGGATCCATGTAGGCTCCTAGAGTCTCCAAAGTTTCTTAAATTCATGCCAATGGATCCATTAGTGCTCTTGAAATCTTCAATTTTTGCTCAAATATCATCCAATGATCAAAATCAGCATAAGAGGAAAGCCCTTGGAAGGGCGGAACTACACTATTGGAAGGCAAAAATGCTTGCAAAACCATGAAAAACCCATTATCATAGGCTTAAAATGGGAATGCATAGCTGCCGTTAGATCTGGACGATCAATGGCCCAGATCTAAGCGGCAAATCGCAGTCGGCAGTTGCAATCGGCGGTCGCGGGTAGTGGAAATCGGCGCTAGACACCACCGATCAGCGATCGCCGATGATCGCTATCGGTGGGTCACATTGGTGGAAGTATTAGCAGAGGTCTTGTGGAATGAGCGATAGCGATTTTCGATTCAACATGGACCGTCGATCATGCGCACAGATCGACGGCCCACATCGCATCGATGGATCACTATTGGTGGAAGCCAAAGGGGCGGAGCCTTTACATATACATAGGTGTGACCCGATGGCCAGACCTGATGGAATTATATGCGACAGTTGATAAATTTTGAAGTCTACGTGAAGGCCTACTTTTAATGTATTTAAATATATTTCGCATATTTTCGTATTTCAAAGAAATACAAAGGGAACCAAGGAGCTGCACCGATGCGATAAGGCCCGGACCTGAAAGGGTCTGGGAAGGGAAATATATAAAGTTTGAAGTCCGGAGGGAGCCATTTTTTAATATATTTCCCGTGTTTTTTACGTATTTCCAAATACAAAGGAAACACGGGACCAGGCCACTTGCGACTTACAACAGCGACCCTAAGGGTGGACCCGATAGATAATTAAACCATTTTTGAGGACTTTTAAAGTCCAAAATACACGGAGATGGCGAGATTTATCAATGATTGCAGTGTTTTCTGTGTAAAAACAGAAAACAATCATTGGGGCCGTTTAAAGGGATTATAAAGGCCCAAAGACCCATTCCACCATATAACAGAGCCCGAGAGAGAGTTTGCTGGGATACAGGGGTCACACAGGGAAAGAAAGGGGCCACAACATGCTGCTCGCCCAAAATAGAAACATCATGGGCATCAACAACACAACTCAGTCAAAGACAACAGAGATCATGGAGCAGACAGCGCAACTGTCCAAAACAAATAGAAATATCAAAGTCCACAACACAGCTCATCAAAACAAGCATCATGGGGCATTTCTGACACGAGAGAGCTCCTAGACAGCACAGAAAATCACCCAAAATATCTGAAAGCGATTACTCTGCTATCAGAAGTAGAAAAATCCGATCCCATGCTTTCCTAGAGGGCATCAAATAATTTAACAACGCAGATCATATAGATTAAGACTCCGAGCCTCTTAGAGCTCAGGAGCATTGTAAACATGCTATAAATAGCTATTAGTAAGATGTAATAGAGGTTCAACTTTTGGAGATTATTCCTCCTCTGTTCATTCAAGTTTCTCATATTCATTCTAGCAATATAAGCTTCTTTTGTCATTATATGTTCAATGTCCATTCTCTTTGCTGTTCTAGGCTTGAACTTGAACAATTTGTTCATGTTTTCTTTGTGTCTAAGGCTAGATAACTGTCATCTTATCTCTGCTTTGATATATTCTATTTGCAAGCTTCCTTGCTGCCTGTAGCTAGCCATCCATATGTGGTCATATATGCTTCTGCCAGTACAGTCAGTATTCTCTTTTGCTACATGTAGCTAGCCATTGAGAGGTGTACTTCAAAACATGTTCTTTACTTACCATACTTACCCTCAAGATGTCCATGCATCTGACGGAGTTTGCATGCGGTCCTGATCTTTTCCATTACTCGGTTCCTTTGTCCTTCTCCTCAACTCCTTGGGAGAGATTTCAGCATGTCACATTTTCCTGTAGTCACTGAGAGGTAGACTTGCATAGTTTCAGCAAACAATGACTGCTGCCGGAATGAGGCCCTGGGAGGCCTGTCTGTGCAGTTTTTGCATGCAAGACAGACAAGACAACTTGGACAACATTGTGTAGTTTTTAGGCTCAGGGCACTGCTACAGGACAAGGGTCATAGGAAGACACCTCTGTGCAATTTTTGAGTGTAGTGCAGCTGGACTGCTCTACACATTTCTGGAGAGCAGTGTTGGTTGGGGCCTCTGCGGGCTACAGGGTTTCAGCTGGCAAAGAAGGCTAGTGTCTCTGTGCACTGCGGGGTTTCAACAGGCAAGGGAGGAAGCTTGATGGTTGCAGAAGCAAAGCGCACATTTTCAAGAAGTTGGATGAGGCTAGTTTGCTTGGAAAAATGGCTAAGTGTGAGATCAGTGAAACATATGTAAACATTGATAGGACTTGATTGTGATCACACACAGACACTTAGTGACACAACGTAGACCATCCACAATGCATAAGACATACTTTTCTTGATGCAAAAACCTTTGTGACAAAAGTGCGTGAGGTGAGTGTGAAACATGTCTATGTGATGACAACCACTCATACACACATAATTCCCTTGAAGCAAGACAACATTCCCTTTGCACAACAAAGAACAACCCCTATGCCCAAAGATGACACATGCTGCATAAAGATGAGAACACAGACAACCCTTAAGATCAAGGAGGGGAGCTTGAAATCATCATCTTACCAACAAGTGACCAAGGGTGATCAATCGTAGGATCCAAGGTAGGCTCCAAAATTTTCATGTGAGCCAAAATTTTGGAGGGTGTTGTAGCCGCTACAACACTTGGCGACACACTGGTAGGACTCCAACTCTCTGAATGGACCTTGTTTCGTGAAAAGAAAGTCTAACCCTTTCGGAAGTATTGTTCGATTCTTTGATCATTGTGGTTTCCACACTAGCTTGATTGAAAGATGTAGCACCTGTCATGCTCTTGATCGGTCAACACACATTCCAAACCAAGTCAACTCAGTTGTTTCAATTGGGGATGAGGGGTATATTGGTGCACAAGTAATATAACTGTCATAGTTTAGGTTTCATCTCTAGTGTTTTTCCGCTACCAGCAGGCCTGGATAGTACCCTAATGGAGTCACGCGAGGACACAAGCACCGCTCCACTGCCAACGAGCCTATTCAGTACCCTAGCGGAGTTACTTGCATCACCTCTCTATGAAGGAATCCTTTCTCTTCTTTCGCCTTATTCATTTTTCATTTTTTTTTCAAGAACTATGCATAGGCACTTATTTATTTCAGAGGTCGATGAGGTATCCCGACTTATTGAGAGCAGAAGAGGTTGTGCCTTCATAGAAGTATGTTATGTATACCTCTGACATACTTGTTAAGGTTTTCCCCCTCACTTTACTCTACTTGACTGAGCTGACAAGGGTTAACCCAAAACAATCAACTAGAGTAGGTGGTGATAGTTAGAGTGTAAGCGTTGTGGTTTCATTAAGACTCACTCTGAACAAAACGTATTTTCCATCAAGGCATCATCGACTGAAGATAACAAGCTCTTCATAAAAAGAGATGACACCAGATAATCAAGTGTTGAGAGTTGTACAGGTCCTCTTAGATTTTCCCAACTTGTCGTGAGAGCCAAACACAGTTTCATGTGACGCTAACCTACGGGCACAAAAAAGTAAAGAAAGAGAAAATAAAAAAGTAGAAGTAAAGCGAAAGAAAAACAGGTAAGAGAATCAAGCAAGTAAGCAAACCAAACCAAATAAGCAAGCAAAAAAACATGCGAACAAAAAAAGAAAAGCAAAGCAAGAAACAAAGACTACTCCTACTCCTACGCTAACTAGTGCATGGGCCTACTCAAATGAAGTGATATTTCCAATGCATCCACTGGCGCATTGGATGCCCCATGTTGGTGAAGGCATGGTTCGCGAGAAGCATAGTCAAGCGAACCAACAAGCATAAAAGATACAACAATGAAGACCAACACTCTCCGACTTTTAAAAAATCCACAGAAAAGAAAAGAGTGAATTCACAAGACAAACATTCTGCGGACTTAACATGGTGTTGTGACACACTACGTGTAGATGATAAACATGCACACTCTTTGTACTATGACATACGAGCGAACATGAGAAAGACCAACAACTTATGATTTGCAAGCATGCTCGTTTTGTAACATTCCTCCAAAGCTTGAGCGATGGGATCATGTGATTCAAGTGGAGGAAGCGAAATCTGGGTTTGGTTGATCTTCAATACGAAGAAAAGAGTGATGAGGAGCCTTGGGTGTTTTGAAAATTTTCTGATCGGAAGTGGAACTAACCTTAGGACAGAGAGGGCCTAACATAACCATCAGCCCAGGCTGAAGTGCCTCAATAGCTTGTAGGGTTTCCACTCCGTCAATAGGTAGATCATCGAAGACTAGTGTCCTAGACATATTAACAACGAGTGAATCAACATCGTGATCAAATGAAGAAGTACAAAGATCATGACAGCCACGATTAGAAAATTTGGGATGTTCATCGGCATCCTCATGATTTGATAAATCTTGCAGAGGGGTAGATGAGAAGCAAGGATGTTCATCCTCTGTGTTTTCAGAAGTGATAGATGACATATGGGACGGATTTTCAGAGGAATATGTGTCCTCTCCGCAATGTAATAACAGACTGACATTCAGTGTGTCCTGTGAATGATCTAAAGTAGAAACATACAGAAATGAGTTTTCACATGGGAAATCAACAGTGGAAGAATCACAAGGTAGGCTAGGATAGAGAAGATGAGGCAGGGATGGAAGGGAGTCATCCTTCACTACGGATTCTTCTTTAGATTCCCACACACACTCATCATGAATGATAGGGAAAGTTGGCTGCACAACACCAATTTCGTCAACGACTTGATCCTCATTCACAGCAAGTGTGGAGTCTGAGCGGAAGAACACAAGACGGTACAGTCCAGAGGATCAGCAAAATACTTGGACAAAGGTTAAGGTAACAAGTACACAAGACAAACAACAGGATTGCAAGCCAAATCTGCGTAGATATCAAGAGCAAGAGGGGTAGGAGGATGTGACAATTCAATTGATGTCTATGGATGTTCTCCCACATCTACGGTGGTGGAGTTGTTTGATGAGGGGAAGGCAGACAATCACTTGTGACAACAACTGTGTCCAATTGTGATTGTGCAGCTCCATCATCGAAGTATACTGAGCAGGGTTCGAATGATTATGAGAATTGCGGATTTTCAGATATGTAAAGAAGATACTTAAATATTCCATCGAGAAATTCCAGATCAATTTCATCTTCAGGAAATCTCCATGCAAGATTACAAAAGTGTGTTTGAAACTATTCAATGGATTCATTAGGTGCTTTCTGTAATTTCAGAATTTCTTTGTTGAGTGCCTTATGGTTAAAATGATTGAAAGCACGGTCTATCTCTATGACCAGATGAGGGAGAGATTGAATAGAATTTTTGGGCAGAGTGGCACACCAATGCAGTGGGTGCCCTCGAAGCGTGTATGCAAACTGCGCGTAAGTTATGCAACCTTCAAAGATTTGATGCCTTTCACATGAGCCTACAATGCCAACCGCGTGTCTAACTAAGGCTACTCGACCTCGACCATCGTATGTTTTACTTGACAAGTTATTCTAGAACTCTTCCGATATTTCAAAGTCGTTTCCATAAGACATACACTCCGGAAGGGAAATTATGTGTTTAGTCATGATAAGTATGCAGAGATTCAAAAGAGATTGTGAGGACTCATCTTGTCATCTCGCCCTCCTTCTTGTTGGGTGTGGAGCATGATTATTTAGAGGTCTTTGTTTCAGTCGGATGTATACCCCAGGAAGTTTGTACACCCCTCCACGTGGGGGGGTGCGGGGGGGATTTCTCCCCCCCGCTAGGGTTCGAGGGGGCCGATCCCCCCCGTTGGGGGGTAGGGTGTAGCGCCCCCGAATATAAAAACAGATGTAAAATTGCCTTGCAAAAGTATAGTAATTTCTAGTAAATATGGGTCGTTAATTAGGCAGATGACCTGACGGTAGAAGTTATTTTTAGTTTAGGGTTCTTTTCCCTAGAAGGCAACCCCTCTCTTTGTATGAGGGCATTGTATTGAGGCTGTGTAATAGATGTGTATTCTCCGTGCGAGAAACAGAGAGGCGAGACTGTGAGAGAAAACAGAGGATATTACAGCGGATCTACTGTAGGTTGTGTCTCTTCATTTTGCTGGATAATAAAAAGGAAGGACTGGCTGTTTGGGGTGGATGTAGCCCAAACTGGGTGGACCACGTATATCTGTGTCTCTCTGGCTTTATGTGTTTGTGTTTTTCTGCATATTATGTGTCTTGCATTTCTTTGTCATATATAATATTTTTCTAACACTTCTAGTGCCAGAAATGTTGAGGGTGCTAGACCCGCTAACATTCAGGGGATCTCCACGGTCTGAAGTCATTTGGTGTAGGAGTCCCATTCGATACAATGTTCCGGTTGCCATTATCTTAAGGATATTCCTTAGCTCTTGCTTGTAAGCACGCGAGAGTGGTCTGGTTTGTCTTCAAACAACGAGGTTCGCGTGCCTAGTGAGTGCTAGAGTTACTTGTGTTAAGGTTCTTTCACTGCAGAGGGAGAGGGCGGAAGTGAGTCTCTAGTAGAAAGGGAAGAGTTCCAACTCTATCAGAGAAACACAAAACAACAGGAAATGCGTAGCTTCTGGCGGAGTAGTCGACACGGATGCGACAGTCACAAACACACAATGAATCGATAACACGTACAACACCCAACATAATAGTCCACGTGAGTGCCACAGTTGTTATAACAAGTTTATGGGAATGGTTCTGTCTAGTGTTCGGCGAGGTAGCCCACACGAGCAAGACAATGTTAACAACTTATACAACACATTTTCATAAGCATATGTATTATAACAACCGAAATAGTTCAATTGTATTAACACAGGTTAAAGAAACATGCATTACAAGTGTTCAAAGAATAGTCTTACAAACAATTATAATACATGTGTGAAAACGTGTTGGCCTGTTAACATGCTTCTGAATTAAGAGAAAGTTCCAAGACACATCGGTACACCATACATCACTAACCCCGTAAGCTGGGCGTTGGAGCCACTGCTCGCTCCCAAAAGAAAAGATTACAGACTCTCAAGGCTATGTGGGAGGAGCCAAGGTGAAAAGTATTTTGCATATACAAATGAGGGTTATTTATAGCAAAGGGTAAAATTGGCCCTTGTGACTGCTCAACTTCCTTCATGACTATTTGACTTACATGACTCTTCAACTTTACATGACTCTTTAGATTTACATGTGGGTCTCTTGGACTTCCACGTTACATTACATTGATTACAATAGTGATGTGGCCAAGATGACTCATGACATGACTCGACATGACAGATTTGGTATTTTCATGCTTGTGGTGGTGTCCATGTCGAGTTGCAGTGTTGCTGAGTAATGAATATGCTCTTGGTGTATCATAGCTTCATCTCCACGTGGCAAGGTGTGTGAAGTCTTTGATGGTCATGGTGTTCGCTTGATGTTTGCACGTGCATGTTCCTCCTTCACTTGTACTTTGACATGCTTCATGTGTTCGTCCGTTCGCGAAAAAATCTCCTTGCATGGATTCCTCATTCATTCGTTTGCGAAACAATCTCCTTGCATGCATTCCTTGTTCGTCTATTCGCAAACAAATATCCTTGAATGTGCTCTCCTTGTTCATCTTGTTCGTCATCACATCATGTCTCATCCATGTACATGTATCTAAAATCATTCATGAAGAGACGACATCAAATCCAGAAATTTCCTAGTCTACCATGATGAATTATCCTTCACTTTCGTATGTATGTGACCAGAAGAGAGGACAAGGCTCTTAAAACTTCACAAGGCAGATTTCAAGCCGGGATGCGGGCTCCGGGTACTGCCGGTGAAAATTGCGCAGATTTCACTGGGAGACTGAGATGGGCAATCCGGATGACTATGTGTGGGATCTGGCTCGGCTAGAGGGCAGATATGCGCAATAATTTGAAGGAAGTAATGCAGGAAACAAAGGGGTTGGTAGCAAAAACTGTCGAATTTCTTCGGGGAGCTGGCAACGGGATGTAGGAGTCTTGCTTGGAAAAATTGTGCAATTTTTCTAGGGAGTTGGCAGCGGGCTGCGGGAGTTTGCTAGAAAAAAACTGCGCAATTGCTTGGAGGCTGGCCTGCTGAACATCCTTTTGTAGTTTCTGAGCTGATTGGGATGCTAGGAAGCTGGGTGACTGCTCATGAAAACTCTACAATTTTCTGGGTGAGCAGTAGGCCGACTGACTGGGTGACTGGTTGGAAAAACTGAGCAATTTTTTGAGGGAGACAGTGACGGACACATTGTGTCTGTTCGACATATCTGCGTAGATTCTTCAGTCAGTGCAGCGGAAAAGCTTTGCAACTTTTGCACAATTTTTTGGGTGAGTGAGTCCTGGGGTCACTTCCCGGTCAAACTCTCCAGTTGACTAGCTAGAGGCTTGGTTGTTGTGCTTGCGGGAAGCGCAGATTGAAATGGCTTGCTAAGAAACTTCTACGTTGTTCTGGGTGACAGTCAGTTTTGTCGATTCCAGGATTGCGCAATGCAGGCTACCTGGGAGACAAACTCAAGCTCTGTGCAATTATGTGAAGTAGTACATGATCACTAAGGGCCGAAACTGCGCAATGTAGCTCAACGAAGGTTCGACTGTTGGAGGGTGATCCGATTGTCAAAATTTCAGCAAAATGACTAAGTGTGTGGGCGAGTGAACTTGTGCATACATGACCTTGCGAACACACACTCCACGTGACTCGACGACAAGACACCTCAAACCATAAAGCCAACATATACTTAGTGTGACTGACCGATGGTGCGAGCGACAAGCATGACAATTGTGATAGATCGTTGAACGATCGTGACGACGCTTGTGCGATAATGCATACAACATCATGTGTGAGTGCGATAGATGTGTACATGGCGAACACAACTCAAACACAACCTTCAACATCACCAGAATGAGATCGCAAACATGACATAACAATCACCATGCGGAAGACGACAGTTGTGGTGACTGGCTGGAAAAACTGAGCAATTTTTTGAGGGAGACAGTGATGGACACAATGTGTCTGTTCGGCATAGCTGCGCAGATTCTTCAGTCAGTGGAGCAGAAAATCTTTGCAACTTTTGCACAATTTTTTGGGTGAGTGAATCCTGGGTTCACTGCCTAGTCAAACTCTCCAGTTGACTAGCTAGAGGCTTGGTTGATGTGCTTGCGGGGAGTGCAGATTGAAATGGCTTGCTAAGAAACTTCTACGTTGTTCTGGGTGAAAGTCAGTTCAGTCGATTCCAGGATTGCGCAATGCAGGCTGCCTGGGAGACAAACTCAAGATCTACGCAATTATGGGCAGCAGTACATGATCACTAAGGGCCGAAACTGTGCAATGCAACTCAGCGAAGGTCCGACTATTGGAGGGTGATCCGATCGTCAGAATTTCAGCAAAATGACTAAGTGTGTGGGCGAGTGAACTTGTGCATACACGACCTTGTGAACACACACTCCACGTGACTCGACGACAAGACACCTCAAACCATAAAGCCAACATATACTTAGTGTGACTGACCGATGGTGTGAGCGATAAGCATGACAATTGTGATAGATCGTTGAACGATCGCGACGACGCTTGTGCGACAGTGCATACAACATCGTGTGTGAGTGCGATAGATGTGTACATGGCGAACACAACTCAAACACAACCTTCAACATCACCAGAATGAGATCACAAACATGACATAACAATCACCATCCACCGTGTCTGCGTGGTGAGATGTTTCTCTCGGCGCACCATCAATCGCGTCCGCGTACAGAGACATGTACCATTAAACCCTATTCGCACTGTATTAAACTCACCTTTTTGACTCTGGATTCGTCTTTGTTGAAATTCCACAGAAAAAAAGAAAAATTAAAAGCCATGCGCTAAATTAATAATTAATTTATTAGTTTTTCATCGTGCCCATTAATAAAAATAAAGTTATATCCATCAAACAAATTATAAAATTATAATGAGCCAATTATTATCGGGCCTTTTTAATTTGGCGCGCAGAGACGGACCCTCAACCGCGTAAGGGAACCCCCTTTCCACACATATTCTATGTGTGGGGTGAATGCACATTTTGATTTTACATTAACTTTACCCTTTGTATAACGGGAAATAGCTGTCGGCGACAACAGGTTTCGAATTTCCATTTCACTTCCACTCCCACCCGTTACCTGGAAAATTTATCGTACTTCCTATAAATTTGCAGCTCTTTTTCGAAATCACTTACTAAATTTATTGCACACTTAACCCATCAAACCAAAGTGAAAATTGAAACCATATTCCAATGCTTTAATTAGTATTGGAATTTTTCTTTTCAAGAATTTTCATCCGTCGAACTAATTTTTAATGGATGTTCTGGTTTTCTTCAGTAAGGTAAAAACGCTGAGATTTGCATTATAAAGTTATCAGTACATATTTTATGAGATCCAATGCAAAACACATCTACTAAATATGTTTTTTAGTCCCAAAAAACAACCTATAATCCAATATATATCCATGTTGCAGATACTAGTGATATATGAAGTAAATCTAAGATATTTAAACATCCATATTTAACACACCGTGAGCAAAATGGATTTCTCCATAAAAATAGAAAAAAATAATCACTGACATGAAAATAGGAAAGTAATAGTATTAAAGAGTTTGTCATTCATTTAACCATATTCGGGAAAAAGGATAAAACCTGCTTCTAATGTAGAGAATATCAAAGTGCATCTCATCCTGCCCAGCATGTATGCCTATTTTGGACATCTTGTCTACGTTTTGGTTGTACTCCCTTCCAATGTGCTGAATAGAAATGTCCCTGAATGTCCTCCAAAGGAGCATAATCTGTGTGAGCCCTTATAGATGTGGATGTCAGACACACATGATGCCACGTACATGGTTGATAATACATTGTGAATCCCCATATATATGGACGGAGGGAATGCTTAGGAAAGAAGCAAACCAAAGAATCTCCTACAATGCCATGGCCTCCGCTTTCATATTTGCTTTCATATTTGTTCCATTGCTCGCTGCCCAGTGTACCCAGTATTGCTATTCTAATGAGAGAACGATTCAGAAACCACATCTGCATCTGCCCCCTTGTGTGGCTCCATAAAAAAATGCGGTCGGATAGTTGATCCTAGGACCAGCAGCTGAGAGAGAAGATCGATTAGGTATGAGTGGAGTTGACAAAATTGGAGTTATCCACCCCAGAATCTAGTTAACCACTGGTGCCATGTCCCTCATCGATCCTTCAAAAATAATATGATTCCAACATCTCCAGATTTCCCAAAAGTAAGCTAGGGGTATAACACGCCATTGGGACGGTTTGCGACTCCACCAAGACAAACAAGATGTGATAGAGTCGAAAGGAACCAAAGGGAATTTTAACCGGCCTGATAGCTCCATCCAGATCTGATATGAAATAGGCATTTAAGAAATAAATGAAGGTTGTCTTCCACCTCCTCCCTGCACAACAAATAAGCCAGACAAATAATATGATTTCGATTGGAATCTTAATTTTCCAAAACTTTATGAACCAGCATACTTCATGAACTAGCATACTTCATTTCTATTGTGATAGCAGTGGCATATGGCTTTGTAGGTGTCAGCAACCAATATATCCCCTCGCTTCATCTCCCCATTCCATCCCATTTGATCTCCATCCTCCCCCTATATATACTAGAGAGGGGAATGTCTCTTCTGATTTGTTCCCATTCAAATGCTTCAATACCCCTAAGGCCCATCTCCCCCGCCTCCTTCCACATTGGGATATTCCTATTCCAAGTTCTAATGGCCCAGATCCAAAAAAAATATCCCGAATTATTTATACAATGAATGAGCCTGTCCGAAACGTGAAATTCCAGTATCACTCCCAATATGCGATCCGAACCAATGAGTATCTCATTGCCAAGTTCAAAATACCAGCATGACCCCCGCAGGAATGAGTGTTTTATTTTGTTCAGGCTGAGCCAAATGGTCGATCCCATTTAAACACCAACTAGCTCCCTGTGTATCTACACCATGACGAAAACTTAGAAATGGCATCTGGGTGGTGATATCAAATGCTTATCTACTATGCTCGTGTCTCGAGCCTCTAGGAATACCACATTGAGCATCAGGTGAACGAGGTATTGCATGTGCGCCACATGGAAAAATGCCAGTCAAGCCAATCATGTTCTTTGTGTCCCACCTGGATGGCCTACCGCTAATACCATCCACACGTCCACCAAAGTGATTCTATTCAACCTCCATCATGGCTCTGATATATGCTTCATGGGCCGAAGTTTCCGATACAAAGGGGTCCAAGAAGGCCATGATAAGGCAGGTGATGGGGGTAGGTAATATTTATAGCTCGGTCCGCATAACAATCCGTGGTAGGAAGGTAATGCGATCCTCCAGTAATTACAGCTAATAAATATAGTAGGTCTGCAGCTAGAGTAGAAGTCTCGGTCCGTGCGATTTAGCCAAATGGATGTTTTGGTTTTATCTTCCTTGTACCTGTCAATAATTACGTTTTGCTCAATCATTTAAATTTTCAAAGTTTTTTTTGTTAATGTATTTAATTTTTTAAAATTTAATAAAAGTTATTTAAATTGTTCTATATTTGTGTTTTTTTTGGTATATTTATAAAATAATTTTGTTTAAATTAGGGAACATTTTAGGGGTTAACATTCATAAGTGCGCTAATTTTCCATGTTTTTTCCATAAAAAAATATTAGCCAACTTCCATTTTTTCTAAAAATGATTTTCCCAAATTTTATGGTTTAAAATTATTCTATCTTGAAAATTCCCAAAATTTTATAGAGACTATATAAACCCATTATAAATTTGAATATTCTTACAAGAATATCGCCAAACATTTTATAGGTTGCATATTAGGGACTATTAAGATTCACCAAGGTTTATAAACTTTTAGAGAACTTTCCATCCCTAAACTTTTCCCTGGTTCAAATTTTTGCAAAGATTTGTTGGAATTGCAAGTTTGAGCTATATAGTGTATACACTTTAACTACTCCAAGAACTTTCCAAAGCTTTAAATCCATTTATACATTCCAACATTAAATCCATTTATACATTCAAAACTACAAATTAAACATTAAAAAATAAAAGGGGCAATGAATCCATTTATGCATTCAAAAACACAATTTAAACAACAAAAATTTACAATGTCATAAAAAACTTATTGTATGCAAGTTAGAAAGACAAAAACATAGAACAAATAGACTAAATATTACAAATGGTTTCCATATTATGGATTATGCCCTTCATAATAACTAAAATGAAGACGATTACATTCGTACATAATAGATAAGGCTTATAACTAAAATGAAAATGACTACATACATACATGGCACATACAGTTTGACAAAGGGCATAGCTAAAATGAAGATGACCGCATTGTACCTCTTTAAAAGTGGGGATAAACACATCCCCTCTAAATATAAGACCATATGATTAACCCATTTTAGCCAAGGGATTATTTCAAAAAAGAGGATTAGGCTATGGCTAGAAAGTCATGATAAAAGAGGTAAAGGCCAAGATGGATTTAGGAGATATCAATCAACTACGAATCACCTTGTTACTCTTGAGATTATTGTGGAGGAGTGTTGATATAATAAAATTGATCACTTATGTTGTTTCATTGACTTTAGAAAAGATTTTGACACTATTCCCATGACAAACCTATGAAAGAGGCTCAAAGAGATAATGGTTCTTCTTGAGTTGAGGGGTTATATGAGAACATTATTGCTAATCTCAGGACCATTGGGGGTTCGTTAAAAGAAATTAATTGTAATATCAAAGTCGAGCAAGGGTGTCCCTTGTCCCCTACCCTTTTTGGCAAACACGTTATTAAAGCTAGAAGAGTGTTTGGAAGATACAGGTTGTGGTAGCCCCACACGCATTAGTATATAGTCATAATTCTTTTCCTTTATGCTAATGATATTGTTCTTTTGGAAAGGAAACATTATGATCTTGACAAACAACTAAGAATCCTCCAATATTTTGTTCCAATAAAGGTGTGACTATTAATATTGACAAAACAAAAGTCATGATAATAAAATCCAAAAGATCACATATAATATGGCAAATGAAAATGTGGTATAAGTTCATATAAATATCTTGGAATTGATATCCATCACAAGGTCAACTAGAATTATAGAATTCAGAAAAGGATAAATGGAGGATGGAAAGCTTATTATGAAATTGAAAACTATTGTGAGTCAACAAATTTTGAGATATGTGATAAAGAGAAACTCTTCTTTGAGACTCTTGTCACTCTTGTTATATTATATGGATGTGAGCTTTGGGGATATAGTAAATCCAGTGAGTTGTGGAGGAAGATAGAACAAATTCAAAAGTAGTTTATAACCAACAAGATAAAGATCAAAGCAAATACACCCTATCCTATTCTTCCTATCAAAGCAATAATTTCCCATATTTAAAGCACAACTATGATCTAGGTATCTTATGTATAAGAAGAGGTTAAAGAACATGGAAGACAAGAAGTTTCCTAAAATTGCTTCTAACTCTAGCCAAAAACACCACCTTTGCCTCAAGTGGGGATGGAATAAGGATTCACTGGCTAGAAAATTTGGGGATAAAGGAGGAAATCATTTTACAGAATAAGGATACAATTAAAAATAATATACAACAAATTTTAAGGAGAAATTGTGGGGTGATAAAGAGTTATATGGAAAAATAAAACTAAGATATTATAATGATGTGATCAACCCAAATGTTGAAAATCTAAAATATCTCTATGTCTTGGCTAGTGAAAGGGTTTGTCACTTTGCGACACTAGGAGTGTTGAAGATGGAAATCATTTCTCTTAGATTTTTCAACTTATACTCACATTAGTTCAAAATTCCAAAATATTTGTCACACCACCAACCTTCTTGACCTTCTAACTGAACAAAACCTATGGTGATGTTGGAACACTTTTTCTAATGTTTTTTGAGCATTGAAATAAAATTCTAAAGGATTTTAAGTAATATCTTACTTTCTAGGTCCAATAGACAATTTCGTCTTAGTGGGCATTATTAATCATATATATATATATATATATATATATATATATATATATATATATATAGAAACAAGGGCTTATTAATGCAATGATTAATTCAAAAAAGGGTGTGATTGTATCTCTCATGTGAGAATTAAAGTTGATATAATAAAATTCATTTACATAGTAATATAATATTATGAATTAGATCCCAACATGTAATTGAATATCTAACCTATTCCATTACTAACCTTAACTCTAGTTTTTCCTAGTCATTTCCTCTCAAGCCCTTCCAATCATTGATCTAGATTCAAGAGTGGGCAATTCCCCCTAACCCCTCTTCTTAATGTCAACAAAGTTGCTTTCCAAACTTACTTGATTTCCTTGTGGAAATCCACTCATAAGTCACAACCGTTTATACTTCAAATCAATAAAATCCTTTAAGTAAAGCTTCCCACTACTTCTTCTCATCATATGGCATTCTCTTCGATTAACAAAAGTCTCATTCAATGGTTCAATAGTCTTTTCGCTCTCCCTAAGAATAATGAATAACAAAATTTCAAGAAAAAATGATGCCCATGATCAAAAGAAATCTCACATATTACTTATGTGGACAGCAATTCTATGCCTTTTTTATTGAAAAGGTAGAATATTGAGATCTAATATTTCAAAATGTATTGTCTTTTATGGGAACAGGGGTAACAGACATACTACAAAATTTGACCCAAAATTGTATGTGCCCTCAATTATTTTAGTATCGTTTAAATTGTATTGTTTTCCTTTACACTTCTAAAATAAAGATCCATTGTGTGTCATTGGAAATTATTTAGGGAAATATATAAATAAATCTAAGCCAAAAGCTAGTATGTTTGCATGTGCAAGAATTTATTTTTGGAAAATAGAGTATTGTTGTAGCAGTTGTAACACCCTCCAAAATTTTGCCCTACACTAAAATTTTGGAGCCTACTGTGGATCATGTGATCGATATTTCCTTATTCACTTATTGGCAAGCTGATCATTTCAAGCTCTCTTCTTCAATATCAAGAGTCATTCATGCTTCTATCTTTATATATCAAGTGCCATCTTCGGGCATGGGAGTTATCACTTGTCATGCAAAGGGAAGTTTTGGTTTGCATAAAGGGGAAATATTTGTGAAAATGAGTTTTTCCCATCATGTAGACATGTTTCACACTCATTTCCAAAGTTTCATACATTATTACACAAGTGTCATCATTATCCTCACAAAGCCTAATCTTGAAAATCTAAAATATCTCTCACTACTGCCGGAATGAGGCCCTGGGAGGCCCATCTATGCAGTTTCTGCATGCAAGACAGACAAGACAACTTGGACAACATTGTGCAGTTTTTAGGCTCAGGGCACTGCTATGGGACAAGGGTCGTAGGAAGACACCTCTGTGCAATTTTTGAGTGTAGTGCAGCTGGACAGCTCTACACATTTTTGGAGAGCAGTGTTGGTTGGGGCCTCTACGGGCTACAGGGTTTCAGCTGGCAAAGAAGGCTGGTGTCTCTGTGCACTGCGAGGTTTCAACAAGCAAGGGAGGCATCTTGATGGTTGCAGAAGCAAAGCGCACATTTTCGGGAAGAGCCTAGTTTTCTTGGAAAAATGGCTAAGTGTGATATCAGTGAAACATATGTAAACATTGATAGGACTTGATTGTGATCGCACACGGACACTTAGTGACACAACGTAGACCATCCACAATGCATAAGACATGTTTTTCTTGATGCAAAAACCTTCGTGACAAAAGTGCGTGAGGTGAGTGTGAAACATGTCTATGTGATGACAACCACTCATACACACATAATTCCCTTGAAGCAAGACAACATTCCCTTTGCACGACAAACAACAACCCCTATGCCCAAAGATGGCTCATGCTGCATAAAGATGAGAATGCAGACAACCCTTAAGATCAAGGAGGGGAGCTTGAAATCATCATCTTACCAACAAGTGACCAAGGGTGATCAATCACAGGATCCAAGGTAGGCTCCAAAATTTTCATGTGAGCCAAAATTTTGGAGGGTGTTGTAGCCGCTACAACACTTGGCGACACACTAGTAGAACTCCAACTCTCTGAATGGACCTTGTTTCGTGAAAAGCAAGTCTAACCCTTCCGGAAGTATTGTTCGATTCTTTGATCATCGTGGTTTCCACACTAGCTTGATTGAAAGATGTAGCACCTGTCATGCTCTTGATCGGTCAACACACATTCCAAACCAAGTCAACCCAGTTGTTTCAATTGGGGATGAGGGGTATATTAGTGCACAAGTAATATAACTGTCATAGTTTAGGTTTCATCTTTGGTGTTGTTCCGCTACCAGCAGGCCTAGATAGTACCTTACTGGAGTCACGCAAGAAAACAAGCATCGCTCCACTTCCAATGAGCCTAGTTAGTACCCTAGAGGAGTTACTTGCATCACCTCTCTATGAAGGAATCCTTTCTCTTCTTTTGCCTTATTCATTTTTCATTTTTTTTTTCGAGAACTATGCATAGGCACTTATTTATTTCAGAGGTCAATGAGGTATCCCGACTTATTGAGAGCAGAAGAGGTTGTACCTTCATAGAAGTATGTTATGTATACCTCTGACATACTTATTAAGGTTTTCCCCCTCACTTTACTCTACTTGACTGAGCTAACATGGGTTAACCCAAAACAACCAACTGGAGTAGGTGGTGATAGTTAGAGTGCAAGCATTGTGGTTTCATTAAGACTCACTCTGAACAGAACGTATTTTCCATCAAGGCATCATCGACTGAAGACAACAAGCTCTTCATAAAAAGAGATGACACCAGATAACCAAGTGTTGAGAGTTGTACAAGTCCTCGTAGATTTTCCCAGCTTGTTGCGAGAGCCAAACATAGTTTCATGTGAGGCTAACCTACGGGTACAAGCAAGCAAAGAAAGAGAAAATAAAAAAGGAGAAGTAAAGCGAAAGAAAAACAGGTAAGAGAATCAAGAAAGTAAGCAAACCAAACCGAGTAAGCAAGCGCAAAAACATGCGAACAAGAAAACAAAAGCAAAGCAAGAAACAAAGACTACTCCTACTCCTACGCTAACCAGTGCATGGGCCTACTCACATGAAGTGATATTTCCAATGCAGCCACTGGCGCATTGGATGCCCCATGTTGGTGAAGGCATGGTTCACGAGAAGCACAGTCAAGCGAACCAACAAACATAAAAGATACAACAATGAAGACCAACACGCTCTGAGTTTTAAAACATCCACATAAAAGAAAAGAGTGAATACACAAGACAGACATTCTGCGGACTTAACATGGTGTTGTGACACACTGCGTGTAGATGATAAACATGCACACTCTTTGTACTGTGACATACGAGCGAACATGAGAAAGACCAACAACTTATGCTTTGCAAGCGCGCTCGTTTTGTAAGATTCCTCCAAAGCTTGAGTGATGGGATCATGTGATTCGAGTGGAGGAAGTGAAATATGGGTTTGGTTGATCTTCAATACGAAGCAGAGAGTGATGAGGAGCCTTGGGTGTTTTGAAAATTTTCTGATCAGAAATGGAACAAACCTCAGGACTGAGAGGGCCTGACATAACAATCAGCCCAGGCTGATGTGCCTCAATAGCTTGCAAGGTTTGCACTCCGTCAATAGGTAGATCATCAGAGACCAATGTCCTAGACATATTAACAACGAGTGAATCAACATCGTGATCAAATGAAGAAGTACAAAGATCACGACAGCCACGATTAGAAAATTTGGGATGTTCATCGACATCCTCATGATTTGATAAATCTTGCAGAGGGGTAGATGAGAAGCAAGGATGTTCATCCTCTGTGTTTTCAGAAGAGATAGATGACATATGGGATGGATTTTCAGAGGAATATGTGTCCTCTCCGCAATGTAATGACAGACTGACATTCGGTGTGTCATGTGAATGATCTAAAGTAGAAACATACAGAAATGAGTTTTCACATGGGAAATCAACAGTGGAAGAATCACAAGGTATGCTAGGATAGAGAAGATGAGGCACGGATGGAAGGGAGTCATCCTTCACTACGGATTCTTCTTTAGATTCCCACACACACTCATCATGAATGATAGGGCAAGTTGGCTGCAAAACACCAACTTCGTCAACGACTTTATCCTCATTCACAGCAAGTGTGGAGTCTAAACGGAAGAGCACAAGACAATACAGTCCAGAGGATTAGCAAAACGCTTGGATAAAGGTTAAGGTAACAAGTCCACAAGACAACCAACAGGATTTCAAGCCAAATCTGCGTAGATATCAAGAGCAAGAGGGTAGGAGGATGTGACAGTTCAATTGATGTGTGTGGATGTTCTCTCGCATCTGCGGTGGTGGAGTTGTTTGATGTTGGGAAGGTAGACAATCACTTGTGACAACAACTGCGTCCAATTATGATTGTGTAGCTCCATCATTGAAGTATACTGAGCGGGGTTTGAATGATTCTGAGAATTGCGGATTTTTAGATATGTAAAGAAGATACTTAAATATTCCATCGAGAAATTCCAAATCAATTTCATCTTCAGGAAATCTCCATGCGAGATTACAAAAGTGTGTGTGAAACTATTCAATGGATTCATTAGGTGCTTTCCGTAATTTCATAATTTCTTTGTTGAGTGCTTTATGGTTAAAATGATTGAAAGCACGGTCTATCTCTGCGACCAGATGAGGGAGAGATTGAATAGAATTTTTGGGCAGAGTGGCACACCAATGTAGTGGGTGCCCTCGAAGCGTGTATGCAAACAACGCGTAAGTTATGCAACCTTCAAAGATTTGATGCCTTTCACATGAGCCTACTATGCCAACCGCGTGTCTAACTAAGGCTACTCGGCCTCGACCATCATATGTTTTACTTGACAAGTTATTCTAGAACTCTTCCGATATTTCAAAGTCGTTTCCATAAGACATACACTCCGGAAGGGAAATTATGTGTTTAGTCATGATAAATATGCAGATATTCAAAATAGATTGTGAGGACTCAGCTTGTCATCTGGCCCTCCTTCTTGTTGCGTGTGGAGCATGATTATTTAGAGGTCTTTGTTTCAGTCAGATGTATACCCCAGGAAGTTTGTACACCCCTCCACGCGGGGGGCGGGGGGGGGGGGGGGGGGTGCGAGGGGGATTTGTCCCCCCCGCGAGGGTTCGAGGGGGCGGATCCCCCCGGTTGGGGGGTCCGGGGGCCAGCGGTCCCCTGGCGGGGGTTTTGGGGGTAGCGCCCCGAAGCTAAAAACAGATGTAAAATTGCCTTGTAAAAGTATAGTAATTTCTAGTCAATCTGGGTCGTTCATTAGGCGGATGATCTGATGGTAGAACTTATGTTTAGTTTAGGGTTTTTTGCCCTAGAAGGCAACCCCTCTCTTTGTATGAGGGCATTGTATTGAGGCTGTGTAATAGATGTGTATTCTCCGTTCGAGAAACAGAGAGGCGAGATTGTGAGAGAAAACAGAGGATATTACAACGGATCTCTTGTAGGTTGTGTCTCTTCATTTTGCTGGATAATAAAAAGGAAGGACTGGCTGTTTGGGGTGGAAGTAGCCCAAACTGGTTGAACCACGTATATCTGTGTCTCTCTGGCTTTATGTGTTTGTGTTTTTCCGCATATTATATGTCTTGCATTTCTCTGTCATATATAATATTTTTCTAACACTTCTAGCGCCAAAAATGTTGAGGGTGCTAGACCCGCTGACATTCAGGGGATCTCCCCGGTATGAAGTCCCAATTAGACGTCACACCATTTGGTGTAGGATTCCCATTCGGTACAATGTTCCAGTTGCCATTATCTTAAGGATATTCCTGAGCTCTTGTTTGTAAGCACGCGAGAGTGGTCTGGTTTGTCTTCAAACAATGAGGTTCGCATGCCTGGTGAGTGCTAGTGTTACTTGTGTTAAGGTTCTTTCACCGCAGAGGGAGAGGTGGAAGTGAGTCTCTAGTAGAAAGGGAAGAGTTCCAACTCTATCAGAGACACACAAAACAACAAGACATGCGTAGCTTCTGGTGGAGTAGTCGACACGGATGCGACAGTCACAAACACACAATGAATCGATAACACGTACAACACCCAACATAATAGTCCACGTGAGTGTGACAGTCGTTATAACAAGTTTATGGGAATGGTTCTATCTAGTGTTCGGCGAGGTAGCCCACACAGGCAAGACAATGTTAACAACTTATACAACACATTTTCATAAGCATATGTATTATAACAACCAAAATAGTTCAATTGTATTAACACATGTTAAAGCAACATGTATTACAAGTGTTCAAAGAATAGTCTTACAAAAAATTATAATACATGTGTGAAAACGTGTTGGCCTGTTAACATGCTTATGAATTAAGAGAAAGTTCCAGGACACATCGGTACACCATACATCACTAACCCCGTAAGCTGGGTGTTGGAGCCACTGCTCGCTCCCAAAAGAAAATATTACAGACTCTCAAGGCTATGTGGGAGGAGCCAAGGTGAAAAATATTTTGCATGTACAAATGAGGGGTATTTATAGCAAAGGGTAAAATTGGCCCTTGTGACTGCTCAACTTCCTTCATGACTATTTGACTTACATGACTCTTCAACTTTACATGACTCTTCACATTTACATGTGGGTCTCTTGGACTTCCACGTTACATTACATTGATTACAATCATAAGGCCCACAATAGTGATGTGGCCGAGATGACTCATGACATGACTAGACATGACAGATTTGGTATTTTCATGCTTGTGGTGGTGTCCATGTCGAGCTGTAGTGTTTCTGAGTGATGAATGTGCTCTTGGTGTATCATAGCTTCATCTCCACGTGGCAAGGTGTGTGAAGTATTTTATGGTCATGGTGTTCGCTTGATGTTTGCACGTGCATGTTCCTCCTTCGCTTGTACTTTGACATGCTTCATGTATTCGTCCGTTCGCGAAAAAATCTCCTTGCATGGATTCCTCGTTCATTCGTTTGTGAAACAATCTCCTTGCATGCATTCCTTGTTTGTCTGTTCGGGAACAAATATCCTTGCATGTGCTCTCCTTATTCATCTTGTTCATCGTCACATCATGTCTCATCCATGTACATGTATCTAAAATCATTCATGAAGAGACGACATCAAATCCATAAATTTCCTAGTCTACCATGATGAATTATCCTTCACTTTCGTATGTATGTGACCAGAAGAGAGGACAAGGCTCTTAAGATTGCACAAGGCAGATTTCAAGCCGGGATGCGGGCTTTGGGTACTGCCGGTGAAAATTGCGCAGATTTCAATGGGAGACTGAGATGGGCAATTCAGATGACTGTGCGCGGGATCTGGCTCGGCTAGAGGGCAGATATGCGCAATATTTTGAAGGAAGTAGTGCAGGAAACAGAGGGGTTGGTAGCAAAAACTGTCAAATTTCTTCGGGGAGCTGGCAACGGGATGTAGGAGTCTTGCTTGGAAAAATTGTGCAATTTTTCTAGGGAGATGGTAGCGGGTTGTGGGAGTCTGCTAGAAAAAAAACTGCGCAATTTCTTGGAGGTTGGCCTACTGAACATCCTTGTGTAGTTTCTGAGCTGAGTGGGATGCTAGGAAGCTGGGTGACTGCTCATGAAAAATCTGCAGTTTTCTGGGTGAGCAGCAGGCCGACTGACTAGGTGACTAGCTGGAAAAACTGAGCAATTTTTTGAGGGAGAGAGTGACGGACACAATGTGTCTGTTTGGCATATCTGCGTAGATTCTTCAGTCAGTGGAGTGGAAAAGCTTTGCAACTTTTGCACAAATTTTTGGGTGAGTGAGTCTTGGGGTCACTGCCCGGTCAAACTCTCCAGTTGACTAGCTAGAGGCTTGGTTGATGTGCTTGCGGGAAGCGCAGATTGAAATGGCTTGCTAAGAAACTTCTACGTTGTTCTGGGTGACAGTCAGTTCTGTCGATTCCAGGATTGCGCAATGCAGGCTGCCTGGGAGACAAACTCAAGATCTGCGCAATTATGTGCAGTAGTACATGATCACTAAGGGCTGAAACTGCGCAATGCAGCTCAGCGAAGGTTCGACTGTTGGAGGGTGATCCGATTGTCAAAATTTCAGCAAAATGACTAAGTGTGTGGGCGAGTGAACTTGTGCATACATGACCTTGCGAACACACACTCCATGTGACTCGATGGCAAGAAACCTCAAACCATCAAGCCAAAATATACTTAGTGTGACTAACCGACGGTGCTAGCGACAAGCATGAAAATTGTAGATCGTTGAACGACCGTGACGACGCTTGTGCGACAGTGCATACAACATCGTGTGTGAGTGTGATAGATGTGTACATGGTGAACACAACTCAAACACAACCTTCAACATCACCAGAAAGAGATCGCAAACATGACATAACAATCACCATGCGGAAACGACAGTTGGTCGAACAAGTGAAAAAGAAGTAAGACATGTAGAAGAAACACATAAGATGACTTTTCACGTTTGTGCACATGCATGTTACTGAGGACATGGTGATATGACAATGACAAGCAGTCCTGCAAACTCAACTAAGAGGTGTAGTTCGAAAGATGTTCTTTACTTACCATACTTACCCTCAAGATGATCATGCATCCGACAGAGCTTTCATGTGGTCTTGATCTTTTTCATTACTCAGTTCCTTGGTCCTTCTCCTCAACTCCTTGGGAGCGATTTCAACGTCACCTTTTCCTATAGTCACTAAGAGATAGATTTACGCAATTTCAGTGGACAGTGACTGCTACTAGAATGAAGCCCTGGGAGGCCCGTTTGCGCAGTTTCTAAATGCAAAACAAACAGGACAACTTGGACAACACTGTGCAGTTTTGAGGCTTAGGGCACTGTTGCGGGACATGTGTCCTGGGAGGACACCTCTGTGCAATTTCTGAGTGCAGTGCAGCTGGACTGCTCTTCACATTTCTGGAGAGTAGTGTTGGCTGGGGCCTTTGCGGGCTGTGGGGTTTTAGCAGGCAAGGGAGGCTGGTGTCTCTGCGCACTGCGGGGTTTCAGCAGGCAAGGGAGGAAGCTTGATGGTTGCAAAAGAAAAACACACATTTTCAGGAAGCTGGATGAGGCTAGGTTGCTTGGGAAAATGGCTAAGTGTGAGATCAATGAAACATATGTAAACATTGATAGGAATTGATTGTGATCACACACAGACACTTAGTGACACAACGTAGACCATCCAGAATGCATAAGACATACTTTTCTTGATGTAACAACCTTTGTGACAAGAGTGCATGAAGTGAGTGTGAAACATGTGTATGTGATGACAACCACTCATGCGCACACAATTCCCTTGAAGCAAGACATCATTCCCTTTGCATGACAAACAACAACCCCTATGCCCAAAGATGACACACTCTGCATAAATATGAAAACTCGGACAACTCTTAAGATCAAGGAGGGGAGCTTGAAATCATCATCTTACCAACAAGTGACCAAGGGTGATCGATCACAGGATCCAAGGTAGGCTCTGAAATTTGCATGCGAGCCAAAATTTTGGAGGGTGTTGTAGCCGCTACAACAGACCCCAAAGCACCAAAATATGAACTGCCCCTAAAATGGATCTTACAAGCCAATATCTCTTTTTTTTCTTAGAAAGGTATGATCATAAATTATATAGTAATCCATTTCAGTTCATACCTACTCATTTTGGAGATCTTTTGGTCCCCAAATATTTTAATAGAACATTAGGGGAAATTTTCCTCTACATCTCTCTACAGTATGTACCATTGAGCTTGCCTATAACTTGTTCTTTCAACTAAGCCTGCCAGATTTCATGTTGCCCCGCATCTGGTTATTTATGATGTCTTTTGTAAATTTGTATCCGTTGCTAACTATACTTGAGCTTTTGGTTCTACATCCTCTTTTCTAAGTAAGACTTATTTGTTAGTTTCCTAGTCTAACATGGAAGACTCATAGATTTGGATTTTTCACACACTACTGAGAGGGAGAACCTCAATCGAGCTAGCTCAAAAGAAACTTAAAATATAATTACAATATATGGAGGTACATAGATTGTGTAACCATTATCACCTACCTTCTCCAACACTTAAACATGACCATAACATAGAACCTAATATTTCACAAGGACCCAGTAGCTTTTCTTTATTAAGATGTAACCAATCCATGTCTCCTACAAGGAAAATTTCAAGAATGGAAATTCATCTTAAAGTTTAGAATCCTTGACGAATCTCACTAGTCCATGATATGAAATTTGTAAAATGTTTGGTGATATTTATGTAAAAATATTCAAATTTCTAATAATTTAATATAGTCTCTACATAAAATTTTGACAAATTTTAAGGTAAAATAATTTTATACTATAAAATTTGGGCTAAACGATTTTAGAAAAAATGGAAATTAACAAATATTTTTACAAAAAAACATGGAAAATTAGTCCACCTGCGAATATTAACCACTAAAATTTTCCATGGTCTCCTACTTCAAATGTCTTCTCAAAGTTTTAGTGGCTATGTTAGGCCTTATCTTTTTCTTGTGACTTTCTTGATGTCTCTTGGACTTTCAAATGGATTTGTTCAATCTCATCAATGAATTTTTCATCATAGGTCTTCCCAATCCTCCATATTGTCCATATAGTATCTAGCTGTGAAGGGGAGAGGATTCATTAATAAAAATATTGACTACATTAAAAATAAATTAAATTTTCATCATAAATAAATTCTTAAATGCTTTTGATTATAATCTCTAAAAAAATTCAACCAATATCTTATTCAACAGTTCATTTTAAACATTTATTTAAATAAATGAAAAACTTTGTGTAAATTAAAAATTATAAATATATTCAACTAAAAAAATCTAAAATCTCTATTTAAAACAATATCTCAAGTATCATTAAATGCATACAAACTCTTTTAATATAATTATTAATTAATTAAATACACATAAATGCGTGTACAAACATCCCCTTTCAACAACTCGATAGAGTGTTTAATCTCAATCACTAACTGGTTAAAATTCTATAAATTCTTAAATTAACATTGGTTTTTTTCAACTAAATCCAACATGATATTGAATTTGTATTAGTTTATTATATATTATTTTTATTGTATAATAAAAATGACTTGTTTTTAGTGAGATTTTTAGAAGTTTTTTTTTTTTTTTTGGGTATTTTAGTTTAATTTTTCTAAAATTAAATACGAATTTATTGAAACCATAAATTTGACAAGTAACTCTTGCACAATTAAAGTGTCCCAGAAGTTTTTCAAACCATCATCCGCGTCCTGAGATATGTAGCAGTAAATCCTATGCACACTTAGGGCAATCAACCCTTTCAGTCAGTCATGTATGGAAACCGACCAATAAAATAAAACGATTTCCTGCCGCTCTCAGTGATGTCTGCGTGGTGAGATGTTTCTCTCGGCGCACCATCAATCGCGTCCGCGTACGGAGACATGTACCATTAAACCCTATTCGCACTGTATTAAACTCACCTATTTGACTCTGGATTCGTCTTTGTTGAAATTCCACACCATCAATGAGCCCATTATTATCAGGCCTTTTTAACATGGCGCGCAGAGACGGACCATCAACCGCGTAAGGGAACCCCATTTCCACACATATTCTGTGTGGGGTCAATGCACATTTTGATTTCCACACATATTCTGTGTGGGTCGAAACCTGTCGACGACAACAGGTTTCGAATTTCCATTTCACTTCCACTCCCACCCGTTACCTGGAAAATCGATCGTACTTCCTATAAATTTGCAGCTCTTTTTCACACTATAAATTTGCAGGTCTTTTTCGAAATCACTTACTAAAACTACTGCACACTTGACCCATCAAACCAAAGTGAAAATTGAAACCATATTCCAATGCTTTAATTAGTATTGGAATTTTTCTTTTCAATAATTTTCACCCGTCGAACTAATTTTTAATGGATGTTTTGGTTTTCTTCACTAAGGTAAAAACGCCGAGATTTGTATTATAAAGTTATCAGTACATATTTTATGAGATCCAATGCAAAACACATCTACTAAATATGTTTTTTAGTCCCAAAAAACAACCTATAATCCAATATATATCCATGTTGCAGATACCAGGAATATATGAAGTAAATCTAAGATATTTAAACATCCATATTTAACACACCGTGAGCAAAATGGATTTCTCCATAAAAATAGCAAAAAACAATAACTGACATGAAAATAGGAAAGTAATAGTATTAAAGAGTTTGTCATTCATTTAACCATATTCGGGAAAAAGGAGAAATCCGAGAAAAAGGAGAAACCCTGCGTCTAATGTAGAGAATCTCAAAGTGAGAATCTCAAAGTGCATCTCATCCTGCCCAGCATGTATGCCCATTTCGGACATCTTGTCTACGTTTTGGTTGTACTCCCTTCCAATGTGCTAAATAGAAATGTCCCTGAATGTCCTCCAAAGGAGCATAATTTGTGTGAGCCCTTATAGATGTGGATGCCAGACACATGATGCCACGTATATGGTTGATAATACATTGTCAATCCCCATATATATGGACGGAGGGAATGCTTAGGAAAGAAGCAAACCAAAGAATCTCCTACAATGCCATGGCCTCCGCTTTCATATTTGTTCCATTGCTCGCTGCCCAGTGTACCCAGTATTGCTATTCTAATGAGAGAACGATCCAGAAACCACATTTGCATCTGCCCCCTTGTGTGGCTCCATAAAAAAATGTGGTCGGATAGTTGATCCTAGGTCCAGCAGCTGAGAGAGAAGATCGATTAGGTATGAGTGGAGTTGACAAAATTGGAGTTATCCACCCCAGAATCTAGTTAACCACTAGTGTCATGTCCCTCATCGATCCTTCAAAAATAATATGATTCCAACATCTCCAGATTTCCCAAAAGTAAGCTAGGGGTATAACACGCCATTGGGATGGTTTGCAACTCCACCAAGACAAACAAGATGTGATAGAGTCGAAAGGAACCAAAGGGAATTTTAACCGGCCTGATAGCTCCATCCAAATCTGATATGAAATAGGAATTTAAGAAATAAATGAAGGTTGTCTTCCACCTCCTCCCTGCACAACAAATGAGCCAGACAAATAATATGATTTTGATTGGAATCTTAATTTTCCAAAACTTTATGAACTAGCATACTTCATTTCTATTGTGATAGCAGTCGCATATGACTTTGTAGGTGTCAGCAACCAATATATCCCCTCGCTTCATCTCCCCATTCCATCCCATTTGATCTCCATCCTCCCCCTATATATACTAGACATGCGAATGTCTCTTCTGATTTGTTCCCATTCCAATGCTTCAGTACCCCTAAGGCCCATCTCCACCGCCTCCTTCCAGATTGGGATATTCCTATTCCAAGTTCTAATGGCCCGGATCCAAAAAAAGTATCCCGAGTTATTTATACAACGAATGAGCCTGTCCAAAATGTAAAATTCTAGTGTCACTCCCAATATGCGATCCGAACCAATGAGTATCTCATTTCCAAGTTCAAAAGACCAGCATGACACCCGCAGGAATGAGCGTTTTATTTTGTTCAGGCTAAGCCAAATGGTCGATCCCATTTGAACACCAACTAGCTCCCTGCGCATCCAGTGTTAAATTTTTTTGCCCTAGAGATATTTTGTTCTAATAATGTCTGCCTAGATACCATTTTTGAAAATTGCATGCCATAATGTTTTTGATCAATAGGGCCCATCCAAAATGTCGCAAATCCAGAATGCCCCATCCCCCCATGCATTTAGGAAAAGTGATAGAATCTAGTCTAGTTAAATGATATTTTTTCCCAGCCCCCGATCCAAACCATATGAAATTGGTCATGATTATGTTTAGCTTCATGATGATAATGCTTGACAGACAATAGAGATGCGCCCAGTAAACCACCAACTGGATGATGATAGACTGTGTGAGAGTGTTGCTGCCACCCAAAAATAGACATCTATGCTCCCACCCCGTGATCTTGATATAGAAATGATCCACCAGCCACATCCAATCATTAACCCTATAATTGTTGGGTTTGATACGAAAACCCATATATTTCATTCCCTCCTTAATTCTTTTTTATTCCACTCCAAATCAAGATTTAATGTATACAATGTCCTCCTCGTCACCCTGGCCATAAATAAAAATATATTTCTGTTGGTTCATATGAAGTCCCGTAGCATTCCCAAACTTGAAGAAAATATGGTAAAACATGAGCCACACGCATCTTGTAATCATGCCCATGATTAGAACATGGTCCACTAAAAAACTGTGTGAGATCTTAATGCCCCTCCCCAGATTGAGGGCCAGAAATTCTCTCGTCCCAACAATTTGTTTAATGTGCAGACTGAGACCATCCATGGCCAAGATAAATAACAAAGGAGATAGAGAACACCCTTGTCTCAAACCTTGGCCCGCCCCAAAATATCGAGTGGGATAATGATTAATGATAACAAAAAATCTTGCATTGGAAACATAGAACATGTTCCATGCTATGTTCCTAGGATGGAGCCAAATTTTATGCAAGACCATCCGCAGGTAGCCCCAGTCGAGATAGTCATATGACTTTTGCAAGGCAAGTCAACCTCCATGAATGCTACCTCTAATTCTTTGGAATGGATGTGTAGAATTTCCTGCAAATTCTCTACAAATCTACCTCTGAGATCTATGTAGAAAATCTGACTATAGATTAACTCGATAATGCAATATACCAAAGAAAAATACCATAATTTACTTCTACTATCAAAATTGCGGAAGCTTAATAGATTTGAGCAAGATCAATCAGAACACATAACAGAGAAGAAGAATCAATACACATGAAACACAGAAGAATACTTAGGGGAAAGCCTCAGCTAAAAACCCCACTATCTGTATTATCATACAAGGTGGAAATACATCAAGATTAGACAAAGCATTAGCTCCCACAGCTAACCAACTCTTGGTAGAATCCTCGTGGATGCTCATAGGAAAACAAGGCTTTTCACAAACCTTCTCCTCTTCCCTCCAAGCCTCCTATTTCCTTGCGTTGTTTCTCCTGGGTGATCCTACTGTTACCAAGTGTAACACTGATCACTCGCAGTGATCTCACACCCTGTAAAACTGCGCAATCCTCAAGGAACCTTGCTCCTTCTGCATGGACGAGTTTCCTTTATAGGAAAATTCCTCCAACTGATAGTACAGTCTTTCTGTCTTTAATCTCAACTGGGTCTTTGTCTGAACTGACATGCATGAGCTATTTATGAGAGAATCTTCAGTTATCTGGAGTACACTAGTTTCATGCATACATGCATTAACTGATTGAATTCACAATTAGTTCCTCAAAATTTTTGGAGCTAATTTAACTGGACTTAACTCAGTTACCTGAGCTAACTAATTACAACTCATCCTTATCTCCTTAATTAAGGGATAATCTCCTTAATTTAAGGGATCACTATTACATCACTTCACAAAGAATTCTAGCTTGAATTTCTCCAACTAATTAATCCAAGATGAATTAATAAATTATTTTTCAAGCAACTTGTGAGATTAAATTCAAATTTTAATTCTCAATTTTAATTCAAGGACAAATTAAAATTGGAATATTCTGAATGCTATTTTTAGCATTTCTTGTTGCTATTTTCAACACTCCCTCTCAACAATAAAGGAATTCAACTCGATCCCGATCCTGAACCTTTGGAATGTTCTGCATGCAACACTTCTCTCTAGTGTTGTTGCTCCAGTAACTCCAAAAGAAAAAAAAAACATCCAACCTGAATCAGAATGATGCCTCTGTCATCAAAGTCTTTGACTGCTATTGCCTCTGTCGACTGAAAACTTTGCACTTCTATTGACTCTACCTTTCTGAACTGTTGTCAATCCTTCTTTGAGCTCTTCAGTATCTGACTTCTCTAGCCTCTGTCCCTTTGATCTCTGACTGCATCAATCCCACTGATTCCTCCTGCTGCATCCGTGCTGCTTCTGGTCCTTTCTCCCAGCATTACATCTGCACTGCACCTCCTCTCATCATGTTGCATCGTGCTGCCCACTGCTGCAATGCAACTAAGTTACTGAGAAGTAAGTAACTTATCTACGAATTGACCTCCCTGTTGGACTAGAAACACCCTATGATGCTGAAGCTCCCTCTGCCGCTCCATCCACATCCGTCTCTACCCACTTAGCCAGTCCTACTTCTCCTCGTCAGGGCTCTCGTAGAAAGGTCTAATCAAAGAGGGTGGGTACCTCAAGGATCCTGCCCCTATTTCAACCTTATTGGGACTATCATTTCACATCGCCCCACCTCACACCTGGAGGTATGGCTGCATGTGCTCCCTCTGCCCACTTGGCTCAAAATTTCCCCCTACTAGAGGTCTTTGCATTGGTGGATGCCTCCACTCGATCTCCTATCAACATCTCCAATTTTGGCTCCTCCACAATTGCCTGAGACTTCTTCTGGGACAACATGTTGAGAGGTAATTTACTCTCCCTCTCAACCACAAAGTATCTAACCTTTGCCTTGCTCCTAAAGGCTTTGCATGCATATTGAACCTCAAGAGCATACAGGTTTTGTACCCGTGAACCGATCTGTTTCACCAGTCCCGTGGTGATGTGTCTAAGGAAAACCTTTCCCTTACTGAAGACAACATGGTAGCCTTTGTCCTCCAACATCGCAATCGATGCCAAGTTCTTCTTCAGTCCAGGCACATACTTCACATCTGTCAAGGTGATAGGAGCTCCATGCTCCCTCTGAAAAGCAACCGTGCCCACTCCTGAAACACTAAACCTTTCGTTGTCACCCATCTCTATGCGCATCTTGAGGTCTTTCTCCTCCAAGGTACTGAATAAAATTTTATCGTCGGTCATGTGTAATGAGGCTCCACTGTCAAGATACCAACCACAACCCATCATAGATGACACCATGCATGCGATGATGGTGAAGTCCATTTCGAATTGAGAGGCTAATGCCTCACCTTCCGATCCTTCTGAGGATCCCTTCTTGGACTTCTTCGATAGGCAATTAGTCGCATAATGTCCTTTCTCAATATATATATATATATATATATATATATATATATATATATATATATATATTAAATTATGATATGAATTCGATTTTCACCTGCAACCTCGAACTTCAAACTTCGAATTCTCTTCTCCGTATACTGTTCACAGCTTTGATACCATTTGCTCTGATACCATGTAGAATTTCTTGCAAATTCTCTACAAATCTACCTCTGAGATCTATGTAGAAAATCTGACTGTAGATTAACTCGATAATGCAATATACCAATGCAAAATACTATAATATACTTCTACTATCAAACTTGCGAAAGCTTAATAGATTTGAGTAAGATCAAGTGGAACACATATAATAGAGAAGAATAATCAATACACATGAAACACAAAAGAATACTCGGGGGAAAGCCTCAGCTAAAAACCCCACTATCTGTATTATCATACAAGGTGGAAATACATCAAGATTACACAAAGCATTAGCTACCACAACTACTCAGCTCTTAGTACAATCCTCCTGGATGTTCACAGGCAAACAACGCTTCTCACAAACCTTCTCCTCTGCCATCCAAGCTTCTTATTTCCTTGCGTTGTTTCTCCTGGGTGATCCTACTGTTACCAAGTGTAACACTGATCACTCACATTGATCTCACAACCTGTAAAACTACGCAATCCTCAAGGAACCTTGTTCCTTCTGCATGGATGAGTTTCCTTTATAGGAAAATTCCTCCAACTGATAATAAAATGTCCCTGTCTTTAATCTCAATTGGGTCTTTGTCTGAACTGACATGCATGAGTTATTTATGAGACAATCTTCAGTTATCTGGAGTACACTAGTTTCATACATGCATGCATTAACTGGTTGAACTCACAATTAGTTACTCAAACTGTTTGGAACTAATTTAACCAGACTTAACTTAGTTAACTGAGCTAACTAATAACAACTCAAATACAACTCATCCTTATCTTCTTCATTAAGGGATAATCTCCTTAATTTAAGGGGTAACTGTTGCATGACTTCACAAACACTTCTAGCTTGAATTTCTCCAACTAATTAATCCAAGATGAGTTAATTAATAATTTTTCAAGCAGCTGGTGAGACTAAATTCAAAATTTAATTCTCAATTTTAATTCAAGGACAAATTAAAATTGGAATATTCTGAATGCTATTTTTAGCATTTCTTGTTGCTATTTTCAACAGGATGGAGTGGAGGCACTCTAGTACGGTAGCCACTGCATCATGTATCTGCCTATCCCGTCGAAAATCAAATTTCTCAGGTGATATATACTTTGACAAAATATTATTGACTCGGAGAGCACTGACGTTGGAAATTAACTTATATATTAGATTGCACAATGATATGGGCCTATAATCAAGAAAATACCTAGTGGGCTTCCGCTTGGGAATGAGAGAGATATAGGTGGAATTGATGTGGGGGTGTATGAATCCATGTAATCGAGGTTCCTCAACCATCTTCAACAAATCACCATACATGACATCGTAGAATTGTATAAATAGCTCCACATTCCACCCATCCGGGCCCAAGCATTTGTCCCTTTTAAATGATTTTAGTACCTCTTGTATTTCCTCCTTAATGATGCACTTGTATAGTGCATCATTTGAGGCCTCATCAAACATAGTATGATATAACTCCACCCCCCAGATCGGATCCTCTATGAAATCCACCTCCCTGCACTTGTATGCCTTTTCAAAGAATGAGATTGCCTCCTGTTGAATGTCCGGGAGAGTCTGAACCAGGTTTCCGCTTGAGTCCTTCATTTCCCAAATGGTGTTAATCTTCCTTCTGTGGCTTGCATATCAGTGCAAAAAATTTGTGTTCCTGCCCCCCCTCCTGAATCCACAACGCCCTGCTTTTTAAGTGCCATGTGACCTCTTAGATGTTCAACAATTTTTGTTTTTTTTTTCTTCCAGCATCCTGATGGAAGACAACAGGTCCCGAGTTGGGTTCCCCTTTTGCAGTTGTAAACCTAGTTTGTCCAATTCGTCTGAGATATCCTTGAGGTCTTTATGAATTAAGTTTTTCTTTTTTCTCTCCCATCTTTTCACCACCGATTTTAGAACATGATGCTTCTTAATGGTCGCCCCAATGGGAGATGCCTCCTTGGCCAAATATTGTGACCAAAAATCCTTGACAAGTGTGTTAAATTTCAGGTCCTCTAGCCACACGTAATTGAATTTAAATGGAATGCCCATTATGAGGTCATCCCTATTCCATTTTAAGTAAATGGGCCGGTGGTCAGATATAAAAGAACTGATGATCCCCGAGTGAATCAAACCCAACCTGTAAATTAAATTCTCGTGTAATAGAAATCTATCCAGTCTCTTTGCAACATGTTGGTCACCCGACCTGCCATTATGCCTGGTAGGTGCCAGTTTGGGAGGGAGGATATCCACAAGATTATAGTCATTGATGATATCTTTTAGCCGATCTGCTATAGGATCTAGCCTACAAGTCTGCCCCCAAATTTCATCCAGCCCAATAGTGAAGTTGAGATCCCCTACCATCAAGAGAGAGTCCAGGCCAAAAATTCCCGTATCCACTAATTTATCCCAGAAACAAGACTTGTCTCGATATGGTGCATAAATGTTGAGAATTTGGATATGTCCTGTGAGTCCTCTAATCTTTCCTACTAATAAAATACTAGCAAAACAAGAGTAAGCCTTAAAATTCGCCCATCTTGGATTCCATAGTGCAGCTAAACCCCTAGATAGGCCACTGGAGTCTGTAGTCGTAATGTGCCATTCGGGAAAAATTTTCCTAAAGTATGCCACCACCTGTTGAGCAGGATGCATAGATTCTTGAAGAAGAATAATATAAGGTTTTAACGAAAGGAAGATCTCTTTGAGGGCAAGAAATTTGTGTGCGGCTCCCAATCCTTGAATATTCAGAGATAGGACAAGATTCATGATGCCCCCAGAAAGAGCTCATTTGTTCTAAGTGCCCTCGGTTTGGAAGAAGACGCAATTGGAATGTAATGAAGTGAATGGGAGTTAGAAGGGGAGAAAGGGAGAGTTCTAGGTCTACCTCAGAAGTGCTTGCTATCTTGATCAGGTGTTCGCCGGACCGTGATATTACCAGCCGAGGTGGGATTGATACGGGGTGACAAAAATGGAAAAGGTTTGTGAATAATAAGGGTACAGAGATCCAAAGTCTTTTTATGGAACAAGTAGTCAATATCTCTATCAATAGAGTTTTTGGGAGAGGAGACAGGTGAATTTGATGATTGCAAGGGAGCACCCGTAGCAGGAGATGCATAGGGATGTAGTGAGGGGCGGGGTGGGGGGGCGTGGATGATACATAGTATGAACATGAGTATTATCATCAAATTGCGTCAGTGTCGAGAACAGGGTCGACCCATAATGGAGAGGGTCACTGCATGGAGGAAGATTGCCCATATTAGAGGATGTGAGGGTCATATCACCGGCAATTGGAGAAACAGCCTCATTGGACGTCCATGGGGAAGAAGGAACCTCAACAAAGGAATTAATAATCAGATTGTCATGGTTATTATCATAAGAAAGGTAAGTGAAATGAAAAGGAGGAATACCTGTAGTATTATTCTTCACACCCGCTTCCAAACCATTTTCCTTTTCATAGCCGACCAAATCATCATGTCCCACCACAATACCCATCGACCAATGAAGTGCCTTCCCGTGTGAGTGTCTATGCCCCCCCAGTCTGCGCGGACACTGGGCCATGAGATGGTTAGTGTGATGACAAATAAGGCATCTGAAAGGAATGCCCCAAAAATCCAATCTCTATAGTAAATGCGTAGTATCCCAGTTCCATTCAATGTGGTCCGGGAAACCCCCCATATACTCTTTCTCGATCAGAATCCAGGCTATTCTCTTATCCCTCAGTCCCAGACACTGAGGATCAACATAGACAAATTTACCAATAACATTCCCATTATCAATAAAGACTTGCCTCGTCCATAATTCAATCGGTAGTCCAAGAAGATTAACCTAGACTAGTCTGCTTCAGGGCGTTTCCTTTAGCAGGTTGAAGATGATATACCATGTGTGTAAAGGCAGAAAACCCTGACCCCGAATCCATGGTAAACACCTGATCTTTTCCAAATCTTCCTGACATAGGAAATGAAAGATATACTAAGAGTTCATTAGTCTGACCACTATGGGCATGTATCCCAGAAGAGATTTCCACTTAGTTTCTACCCAGGAACACATCTCATCCTCCTTAAGTTCAGTGCCATCTACCAACTAGATCCCATTTCTGTAAACTATTAACATGGTCAATCAGAACATCGCGACGAAAACTTAGAAATGGCATCTGGGTGGTGATATCAACTGCTTGTCTACTATGCTCGTGTCTTGAGCCTCTAGGAATACCACGTTGAGCATCAGGTGATCGAGGTATTGCATGTGTGCCACATGGAAGAATGCTGGTGGGCCCCAGTATTGCAGCAATAATGCTGCAACTCCTGGAACTCCCTTCTTTAATTTTATCAACCCGGTAGTTCGTAACAAACCTAGAAGCGACGGTGCTGTATGCACAAGTACTAGCTCTTGTCGCGGCTGTCACTTGGTCAGCTGGCACAAGTCCGCTAGGGGCTTAAGCCAACTTCTATGAGCTCTTAGAAGAAGCTTTTTAACTGATGAACGAAAGCTAACTCAAAGAAGGCTAATCTACTTGCAAAAAGAAACTGAAAGGCTGAAAGAAAATGCAAACCCTAGCAAACCCTAATCTTACCAGCTAGCCCTACTGATGCAAGAAAGAGGATGCAAGCTACTGGGAGAGATGCCATTGACTTATAAGAAGATGAGATGAATGTGTCTAAGCTACTTCAACATTAAAATCTGAAAGAACCATCTTTTTGTATTTTTGAATAAAGTTTTCAGAGTTATCATGCATGCGATTTAACTGTTTTTGTCTGTGCAGAGGTGGATTGGCGAGAGGAAATGCTTGGCAGAGGTCGGGAAGGTTCGGAGAGGGCCTAAGGGGTCCCTAACACCCTTCCAAAGAGTTTCACAGAGTTTGGCTATCAAGAAACCTCATTCGTGAGCTTCTACAGGAAGTCTGCAGGGGTTCTACAGGATGTTCTAGAATTTCTACAGGATGTCTGTAATTTTCTACAGGATGTTCAGAAATGGGATTTTGGAGGATGGATGGAGGAAGAAAGATGAAGGAGTGGGTATGGAGGTGAGATAAGGGTGTGAGGAGGTCCAGGACTTGGGGAATGGAGCTGAGAAGTGGCGAGGATGGTTGAATTTGTTCAAGGAGAGGTAGAACAATTTTGCACAACAATATGGGAAGTTAGGGCAGAGTGAGCAAATGGAAAACATAAGGAAATGATTCTAAGTAGAGGATGAAGCAGGTTGGATTGATGGGGAATGGGCAGATAAAGAAGGATAACAGGTGCTCTGCAAGTTGTTTTTCAAACGAAACAAACAAGGATTTGGAAAATCAAGGACCTAGTTACGTTAGTCTATTCTGACCTAGATAACAGCAAAGAAATGGAACAAAAGTTTATTTGCACTGAAACCATGTGAAATAACTTATGCAACGAAGCAATCAAGAATCTGAACATGTAACCAACTTCTGCAAATAAGAATCAAACACTAATGATTGCATGGCGAAGCAAAGAAAGTGTTTTTGTTGGCAGCAAGGTCACCTTGATCCCAGCTCCTGATCCCACTGAGGGAGAGGTGAAATCAGAGGTTCTTGATGGCCCTTTTTCTGAATATCTTCCCTGTTATTAACCCATACTCTAAATCTAAACATGAAAAACCTTTTTAATCATCAAAAGCAACCTAAACAACAAAAAAAGATTTAAATCTAAATAGCATATTTTATTCTAGGAATGCAACAAAAACACATAAAAGTAAACAAAGGAGGTACTGGGCACTTGAGATGGGCCAAACCCCAAGAGCTATAGCCTCATAAGAGAGATTTAGAGTTGGTGCAAATCTGGACTCATCTTTATTGATCAAAAGAATAGTTACATTCCAAAAACTGTCCACAAGGAAAGCTTGAAAATGTGCTGAAATGCAGAGCTAATCTACTGCCTAAAAAATGACTAAAAGAATGACTAAAATCGAACTACAAACTAGCTAACTTCTGCCTACAAAGTGACTAACTGAAATGAGGCCCTAAGCCTTCTTATTTATACAAATTTAGGACCCCAACAACCCTCCTAAACTTTAGGAACTCGGTTGCCAAAACTTGTAGTTAACAGCACTTTTACTAGCCCTTGCTCGGCTGCCCTTGTGATAATCGATTTGGTGGCCCTTGAACTCCAAGCTGATGGTGGAGAATTCGAGGTAAGGGCCCATAAATGAAGGGGACACCTTCCTACAAATCCTCTCCCTTGTTCTTCCACGAATTTCACTGCCAAGTGCTCATTAAAACCTTTGATTTTGTCTCAAAATTGACTAAAAATCTGCGCAAAGCACCCATTAGACTTGTTGGCATAATGACTAACCCAATTCACTATATTAGCATAAATATAATAAAAAACATGCAATAAACTAATGAGAATGGTGGATTAAGTCAAATTAGGAGGTTGAATGAGCTCATATAATTATCCATTTTTGGGGCTCATCATCACCCCCCTACTGAAAGTGTTGCTCATCCTCTGAGAAACTAATCTATCTCCTCATATTTGATGGCCCTAGTGGCCTCCCTGTCATGACAAGATTCTAAAGTGATGTCCTCTTCTTGGCCATGAAACCATGCTTTTCTCTCTGCTTCTTCCCACTGCCTGTGCTCCTTTTCCTAGATAATTCTCAGCTTCCTGTAGAACTGTCTCAGCATCTTGTAGAGAGGTCTTTATGTCCAACATTTCCATTCTTTCTCTCCAGGTGGATGTCTTCGAGCTTCCACATTCATAGGTGATGGATGCCTTTGAGGGAGACCTCTCCTTTTGTGTAGCTGGGGTGTCTACCATTGTAATTGGCTCTTTTGACTGTGGTTGGGCTCTGCCAGTTTTTATCCTCATGCTCCTTCTTGCTTTAATATACAAGGAAGGCTCCCTCTTTCGCTTCCCCTTCTGCTTGGGAGATGTGCTTAGGGTGGCCAGCACAACTGTTGCCTCCCTGGCTAAAATCTCAGGCAATTTTTCCTTCTGTTGCCCTGTTTCCAGACTTCCTGTAGAAAGTCCTGTGTTGACTGTTTTCTGGCTTCCTGTAGAAACGATTTTCACTGTTTTGGCTTGCTTGGCTGGGGGTGCCTTCTCTTTTAATTTTGCTGTGGTTGCCTTGGGTGTGCCCTCACTTGCTTGGACTTTTTCAGTCCTCTCTGCCCTGATTTGCAACCGTTTCTCCCTTGGCGTTTGTGCCTTTATTCCACCCACAGTTTTGGGCTCAGCAGCTTGGCCTTTCTCTTGTTTCTCTTCTTGCTCTTTCTGTGGTGGTCTGTCCTGGGTTTCCTTACCCTTAGCTTTCTCTTCCGCCTCAATGTGTTCCCTGTCTTCACTGCTGGATGAAGTGTAAGTTCACACAACAACCTGAAATGATAACCATGGATAATGCTGAATTATGAATCCCCCTGGCATGGTGAGAGTGCTCCCTTTTTCTTATGCTTTGGTCAGAAACGGAAATGTTGTTTATAGTTTCCCCCTGGACTCAAGGAAGAATTCCTCGGCTGTTTGATATCAATGAACAACAATTCCCTGGTTATAATGTTGTTGCTGCCCAAAACTCGACTGTCAAAAGGGAATTAGGCTCTCACAGACAGAGTGCAGAGCTTAATTTTCATCCCCAACCACATAAAAGTCACATTCTTTATGCACAGGTTAGCCCTTACAGTGGTTTATCGTTTCTACAGAAGGAATTTGTTAACAAGAACTGTGGAGGAGAATTTTGACACAAAATCGACTGAGAAATTCCGTGCCACACACAGGCAGCTGCTATTTTTTTGACTCACAGGCAGACTTGTTTCATACTTTCTTATTCAAAACAGTTTAATTCACCGCCTTTCGAATGTATCATGCATGGAAGAGTGTTTTTTCAAGCCTACCTCTCTCAGAACTCCAAACTCGATGAAGAAAAGTCCAGGCTTCTCTGCTTCGGAAGGATATGCCGTACTTCCTGTAGAACGTCTTCCTGTAGAACGCCCCTACGCCTCTGAGCGAGCCCGATACGTAGCAGAATCTCGAAGACAGGTAGAAAAACCGGTGGAGGATGACTAGTTAATCATTTTGTGCATACTTCAGTTGAGGATGTTGCAAGTGCAAATGAACAACAGTTTGTGAGTTTCAGCCGAGCATTTTTTAATTGCTGCGTGATTTGTGGTGAGGGAGTGAAGTGGCCAGGTGTACGTGGCCACATGCAGACGGTAGTGTTGTTCATGAACTGTATGTTTTCCCCCTGTAATCACTGCCATCAATTGCACTGAGGTTTAAACGGCCAACACTCCCTGTTGTTTTAATTTTCACGTGAGTCGACTGTCCACGTATACTGCATGACTTCCGGCTGAGTCCTAGAGAAGGCAATGTCGGGTTAACCTTGCTAGATTCGTGGCTTAATCCCACCATTCCATTCGTTCATGCAGTTCTTAAATTAGATTCATGCAATAGAGGAACGAGTTTTAGTCACATACCTGGAAGTCGAATGTGGTTGCCGTGAGGTGCTGTGGCCTTTCATTTGCTGCATGCATTGGTTTCTGTGGTTGCATGATGGCTGATTCATGGCTATTTTTTCTTGTGCAGGTATCCTCTGGCCGGATCCATGCTGCAGGAGCTGGCTTCACGTTCAGATCTGCACCCTCAAGCTGCTGATGTTGAATTTTTACAAGGTAGAAACTTGTTTTCGCCATTGCTCCCGAACGATAGATCGGATCGATCTGAAACTTGCTGAGCATGTTTCTATCATCATTATGCACCTCCCATAGAAAAATTGCGATCAATGGATGCACGGATTTCGAGAAAAATGAAAAATGGCTGAAGATTACAGAGATCAATTTCTCGGAAACTGTGCATCGGAATCGGCTGAAACTGCTTAGGTAGGATACTATCACCCATGTGCATCTCCCCATGAAGCATGTTTTGAAACAGATGCACGGATATGGAGAAAATGCAAAAATGGATGAAGGTGATGGAGGCTAATTTCTTGGAAACCATGCACTAGAATTGGCTGAAATTGCTCGGGCATGTTGCCATCGTCCCTATACAACTCCCCCTGTAACAGTTTTGCAAATGGATGCACGGTTTTCAAGCTAGGGAAAAAACAAATTCTGTTCTATGTATTTTTTTCTTCAAAGCATTCTGCAAGTTTTTGCATGGTAAAAAAAATGAGCTTGGGCTGTGATGCAGGCATGGAGATGATGGAGGAGGAGTTTGAAGATTGCAGGAGGACTTCTGAACCCTTGAGGAAGCTATCATGTTCGCCAAACTACCTTTTTGAAATCCATTTCTAGCTTCCTGTAGAAATCCTGTAATTTCTACAGGAACTTCCTGTAGAACATGCAATTTTGAGGAAAGAAGCACAATGAGATGGAAGAAGGGTGAGGGATGGAAACATGGATGCTTGCAGGCCTCATGGACATATTCCTAGCCTTCTGGTCCTCTTCGGAGATCAATTTTGGCTTGTTTGTAGGCTTCCTGTAGAAGACACAGAACTTCCTGTAGAAGGCACAGAACGTCCTCTGTCTTTGTTTTGAGCGATCCTTCTAACCTGCAATGTCCTTCTTGCCACCTGCAATTATTCAATGGAAATTAAGCTTATTTTTCTTTTTCTTTTTCTCTTTTTTTTTTTTGAAAACAACTAGGGCGCCTCATGGAGGTTTTCACCCTAATTGCCTGCCCTGTGCGCCTCCAAGGGAGGTTTTCACCTAGGGATCTTATTCTCTTTTTATTTTCTCTTCTTTCCAACCCATTGACTGCCTCATGGAGGTTTTCAATCAATGAGCCAATCTAAGGCGCCTCCGAGGAGGTTTTCACCTTGGATTTTTATTTTCCTCTTATTTTCATTATTTTTGTTTTGTTTTGTTTTTTTTTTCCTACCCTACCCTACTTGAAAAACAAAATCATTTTCAAGTATAAGAATACTTCCAATGGAGCCATTTGCACATCGAGATGATAGAAAAAATGATGTGGAGGCTTGAAATGCATGCTTTGACAACTATCCGGATTTCAGAGACTAAATGATTTGACTTTGAAGGGATCAAACATAGCTGAAGAAGAGAGTACTACTGCAACTTAGTGACCGTCTGGAACCATGTCTCAATATAGCTTTGATATCCTTGGTCCTTTTGCTGATCTGGATCATTCTCCATATCTTCTTCTATCATGACCTTCACATCTTCCTCTTTTTGCTGATTTTTCTCTTGACTACATGGAGGGTTTGATGGTAACCATGAGGGAGCTTTTTTGATCTCTGCTTCTGATGTCTTCTCTTCATCAAGTGCAGCCCATGGTGCTTTGATCTCCTCTTTTGAATCTTCTTTTGCCTTTGGTCCTTCAATGTTGTCAATATAATCTCTGTTTTGCAATACTCTTCCTGAGCTATGGTGAAGATCATTGAGCTTAAGAGGAGTCATTTGGACATGTTGTGCCTCAGCTTTGCAATTGGGTTGAGCTATTCCAATGTGCGAGTTTGGAGATGGTGGTACGGGTAGTTGAGTGGGGGTGTATTTTTTAGATGGATGTGGATGGGGCTGTGGTTGGGAAGGTGGTGGAGGAAAAGGAGCGGGATGAGTGTTGTACTGGGGCCTCCACCCCTAATGAGGTGCATTCCACTGAGGCTGTGGCTGAGCATAAGAGTGAAATGGATGAGCAGCTGGTTGGGCATAATATGGAGATGTGAAGGACCAAGGAGGAGGTGTGGACCAGGAAGGATGAGTAGGGGGATCCCAAGAAGGCATGGAAGTGGCTTGATAGGGGTCATAATAGGTCTCGGATGTCCCTTGCAGTTCCTGCTGGTAAGGTCTAGGTCCATGTGGCCTCCTTTGGTTCAGATAATAGAGTGGTTCAGTGGCTCCTTTTGCCCTCTGATATGCAGCTTTGATTCTGGGTAAGGAAGGGCACTGATATGTAGGATGGTCTTTTTCACAGACAAAACACACTTCTATGGAGTGCAATGGACATCCATTCCTAGGATGCTTTCTAGTGCACCTGGGACAAAAGATGTCCAAAGCCCTCTTGGCTTCCTCTTGCTCCCTTTGGATCCGCAAGGTATCCAGTTGCATGGAAAGAAACTGCCTCATCTCGCTCTTGAAATCTTCCATCTGATTTGAAAATTCGTTTTTGGATAAGATACTGCTCCTAACATTTCTGTTTGCAGCCATTTGCTCCAGAAGAATATTTTCTTCTTCTTCTTCCCTTGAGGTTCTTCAAATATGTCTTGCTATCCACCTAAGGGTTCTTTAATCACAACCATCGAAGAAGAGAGAAGGTTGGCTGTGTGAAGCAGTGGGGGTGTTGTGCAATCATTTTTCTGAATTATCTCTACTCCTACAAGGCATGAAAGGAAATCTTTTTGGTTGATTTTTTTGCTTCTTTTTTTTTTTTTTTTTTTTTTTTTTTTTTTTTTTTTTTTTTTTTTCTGCTTGTACCTGCAATACTGAAATAGATTGAACTGTAACTAACTATCTTGCTAAAATGAAAATGCGGAATCGAAATGAAAGCAGGAAAGGACTAATCTATTTTGCTGAAATGAAATTACAGGAATGAAATGCTAGGCTACGCTTGCGGAATTGAAATGCTAATCTACGCTTGCAGAATTGAAATTGCGGAATTGAAATGCTAATCTATGAAAGCAGGAAATGCTAATATACTTTTTCAGAAACGAAATTGCATAATGGAAATGAAATAAACTACTTAGTAGAAGGTTGTAGTGGAAAACAGAAGAAAAGCAGGAATCGCCAATACTCTGACGCTTCCCCGACAACGGCGCCAAAAAGGATGGTGGGCCCTAGTATTGCAACAATAATGCTGCAACTATTGGAACTCCCTTCTTTAATTTTATCAACCCGGTAGTTCGTAACAAACTTGGAAGCGACGATGCTGTATGCACAAGTACTAGCTCTTGCCGCGACTATCACTTGGTCAGCTGGCACAAGTCCGCTAGGGGCTTAAGCCAACTTCTATGAGCTCTTAGAAGAATATTTTTAACTGATGGATGAAAGTTAACTCAAAGAAGGCTAATCTACTTGCAGAAAGAAACTGAAAGGTTGAAAGAAAACGCAAACCCTAGAAAACCCTAATCTTACCAGCTAGCCCTACTGATGCAAGAAAGAGGATGCAAGCTACTGGGAGAGATGCCATTGACTTATAAGAAGATGAGATGCAGGTGTCTAAGCTACTTCAACATTAAAATCTGAAAGAACCATCTTTTTGTATTTTTGAATAAAGTTTTCAGAGTTATCATGCATGCGATTTAACTGTTTTTGTCTGTGCAGAGGTGGATTGGCGAGAGGAAATGCTTGGTGGAGGTCGGGAAGGTTCAGAGAGGGCCTAAGGGGTCCCTAACACCCTTCTAGAGAGTTTCACAGAGTTTGGCTATCAAGAAACCTCATTTGTGAGCTTCTACAGGAAGTCTGCAGGGGTTCTAAAGGATGTTCTAGAATTTCTACAGGATGTCTGTAATTTTCTACAAGATGTCTGTAATTTTCTACAGGATGTTCAGAAATGGGATTTTGGAGGATGGATGGAGGAAGAAAGATGAAGGAGTGGGTATGGAGGTGAGATAAGGGTGTGAGGAGGTCCAGGACTTGGGGAATGGAGTTGAGAAGTGGCGAGGATGGTTGGATTTGTTCAAGGAGAGGTAGAACAATGTTGCACAACAATATGGGAAGTTAGGGCAGAGTGAGAAAATGGCAAACATAAGGCAAGGATTCTAAGTAGAGGATGAAGCAGGTTGGATTGATGGAGAATGGGCAGATAAAGAAGGATAACAGGTGCTCTGCAAGTTGTTTTTTAAACGAAACAAACAAGGATTTGGAAAATCAAGGACCTAGTTACGTTAGTCTATTCTAACCTAGATAACAGCAAAGAAATGGAACAGAAGTTTATTTGCACTGAAACCATGTGAAATAACTTATGCAACAAAGCAATCAAGAATCTGAACATGTAACCAACTTCTGCAAATAAGAATTGAACACTAATGATTGCACGGCGAAGCAAAGAAAGTGTTTCTGTTGGCAGCAAGGTCACCTTGATCCCAGCTCCTGACCCCAATGAGGGAGAGGTGAAATCAGAGGTGCTTGATGGCCCTTTTTCTGAAGATCTTCCCTGTTATTAACCTATCAACTAAATCTGAACATGAAAAGCCTTTTTAATCATCAAAAGCAACCTAAACAACAAAACAAGATTTAAATCTAAATAGCAGATTTTATTGTAAGAATGCAGCAAAAACACATAAAAGTAAACAAAGGAGGTACTGGGCACTTGAGATGGGTCCTGTAGGAATTTACAGGGTAAGTTCCTCAGACAGAACACCAAAGGACACCGCTCACAAACAGATCATAGATCAATACACCAGTATTTTGATGTGGTTAAAACCCTCAAAGAGGGAAACAGTCCACGACCTGAGCCAACGCGACCACTTCAGGCAATTTATTAATAAAAGAATGAAAATTTACATATGCTTCTCTCATAGACGGATTACCCTACAAATGACCCTCCATGCGCTTTAAATAGAAATCATGGACCAATCGGGTGTTAAGCCACAGATCAAGTGTCGGTAATACCGAGGAGAGAATGAACCATCGGATCACTACATATCGTGACCGTCGGATTGTAAGTTACAAAATGTACAAGGTAAAGAAACACACTTTACCTAACTCTATACCTAACTCTATACTAGACCAAGTTGTACTTAACTATTTCCTATGTGTCGGAATATCCTAACATCCCCCCTTAAGAACAACTTGGGATAGGATTGAAGGATTTACAAATATGACACAATAGGAGAAGGAAGGAGGCACTAGAGCCTATCCCCCCTTAGTGACAACTTCCTGAACTCCAACCATAAATCGAAGTTTAGTGAAATTCGCCTCTGTGAGAGCCTTTGTAAAGATGTCTGCAACTTGATCATCTGTTGAACAATATTTCACTTCAAGAACATGGTCGTGAATGAGCTTTCTGATGAAGTGCATGTGCAGTTCAATGTGTTTGCTGCGCTGATGTTGGACTAGATCTTTGCATAGCTGAATGGCACTTTGATTATCACACCAAAGTGTAGTCGGATGCTGCTGCTGAAAGCCAAACTCTGACAGGATCTGACAAAGCCACAAGGCTTCCTTACTAGCTTCTACGACACCACGATATTCTGCTTCTGCTGAAGAAAGAGAAATGGCACCTTGTTTCTTGTAAGCCCATGTAATAGGTCCTGAACCAAGAGTGAACACATAACCTGCAGTAGACTTACAATCATCAGGGTCACCAGCCCAATCGGAATCAATGAAACCAACCAATAGAGGAGCTGCTTCAGCACTGTAATGAATCCCAAACTGAAATGTACCTCGAACATAACGAAGTATTCTTTTAGCTGCTTTCCAATGACTTTCACGTGGGTTTTGCATAAACCGAGCAACAAGGCCAACAACAAAGGAAAGGTCAGGACAAGTATGGGTTAGATACAAAAGTTTTCCTACAAGTTGACGGTATAAGGTAGCATCAAGTTCAGGAGAAGTACAAGTGACTAAAAGTTTGACTCCAGACTGAAAGGGAGAAGGGGCTGGCTTACAGTCTTCCATGTGAAAATGGCGTAGAATATCACAGGCATACTTGGATTGGGAAAGGGAAATTCCTTCCTTGGATTGCAAGACTTGAAGACCGAGAAAATAATGTAAGTGTCCTAAGTCTGTCATTTCAAACTTCCTTTTAAGGCTAGACTTCACATGGTTTATAAGGTTGGGATCGCTACTAGTTAGGATAAGATCATCAACATAAAGAACAAGAATGATAAGAGACTTGCCCACTTTCTTGGTGTAGACAGTATTGTCAGAATGGCACCTAGAAAAGCCATTTTCTAAAAGAAAGTTATCCATTTTGGCATACCAATCTCGAGGAGCTTACTTGAGACCATAAAGGGATTTCTTAAGCCGACATACAAGGCTGGAGTCTGTTTGTATAAAGCCAATAGGTTGTTCCATATAGATTTCTTCATGCAAGCCCCATGCAAGAAGGCGGATTTAACATCCATCTGATGGAATTACCATTTGAAAGAGGCAGCAAGGGAAAGAACAAGGCGGATAGAGTTCATTTTGGCAACAGGGGAGAAGGTTTCAGTATAGTCAATGTCTTCAACTTGTGAAAAACCCTTAACAACAAGACGAGCTTTATGTTTATCAACTTTCCCATCTGGTCCATACTTGGTTTTGTAAACCCATTTGCATCTAACAAGTTTTCGTCCCTTTGGTAGAGGAACAAGATCCCATGTATCATTTGCCAATAATGAATGATATTCGTCATTCATAGCTGCTTCCCAATCTGGATGGCCTGAAGCTTCTGCAAAGGTGTCAGGATCATAATTCACTGAAGCTTGAGCGAGTAAAGAAGAGGCTCTCTCGAACTGAGAACGTGTATGTCGCTGATCTGTAGGATCACCGGCAAGATCACCTACTGCATCCCGAGTAGCACGGACCCATTTTGGAAGCTGAGGAGCTAAAGGAGGATCTTGAGAAGGTGGGGGAGGATTTTCATCCTCGCTTTCATCATCTGAAGAAGAAATATTTTTAAAAGTAGAAGAGACAGGGAGAGGTGGCACATCCGCCGAACTAGGCTCGCAAGCCGATATATTTTCATCAAACTTTACATCTCTTCTAATGATAACATTTTTGGACTTAAGTGGAATAAGTCTATATCCTTTGACATCTTCAGAATATCCAACAAAAATACATTTTTCACTCTTTGGTTCTAAAGCTTTATGTTTCTCATCTGGAATATGGGCCCATGCTTCACTTCCAAAAACACGAAAGTGACTTACATCTGGTTTGTTTGAGCTCCATGCTTCTTCTGGAGTGATATTCTTTAAAACCTTAGTAGGAGTGTGATTTATTATGTAATTTGCACAGTTAATTGCTTCTGCCCAATAATTAAGACTAAGTCCTTTAGATTGAAGCATACAATTAGCCATTTCCTTTAAGGTGCGATTCTTCCTTTCAGCTACACCATTTTGTTGTGGAGTATATGGAACAGTATGTTGCATTTGAATTCCATTCTCAGTGCAAAAGTTGATGAATGTGTTTTTAACATATTCTCCACCATTATCAGATCTTAGCTTAAGAATTTGATGTCCATATTGTTTTTCAACAAAGGCCTTAAAGGCCAAGAACATGTTAAATACTTCACTCTTGAGTTTTAAGAAGTATACCCAAGTGCGTCTGAAGAAATCATCAATGAAAGTTAAGAAATACTTGTAGCCAGAGAATGAAGCAACTGGAAGTGGACCACATAAATCACTATGCACGAGCTGTAAAGGGGCTGAGGCGTGCCAAGAGGTACGTTTTTCAAAACTGTCCCGATGATGTTTTCCGAGTACACATCCGGAACAAACACCATCTCTGCAAGATACCATTGGAATACCTGTCACCATATTTTCTTTACATAGATTCTGAAGAGAGCGATAGTTTAAGTGACCAAATCGCTCATGCCAAAGTTTGCTCACTTCATCATTATGAGCAACAAATACTAAGGGAAGATTTGATGACCCAAAGTTGTGAAACTTATACAACCTTGTAGAATCATCAGCAATGCCAGTAGCTAAAATCTGTCTAGGATCTCTTAGGTCCTTAATTACAACATCGTGCAGTGAAAATTCAACGATTTTACCTTCACCTGAATGGGTTATCTGATATACAGATAGAAGGTTGCAGGATAAGGTTGGAACACATAATACATAATTAAACTGACCATTGTCTAGATGAACAGTTCCAGTCCCTACAACACTAAGAGATATTTCATCACCAACATATATATTTTTGGTGTTACAATCATTTAAAGAAGAAAACATGGCTTTGTTTTTGGCTATGTGATAAGAAGCTCCAGAATCAATGAGCCACTCATGAGAATGAGAAGAAGAAGATACATTTAGTGCATAGCCAGACCGAGATGCTTGACAACCACATGCAGAAAGTGCCATTCCTGAAGATGAAGTTGAAGTTGAAGATTGCTCCAAATGGATGTTATGCTTCTTCATTGCTGCTTCCAAGGCTTCCATCTTCTTAAAGCATTTGGATTCTAAGTGGCCATCTCGATTACAAAAGTTGCAATGTCTATCAGTCTTCTTCCCTTTGTTTTTATTTGTCTTATCATTTTGTTGAAATGATTTTTCATTTTGAGGCTGAAATTGCTTAGGACCCTTGTTTGGTTTAGGACCATTCTTTTTAGGATACAACTTCTTAGGATTCTTTGGATTTGGTTGCTGTTGGGCGGCTAACGCTTTCTTAGAAGAGTTTCCAAGATGAAGAAGACCAAGGTGTAAGAGTTTTTCTTGTTATCTTATTAAAGAATCACAAAAGGAATCAAAGGAAGGGGACTTGTAGGTTTGTCCTTGAGAAATGAAGGCTTCTCTTGTAGAATGGAAGGTGGAAACAAACACAGAATAGGCTGGTCCCAACTTAGTAAGAATGGAGTAGATAAGGCTACTATCTTCTTTCTTAACCTTAACACCTTCCAAGAGAAGTCTAAGGGTCTTGAACTTGGACAAAAAATCTTCAATGCAAGAAAAATTATTGGGGTCCAATGTAAGCAATTCATTTTCAAGTTGATGGGCTTTAAGTTCATTTTTAATTCCAAAGACTTTAGTAATTTGTTGCAGTGCTTCATCAGGAGTATCAAGTTTTGCAATATGGAATCTAAGCTCTGGAGAAATAGACATCCCTATCAACCCACGTGCTTGGTCTTGCCTATTTTCCCATTTAGCCGCCTTATCTTCATCTTTAGGTTTGGTCTCTTGGCCTGTGGCTATTCTGTAAAGACCTTTACTTCTAAGTAAATCCACAATGTAGGACCACCATTGGAAGTAGTTAGTGCTATCAAGAATGACTTGGCATGGAATTTCCATTTTTAATAGAAACTGAAGCTGTAGATGCTGAAACTAAGTGTACCAATGGAAAGATCTCGAAAAATTAGGCCGTTTCAAAAAAAAAAAGGTTCTGAAAACGGCTTCCGGATGAAGAAGTTATGGCTTTTTGAAAAAAATTTGATGAAGTCGCCGACAAAGTGCGGGAATGTGCGGAAATGAAAAATCCGCCCCCAAAAAATGGAGACTTGAACCCAAGACCTCTACTCTCATAAATTAGCTTTGCACCAAGTGAGCTATACAAAAAGTTAGAGAGAGAGAGAGAGAGAGCTCTTTTTCCCTACAAAACAAAAAACACAAAACCCAACATGGACATACAAAAAAAAGAAACCTTGAGGCTCGAAGTTAGCTTTAGCTGGAAACTAGATATTTTCAAAAATAAACCTTGCGGCTCAAAGTTAGCTTTAGTTGGAAACTAAATATTTTTCTCAATGTTTCTGATTTTCCGAGATCACACTAAGGCGCAGCAGAAAAGAGCATACACATGAGAAAAATCCTTCCTTTCTGTTTCTGATTTGCCCAGATCGCACAGAGTCGCAGGGCAAAGAGCATACGCAGAAATGAAAGGTATAGATCCGGTAATAAAAAAAGCTAAATAAACCGAAAACTGAAATAAACAGAGAGAAAATAACTGTAAACTGCAAATAAACATTGTATATCTCCAGATCTTAAAAATGACGTAGCTAGGGCTACCGGAAACCTTTTCGCGTGAAACGAAAGGGGTTCCTCACTGGAACAGATGCTCCCAACACAACAGAGCAGTCCTCTCGGCCCGAAAGTAGTCAGAAACAGTAGATCTAGGAAACGGTTTTCGGATGCAGTTCTACTGGCTTCAGATTTGGATCACCAACGGACGCGACCCTCAAATAGCTCTGATACCATGTAGGAATTTACAGGGTAAGTTCCTCAAACAGAACACCAAAGGACACCACTCACAAACAGATCACAGATCAATACACCAGTATTTTGACGTGGTTAAAACCCTCAAAGAGGGAAACAGTCCACGGCCTGAGCCAACGCGGCCACTTCAGGCAATTTATTAATAAAAGAATGAAAATTTACATATGCTTCTCTCATAGACGGATTACCCTACAAATGACCCTCCATGCGCTTTAAATAGAAATCATGGACCAATCGGGTGTTAAGCCACGGATCAAGTGTCGGTAATACTGAGGAGAGAATGAACCATTGGATCACTACATATCGTGACCGTCAGATTGTAAGTTACAAAATGTACAAGGTAAAGAAACACACTTTACCTAACTCTATACCTAACTTTATACTAGACCAAGTTGTACTTAACTATTTCCTATGTGTCGGAATATCCTAACAGGCCCAACCCCAAGAGCTGCAGCCTCCTAAGAGGGATTTAGAGCTGGTGCAAAGCTGGACTCATCTTTATTGATCAAAAGAATAGTTACATTCCAAAAATTGTCCACAAGGAAAGCTCGAAAATGTGCTGAAATGCAGAGCTAATCTACTGCCTAAAAAATGACTAAAGGATGACTAAAATCGAACTACAAACTAGCTAACTTCTGCCTACAAAGTGACTAACAGAAATGAGGCCCTAAGCCTTCTTATTTATACAATTCGAGGACCCCAACAGCCCTCCTAAACTTTAGGAACTCGACTGCCAAAACTTGTAGTTAACAACACTTTTACTAGCCCTTGCTCAGCTGCCCTTGTGATAATCGATTTGGTGGCCCTTGAACTCCGAGCTGATGGTGGAGAATTCGAGGTAAGGGCCCATAAATGAAGGGGACACCTTCCAACAAATCCTCTCCCTTGTTCTTCCACGAATTTGGCTGCCAAGTGCTCACTAAAACCTTTGATTTTGTCTCAAAATTGACTAAAAATCTGGACAAAGCACCCATTAGACTTGTTTGCTTAATAACTAACCCAATTCACTCTATTAGCATAAATATAATAAAAAACATGCAATAAACTAATGAGAATGGTGGATTAATTTGAATTAGGAGGTTGAATGAGCCCATATAATTATCCATTTTTGGGGCTCATCAAATGCTAGTCAAGCAAATCATGTTCTTTGTGTCCCACCTGGATGGCCCACCACTAATACCATCCACTCGTCCACCAGAGTGATACTATTCGGCCTCCATCATGGCTCTGATATATGCTTCATGGGCCTAAGTTTCCAATACAAAGGGGTCCAAGTAGGCCATGATAAGGTAGGTGATAGGGGTAGGTAATATTTATAGCTCGGTCCGCATACCAATCTGTGGTAGGAAGGTAATGTGATCCTCCAGTAATTACAACTAATAAATATAGTAGGTCTGCAGCTAGAGTAGAAGTCTCGGTCCGTGCGATTCAGCCAAATGGATGTTTTGGTTTTATCTTCCTTGTACCTCTCAATAATTACGTTTTTCTCAATAATTCAAATTTTCAAAGTTTTTTTTGTTAATGTATTTTATTTTTTAAAATTTAAGAAAAGTTATTTAAATTGTTCTATATTTGTGTTTTTTTTGGTATACTTATAAAATAATTTTGTTTAAATTAGGGAACATTTTAGGGGTTAACATTCATAAGTGCACTAATTTTCCATGTTTTTTCCATAAAAAAAGATTAGCCAACTTCCATTTTTTCTAAAAGTGATTTTCCCAAATTTTATGGTTTAAAATTATTTTATCTTGAAAATCCCCAAAATTTTATAGAGACTATATAAAACAATTATAAATTTGAATATTCTTACAAGAAAATCGCCAAACATTTTATAGGTTGCACATTAGGGACTATTAAGATTCACCAAGGTTTATAAACTTTTAGAGAACTTTCCATCCCTAAAATTTTCCCTGGTTCAAATTTTTGCAAAGATTTGTTGGAATTGCAAGTTTGAGCTATACAGTGTATACACTTTAACTACTTCAACAACTTTCCAAAGCTTTAAATCCATTTATACATTCCAACATTAAATCCATTTATACATTCAAAACTACAAATTAAACATTAAAAAATAAAAGGGGCATTGAATCCATTTATGCATTCAAAAACACAATTTAAACAACAAAAAATTACAATGCCATAAAAAACTTATTGTATGCAAGTTAGAAAGACAAAAACACAGAACAATTAGACTAAATATTACAAATGGTTTCCATATTATGGATTATGCCCTTGATAATAACTAAAATGAAGACGATTACATTCGTACATAATAGATAAGGCTCATAACTAAAATGAAAATGACTACATACATACATGGCACATATAGTTTGACAAAGGGCATAGCTAAAATGAAGATGACCGCATTGTACCTCTTTAAAAGTGGGGATAAACACATCCCCTCTAATTATAAGACCATATGATTAACCCATTTTAGCCAAGGGGTTATTTCAAAAAAGAGGATTAGGCTATGGCTATAAAGTCATGATAAAAGAGGTAAAGGCCAGGATGGATTTAGGAGATATAAATCAACTACGAATCAGCTTGTTACTCTTGAGATCATTGTGGAGGAGTGCTGATATAATACAATTGATGACTTATGTTGTTTCATTGACTTTAAAAAATATTTTGACGCTATTCCCATGATAAACCTATGAAAGAGGCTCAAAGAGATAATGGTTCTTCTTGAGTTGAGGGGTTATATGAGAACATTATTGCTAATCTCAGGACCATTGGGGGTTCATTAAAAGAAATTAATTGTAATATTAGAGTCGAGCAAGGGTGTCCCTTGTCCCCTACCCTTTTTGGCATACACGTTATTAAAGCTAGAAGAGTGTTTGGAAGATACAGGTTGTGGTAGCCCCACACACATTAGTATATAATCATAATTCTTTTCCTTTATGCTAATGATATTGTTCTTTTGGAAAGGGAACATTGTGATCTTGACAAACAACTAAGAATCTTCCATTATTTTGTTCCAATAAGGGTGTGACTATTAATATTGACAAAACAAAAGTCATGATAATAAAATCCATAAAGATCACATATAATACGGCAAAAGAAAATGTGGTATATGTTCATATAAATATCTTGGAATCGATATCCATCACAAGCTCAACTAGAATTATAGAATTCAGAAAAGGATAAATGGAGGATGGAAAGTTTATTATGAAATTGAAAACTATTGTGAGTCAACAAATTCTGAGATATGTGATAAAGAGAAACTCTTCTTTGAGACTCTTGTCACTCTTGTTATATTATATGGATGTGAGCTTTGGGGATATAGTAAATCCAGTGAGTTGTGGAGGAAGATAGAACAAATTCAAAAGTAGTTTATAACCAACAAGATAAAGATTAAAACAAATACACCCTATCCTATTCTTTCGATCAAAGCAAGAATTTCCCATATTTAAAGCACAATTATGATCTAGGTATCTTATGTATAAGAAGAGGTTAAAGAACATGGAAGACAAGAAGTTTCCTAAAATTGCTTCTAAATCTAGCCAAAAACACCACCTTTGCCTTAAGTGGGGATGGAATAAGGATTCACTAGCTGGAAAATTTGGGGATAAAGGAGGAAATCATTTTACAGAATAAGGATACAATTAAAAATAATATACAACAAATTTTAAGGAGAAATTGTGGGGTGATAAAGAGTTATATGGAAAAATAAAACTAAGATATTATAATGATGTGATCAACCCAAATGTTGAAAATCTAAAATATCTCTATGTCTTGGCTAGTGAAAGGGTTTGTCACTTTGCGACACTAGGAATGTTGAAGATGGAAATCATTTCTCTTAGATTTTTCAACTTATACTCACATTAGTTCAAAATTCCAAAATATTTGTCACACCACCAACCTTCTTGACCTTCTAACTGAACAAAACCTATGGTGATGTTGGAACACTTTTTCTAATGTTTTTTGAGCATTGAAATAAAATTCTAAAGGATTTTAAGTAATATCTTACTTTCTAGGTCCAATAGACAATTTCGTCTTAGTGGGCATTATTAATCATATATATATATATATATATATATATATATATATATATATATATATATATATATAGAAACAAGGGCTTATTAATGCAATGATTAATTCAAAAAAGGGTGTGATTGTATCTCTCATGTGAGAATTAAAGTTGATATAATAAAATTCATTTACATAGTAATATAATATTATGAATTAGATCCCAACATGTAATTGAATATCTAACCTATTCCATTACTAACCTTAACTCTAGTTTTTCCTAGTCATTTCCTCTCAAGCCCTTCCAATCATTGATCTAGATTCAAGAGTGGGCAATTCCCCCTAACCCCTCTTCTTAATGTCAACAAAGTTGCTTTCCAAACTTACTTGATTTCCTTGTGGAAATCCACTCATAAGTCACAACCGTTTATACTTCAAATCAATAAAATCCTTTAAGTAAAGCTTCCCACTACTTCTTCTCATCATATGGCATTCTCTTCGATTAACAAAAGTCTCATTCAATGGTTCAATAGTCTTTTCGCTCTCCCTAAGAATAATGAATAACAAAATTTCAAGAAAAAATGATGCCCATGATCAAAAGAAATCTCACATATTACTTATGTGGACAGCAATTCTATGCCTTTTTTATTGAAAAGGTAGAATATTGAGATCTAATATTTCAAAATGTATTGTCTTTTATGGGAACAGGGGTAACAGACATACTACAAAATTTGACCCAAAATTGTATGTGCCCTCAATTATTTTAGTATCGTTTAAATTGTATTGTTTTCCTTTACACTTCTAAAATAAAGATCCATTGTGTGTCATTGGAAATTATTTAGGGAAATATATAAATAAATCTAAGCCAAAAGCTAGTATGTTTGCATGTGCAAGAATTTATTTTTGGAAAATAGAGTATTGTTGTAGCAGTTGTAACACCCTCCAAAATTTTGCCCTACACTAAAATTTTGGAGCCTACTGTGGATCATGTGATCGATATTTCCTTATTCACTTATTGGCAAGCTGATCATTTCAAGCTCTCTTCTTCAATATCAAGAGTCATTCATGCTTCTATCTTTATATATCAAGTGCCATCTTCGGGCATGGGAGTTATCACTTGTCATGCAAAGGGAAGTTTTGGTTTGCATAAAGGGGAAATATTTGTGAAAATGAGTTTTTCCCATCATGTAGACATGTTTCACACTCATTTCCAAAGTTTCATACATTATTACACAAGTGTCATCATTATCCTCACAAAGCCTATCGTTGGAGCTGCACTTGTCGTAAGATGCCACAAAGGTTGTTGCATTAAGAGAAGTATGTTTTCATATTTTCTAGATGGTCTATGTTATATCACTAAGTGTCCAAGTGTGTTGTCACATTCAAGTTCTATCACTGTTCACATCGGTTCCATTGATCCCACACTTAGCCAAATTCTGAAGGATTCCTAGCAACCTAGCCTCATTGAACCTTCCTAAACTACGCACTTCGCATATACAACCCTCAAGCTTTTTCCTTGCCTACTGAACTGCGCAATGTGCAGAAAGCCCAACATCCTTTGGCATCCAAAACTGCGTGGAGGCTACCTCTAGTGACCTTCCCTCAGCCGGATCTCACCACCCTCAAGAACTGCGCAGATTTTTCCCCCAAGCCTCTCTACTGCCCAATCCCCCTTTGCCTCTAAAAACTACATAGGTTTGTCCTCCAGGGCCTCATCCCGCAGAAGCCACTGCCTACTTGAACTGCGCAATTTTTTCCTTCAGTGGACACTGAGCGGTCTTATCCCTCAGTCCAGCCCAATCACTAATCCTTCTCCCCCCTGACCTTATACCAGTTCCAGCTCAGTCAATGTATTATCATGCAACATCTTCGACTAGGGGTTTATCAGACTTATGTCGTCTTGTCACGAGTGGATTACAGATACATGAATTCTACCAGCCTATGGAAATATGGTTAAGAAGGATATGAAGAAGGATAACATGCTAGATGATACTTATGGAGTTGAGGAGAAAAGATAATTATTAGATAAGAATACCAAGGAACCTAGGGTATGATAGAAGAACTAGACCGAATGATGAATCCATCTGATTCACAACCTTTTGGAGGGTAGATATGAAAAACAAAGCACATCTTTCATGAAGTTAAAATACACCTCTTAGCGTAGGATGAATGGCAACTTATCATTGTCATATCATTATGTCTTCAATGACATGTATGGTTGCAAACACTCAAAGTCATTCCATGTGTTTCCTCAAAGTGTTTTGGTCCCTTTCGCTTGTTAGATCAATTGTCGTCTTTGGAATGTTTGACTGTTATGTCATGTTTGCGAGTCTTTTCTGGTGGTTTCAAATGTCAATCTGTGTATATGATTTGTCCTAATCATGTAAACATTCATCACACTCATGCACAAAGTCTTGAACACTATCACACAAGTGTCGTCACGACCATCCTAAAGTCTATCTCAACTGTCGCACTTGTCACTTCTTGTTATGAGACAGTCACATAGAGGGAAATACTTTATTTTTGCTCCAGTGGTCTATGTTGTTGTGTCATCGAATTATGCTAAGTGTGTAATCACAAGTTCAAGTTCATCACAAGTCTATCTTCCTCCCACGCTTAGCCACTTTTTTGAAAATCTTCCTGACCAAGAAGCTCAGCTGCACCGGACCTTGAATGAATCGGGCAATCTCATCCCTCATTGTTGTGACCTTTCTTCCTGAAACTACGTAGTGCACTGCCACTGTCCTCTAGGGTAGTTGCACTATGCAATTCTAGAGCTCAACAACCTTCCTTGATCCTCAGAATCTCGTAACAGTTCCTCCCAGTCTGACTTGAACTGCACACTTTGCACTATCAATCCTCAAGCTTCTACCCTTTCCTACCGGAACCCCTTAATGTGAAAAGAAACCAGCCTCCCTTAGCATCCATAACTACGCAAAGGTGTCTCATAGTGTCGTGCCTCAACCGGAGTTCACTGCCCTCAATAATTGTGCATATTTGTCCTCCAGGTCTATCTGCTGCCCAATCCTCCTTTCCTTTGAAAACTGTGTAGAATTGACCCCTAATGGCCTCATACTACATCAACCACTACTAGCTTCTATGTAATTCTGACTCCTAGTGGGCACTGCGCAATTTTTCTCCCCAGTGGGGATTGTGCTGAAAAGTTCCTCAAGCAAGCCTAAGTTGTGCTCTACGTAGTCTCAGTGATCAAGCCCTCTCCCTGTCACCTGGAGCTGCATAATGCGCAGTTACTGGGCCCTCTCTCCCAACCTATCACTTGTCTCAGACTCAGTTCATGGATAGTACTACATCATCTTAGACTAGGGAGTTCTCAGATTGATGTCATCCCATCATGAGTGGATTACAGGAACATGTACACAATCAAGGCACAACAAGATGATGAAGAAGGAGAGGAAGGAGGGAGGCATTCCTAGAGACCCACTTGTAGCCAAACTGACAAGAGAACCTACCAAGAGCAAGAGAAGGAACACAACTGTAACCACTTGACAAGACTGAAGATCATTAAAGACCCCACGTTATCAAGCTATGCAGAGGAGAAAATAAAGCATATTTAAGAACACATCTATCACTCAACAACAACAACGTCTTGAAATTTCTACATCATCAAGCCAGTCCATGTCAGCAGTGTCATGTGAAGTCATGTCATGAGTTTTCATATGCCACATCACTACTTTGGGCCATGTATATTTTGAATCAAATGTGCTGTAAAGTGAATGTCCAATGGACACACGAGAATATGAAGAGTCATGTAAGTTGAAAAGTCATAGGAAGTTGAACAATCTTGAGGGTTGTAAAAAATTCACAAGGAGAAGCATCACCCTTGGTTATATATACCCCCTCATTGTATGAGCAACGAACTTTCACCTTAGCTCCTCCCGCAAAGAATTACAGAGACCAGCTAGTTCTTTGAGGAGCAAGGAGTAGCTCTAATGTCCCACTAATGGGGCTAGTGATGTACAATGTAAATATGTGTCTTAGAACTTTTGCTTAATAACAGAAGCCTTTTAAGGCCAACACATTCTTCATGCATGAATTATGAATGTTTCTAAAACTATTCTGTGGACATTTGTATTTCATGTTTTCTTTCACATGTACTAAGATAGTTGAACTATTTAGGTTATTTTAGTTCTTATCTTGTTGAGAATGTGCTATAAAGGTTTTTTATTTGTCCCATCCCTATGGACTATTCCACGGGATACTAGACAGACCTTTCCTCACTTATTCATTATAATGATCGTCACGTCCGTTGTCGACTATTCCGTTGGATGTTAGATAGTTCCTTTTGGTTCATGTGTGTCTCTTCCTGGGTGGTACTATTACCTCTCATTTAGAGGCTCACTTTTCTCCCCCCTTTTGCAGTAAGAGAACCTAGACATAGTTGCATTGCACACTCACCAGGCACACTTACCTTGCTTTTCGAAGATACCATTGCATCACTCTCCTATGCTGACAACTAGAGCTAAGACAGATCTTTGAGGATTTGGAAATCAGTCCTTTATACTGGATGGGAAGCCTACACCAAACAATGTGAGGTATGATTGGGACTTCATATCAGGGAGATCTCCTTGGTTGACAAATTTCCAGAACAGTCAACAAAATAGTGTTAGAAGGAGGGCCATATGACAACCTATGCCCGTTGAGTCTGGTTTGAATCTCTTATTTAAAATGGCTCTTCCCCAAATCATAATCCCGAGATGTTTTTCTAAAGAGCTTAATTCTACCATCCCTGCAGAAGTTATTCATAACTTGTCCGAGTTTAAGTTCGATAGTGAGGGTTGATCAACTTTTTCGAACACTTGTTTCAAGTTGTCCATCTTTGTATTTCTCATAGAATATGTTCCAAACATGTCATGGCTAGATTAATCACCCTCACATTTGAAGGTCGTGTTAGTCAATGTTGTCATACATTACCCATTGCTTCTCTCCATTCATTCAACCAGCTTGCTAGGAAGCTTCACAAACCCTTCGATAAGTATAACTACTAAGATGTTTGTGGAAAAATCAATCGTTTAAGAATGGAGCCTGTTGAATCAGTTGAGGATTTTTATTATTGATTCCTTCACTTCTATTGTGAAATTCCTGAAAACATTTGAATTGGTATTTCTTGAAACAAGAGTTTGCATACTTGGTTCATGTATCTCCATACATTGAGCCTGAACCTCCTAATTTTCCTTCTCTAACTCTTGTGAATCATGAGGCACCTCAAATTTCATAGGAGGAGCTTACTAACCCTTTTGTTCTTTGTCCTCCTCCTTGTCTGGTCTCGATGAGGGTGCCTCCTAACGTTGATTGTAGAATTGGGAAATCTACGAATCAAATCTCCAGGCCATCTTCTCATTCTTCTTCCGCTTCAATGGAGGAAATTACATAATGGCTCATGAAGCCTATATTAAAGACTCACTCCTCCATTCTGCAATATGTTGTCACCATTCACAACTCTGGTCACAAAGCTAATCCAGATTTTTGTTGCCCTCTATCATCTACATATTCTGACTCTGTGTACCATGAACTGCTTGACCAATCTGCTCCATCAACTGGTTCTTCACATTCTCTTGATTCTCAAGTTGCTGGCTCAAATTGCAATCAGGTACAAGGAAGTCATAGTACACGGGTAGAGGAGAAGGAAGGTGAAGATGATTATAATATTTCCTCTCTATTTTAGAATCTCCCATGTCAAAATAACAAGTCCCCATTCTTGAATGATTCTTAATCTACTAATCTCGACAAAAAATCCAATATGATTATTTCTTTCAATCAACCCCCAATCTTGGGCAGTGATCATTCCAATGATGATAAATCTATTTCCTTATGTCGTGATGAATGCCCAAGCACACCATATGATCTTTTGGTTTCTCATGAAGATTTTAATTTATATCTAGAATCTGGTTCGGTCAAAGAAGATGTTCATATATAAACTTCCTCTTCACCTCACTATCCCTTGTGTCTTATCATTCAAAATGCATCTACTTGTGACAAAGATACTCCGCGCTCTCTAGTTTCTTCATCCAATGAGTTATCCCCTTGATTGACGCAAGGTAGTGAGGCTTTCGATGATGAAATTGCAAACAATCAAATCATAGAGTACCCTTCCCATTCCCCATCATCTCTTCTCCTGCATGAAGAAAACTCTTCAAATCATCTTACTCATGAGATCTCACCAATTCATTTATGTTTGAATTTTCAATTAGAAGAGCCTCCTCAATTGAGCAATCTGGTTGTTGAAATTGAAAAATCTGGTAAAATCTATGACAAAGATGGCTTCTATCCAATGAGAAATGGTCTTACTAAAACCAATAATAACAACTATCCTCAAGCCATGCATGATCTGGTTCAAGCTTCAAAATATGATTCTACAATCCTGGGAAGTTTCGGGACTTGCCAGGGAGTTGAGGCACTTCAATTTCCATTGATGGTTATGTTAGGATCTCGCAACTATGGTAAGCCCCTCGAACTAAATCAAATCTGGTTTCTCTCACACAATCTGTCAATCTGGATGGTTTCACTCAATATGAATTCCCATGTGAAAAATGTTTGGTATTCTAGGTGTGACCTTTCAAATTTTCAAGATTTTACTTATGATCAAATTCAAGAATCTATTGCAGTTCATTTGTCTTCATGCAAATCTATCACATCAAACTCAGGTTGGGAATGTGCATCTCTCATAGAGTCATGGATTTGTGAAGTTGATTATCTCAAGGACTATCTTTGCCCGAAGGAATCATACTTATCTAATTTATCGCTTAATGGTCAGTGTTAGGTCCCTATAATACTATTGATTCCCCCATTACTATTGTCATTGTAGCCCTTATTGTTATTATTGTGCCCCATAGAAGCCCACTATTATTATTGTTGTTCTCTTATATTATTATTGTTATGTCGACTTTGATTATATTGTGACCCCTTAGACTCCTATATATAGAAAGGAGGTTTTGTCATTTGTATCATCCAAGAATTGTTCATTCGTGTAATGTAAAGGAGGTTTCCCCCTCAAAGAGGCTGATTTTGAAGTCGTTGATCTATCTTTTCTATCTTTTTGTGAGCTAGTTTCATAACATTTGGTATCAGAGGTTTGGATTCTAGGGTTTCGCTGCTCCAAAACAGGTCATCGTGGCATTTTCGCTATAATTTTTTTTTGTAACATTTCAGAAGCTAAAAAAAAAATCATTTAAGCTTAAATATCAATGATCCTCAGGTCCAAATTTCAGATCTTGTCTCGCTATATTTTTGGAGATATGATCCAAGGAAGTTAGGGATTTTGCAGGCTCCCGAATTACATCCCAAACAAGTGAGCTTGGGAAAATCGTCATAACTTTCTCTTTGAGTATCATATTCAAATTTCGTAAGACATTATAGAAGGAGGACGGACTGTAGTTTTCTATGCAGTATTTGCATGTCCGAAGGTTGAAACAGTGACACGTGGTACTGCATACAAGTTCGCTTTAGTGAAAAAGTGTATAATCAGGTCATCTTGGGAGATTGGGCATAATGCTTTCTTGGAGAATCCAATTTTGATCAGACTGGGAGGGATACCACATTTCATAATTTCAGACCTTGGAGATCCGAAATTTCAGAGATAAATCAGATTCAATATCGATCTCCTACAGAGCGAAAAAAGGTGTGTAGTTTTTTTAAAATTTTGCATAAGTTTGGTCTTAAAAATTAGTTTGAAGGAATTCAAAGGGCATAGTGAAGAATAATTATCATTAATTGATGCCCCGAAGAAATAAAATGGAAACACATAGTAAGCAAACTGAAAGCTCTAGCATAGCTCATGAAGAAGAGGAAGAAATGCAGCATGATATATCAAAATTACGAGACCAAGTGCAACAAATTTCACTCTCACAAAAAATAACAGAAGGTAAGATGGATGGTTTAAAGAAAGGCATGGAAGATAAGATGGACGGTTTAAATAAAGGCATGGAAGATAAGATGGATGGTTTAAAGAAAGGCGTGGAAGCTAAGATGGATGGTATGAAAGACAACATTGAATATTGGAAGAAGGACATGGAAGGTTGGAAGGAAGGTTTGACAAATTTGCTACAAGAAAGACTTCCTAATGGAAAAAAGGTAGTAGAGAAAACTCAAAATGAGAAAAAAATAAATGTTAATCATGAGTCAAAGAATGAAAACATTGAAGATTTGAAGAAAGACGTGGAAGGTTTGAAGGAAGGTTTGACAAAGTTTGATCCAAAATGGATCCTAAAAACCCTCTAAGTCTTCTAAGATAAAAAACTATCGCAAAGGATGAGATTTGAGAAATGGCAGATTACACTATTGGGCCTGAAAACATGAAGAAATAGTGAAATAACATAGGTATCATAGGCTTGAACAACGATGCACAGGATTCGTCAGATCTGGCCGATCAATGGTCCAGATCCGATCGGCATATCACAATCAAAGATAGCAAGTGGAGGCTATCGATGGCTGTTGTTAGCACTCCAAGAAACTCTCCTCAGTTGCAGCTCGGAGATGCCTGGTAACATATAATCTTCAATATTGTTCTCAGAACTATTGGAATGGATGATGGTTTGGATCAAGTTAGATAACCATTTCAGCTCTGTTTTCACTCAATGCATGCATGAACACTCTCACCAATACAAGGCTTTAGACCACTATTGCTCAATAAGTTATAAATTCAATGGATAGATGGAGAATACTGACTATACTAGCGGATTGCATATATAAACATACATCAATGGCTAGCTACAGGCAACAAAAGAGAATATTGACTGTACTGGCAGATGCATATATGACCACATATGAATGGCTAGCTACAGGTAGCAAGGAAGCTTGCAAATCTAATATATCAAAGCAAAGATAAGATGACAATTATCTGGCCTTAGACACAAAGAAAACATGAACAAATTGTTCAAGTGAAAGCGTAGAACAACAAAGAGAATGGACATTGAACATATAATGGCAAAAGAAGCTTATCTTGCTAGAATGAATATGAGAAGCTTGAATCAACAGAGGAGGAATAATCTCCAAAAGATGAACCTATCACCCTCAAAGCTCTAGCTCATGAGGTAAGAGGCCTTAACAAGTCTCCTTCTCCTTTCAATTTTCAATCAGAAATTTAGAAGCTAAGAATACCTATGCCTCTAATGCCATCCAAGCCTCCATTGACTATGTAAATCTGCAAAATGACCAACCAGCTGTTATTCTCAGCCCAATGATTGAAAATTATGAAGACAACTCCCCATCATTCTATGTTTCTTTGTCTATTCATGATGAAATCCTTCATAATTGCCTTCTGGACACTAGAGCTAGCCATAATTGAATGCCCAAGGCTATCATGGATAAGCTCGGTCTTGACATTACCAAGCCTTATCAATTGGCCTCTATGCAGCTTAAAAAAATAGTCTGCCAGATCACAGAGGAAGGAGGTCCACATATTTGGGACATGTTCTCTGATGGGACTTGCTCTAAGGAAGCTACAGGAACAGGTGAAGTCCTTGTGTCCCCCACACAAGAATGCATTGATTCATCTTTTATATCAACTTTTTAGGTTACAAATGACATAGAAGAGCATAAAGCATACCTTATTATTCAGCAGGTGTACAAAACCTTGCAAGCAAAACATCCAAGGTTGAATGCATACAGAGATGAGGTGAAATATAGATCATCTTTGCCTGATAATATCAAGTGCTGTAAATTTTTTGAAGTAGGTGATCAAATCAATAGGCTTTTGCAAGTCTTTGATGAATTGGCTAATATACACATTGACCAAGAGAAAGAATCCTTTCATAGAAAGGTAAAAAGGGTCAAGTTTCAGTTTAGTGACTATTTTCTCAAAAGGAATGCATCAAAGGAAGGAAGAGATATTTTTGATGGCCCATTCAATGGGCTGTTCTTCAAACTTTATTTCATTTAAGGCTTTCAAGCCTTGGTATTGTAAATATGTTGTTTTGAAGTTTTTATTTCATGCTAAATAGACTCCATGCCCAATGCAACACTAGAAAGAAGATTTAATTTTTGTTTTACAGGAAAGGCATTGATCTAAGATCCTTGAAACCTCACAGAGAGGATTTCATCCCTAGAAGGAGCCAATGTTAGCTTCATTGACAAAAGGCCCAAAAATGGATCCATGTAGGCTCCTAGAGTCTCCAAAGCTGCTTAAAATCATGCCAATGGATCCATTAGTGCTCTTGAAAGCGAGAGGGAGAGTCTGTGTAATCAGAGAGACTTGAGGGATTCAAGTTGACCTTGTTGTTTTTTATCTGTTGTGTTGAGACTCAAATTGAGCTCACTATTGTAAAAACTCTGATCTTAAAGACATAATAGAGAGGTCACCACTGAAGGTTGGACCAGGAGACGTAGCCGAGGAGTTTTGGGTGAACTCCTTAATTATCTTGCTGTGTTATATGTGTGTGTCTATTATGTTTCTCTAACTGCTCATTGTCTATATGATTCACAATCTTATCGATCCGTTGCACTAAATGATATAGGAAAATCTTGCACATGAGTCTATAATACCTTAATACTAATCTAAGAACACATTTTTAGATCAAGTGGTATCAGAGCTTTTGGTTTTTGGTTTGTTAAGGTTAGACAAGCTTGTGCTGGACTTTTTTTATGCTAACTAGGTCAAAGCTCAAACTGGGAGAAGGAGAACTTGTTGAGGCCAATCCAGAGATTGGAAGAGTCTTTCCTCAGAGAAGAATGGTGGAAGAAGCTCCACTGGTATCAGAAACTCAGTTCATGAACAATTTTATGGCCATGCGAGCCATAGTGGAGGAAATGTATCAGGAATTCAAGAAGGGTCGAGGTGAAAGTATTTTGACACCTAAACTGGACAAAGAGGTAGAGGAACCTTTTCTATTTTCCCATCCAGAAGGTAAAGGAAAAGAAGAGAGGCCTTCTCCACCATCTACTCCATCATCACCTTCATCATCCTCATCATCTTCTTCACATAAAACTAGCCCTGATAAGAAAAAGAAGAAGACTTCTTTGATTAAATTAGATGTAAAGTTTGATTTGCCAATTTATGATGGAGAATTAAATGTAGAAAAGCTAGATAACTAGATTAGATAGATTGATGTATATTGCAGGGTACAGAACATTGATTCAGAAAGGAGAAATATTCAGCTGGTTAGCCTTCGCCTTGGAGGAACTGCCCTAGTGTGGTGGGGAGGCAAGGCACAAGCTGATTTGAAGAAGCATGGTAAATTTCTTTGTACCTGGAATGAATTTTTTTCTGCCATTAAAAACCAATTCTATCCTCTAGCTTATATGCAGCAAGCAATGATGAGTTGGCAAACTCATCGCCAATTAAAGGGCCAAAGTGTACAAAGTTATACCCAGGAATTTAGGAAAAGAGCTTTAACGCTAGGCATTTCTCTAGACTCACCTGAAAATTTGTTGAAGTATATAGGTGGTCTTCGTAGCTATTTGAGGCACACCATTCTCATGTTTAATCCCACTAGCCTACATGATGTATCAGTTCAGGCTACACATCTAGAGGCTATAGGCAAGAATGTGAACCCAGAGATTGGGGGATCATGAAAACCCTCTGCAAGCAAGAACAAGGAAAAGAGGAAGCTGAAATGGAAGGAGAGGAAGACAAACGTTGTACAGAAAGACAAACCTTCATGCACTCACTGTAAGAAGGATGGGCATGATGATGCACACTACTGGTCATTGCATTCGAAGCTAAAACCCAAGAAATTTGGGGGTAGGAAGAAGAAGACTGCTGCTGATGTTTAGAAAGACTTGGGGTCAGAATCAGGTGATGAAACAAGAGTCACAGCCACAGGTATAAAAGGTAAAAATTCTGAAGCATCTACAAGTAATTCTACACAATCTATTGATAATGAAGAAAATGAGAGGAAAAGACATGAGCTTTTTCATATTAGAGTTATTTCCAAGCACCAGAAGATTGATACTTTATTTGATAGTGGATCACAAGTAAACTTGATTTCTGAAACAATTGTAAAGAAGTTGGGATTTCTAACAACACCTCACAAGAAGCCATATCCACTAGGTTGGGTATGTGATAAAGCAAAGGTATAAGTGACACGACAATGCAAACTTAGGTTTGCTATTGGGTCAACATTTGTAGATGAGGTTGAGTTAGATATAGTTCCCTTGGATATATGTGCTATTGTTTTAGGAAGTCCTTAATTGTATGATAGAAAAGCCATTTTATATAGAACTGAAAATAAGTATCAACTCACTAAAGATGGAATAGAATATATTGTAAGAGCTCATAAACTCAAAAATAACTATTCTCTCATAAACTCAGGGCAGATGAAGAGAATTGTAAATTCATGCAAGCAATTTTTAATAATGGTTGTAAAGGAAAAGAACCCTGATAAAACCAACATATTTGAAGGTTGTGATGCTAAACAGAAAACTGATTTAGATAAAGTTGTTTCAGAATATGATATCCTATTTCAAGAACCTAAAGGTCTGCCACCCAAAAGGGAAATAGTACATGATATTCATTTGTAGTAAGATGCTCCATTACCTAACATCGGAATGTACATGTTATCTGCTTTAGAGAATGCAGAGATCAAGAAGCAGGTATAGGAGCTGCTCGATAAAGGGTTCATAAGACCAAGCACATCACCATGTGGATATCCAATCGTGTTGGTGAGAAAGAAAGATGGTTCGTGGAGGATGTGCATTGATTATAGAGCACTAAATAAAATAACGATCAAGAATCATTATCCTCTTCCTCGCATTGATGATCTATTAGATCAGCTGAAAGAAGCAGTTTACTTTTCCAAGTTGGACTTGCATAGTGGCTATCATCAGGTCAGAGTAGTAGAACAAGATGCATGGAAGACTGCTTTCAAAACAAAGCAAGGGCTGTATGAATGGCTGGTTATGCCTTTTGGCTTAACTAATGCTCCTGCCACTTTCATGAGAGTTATGAATGATGTACTCAGACCTTTTATTGATGATTTTGTAATTGTATATTTAGATGACATTCTTGTTTTCAGTAAAACATGGGAAGAACATTTGAAGCATGTAAAGTAGACTTTAGATGTTTCGAAAAGAGAAAATCTCTATGTGAAGTTATCAAAATGTGAATTTGGAAAAAAATCTTTAAATTATTTGGGTCATATTGTAGGGGGTGGTAAATTGAAGTGGCCTAAACCCAAATCTGGCCTAAAGTCATTATGAACTAGCCTAAACCCAAATCTGCTATAGAAGTTAGGAGTTTCTTAGGAGCAGCACAATATTGGAGAAAGTTTATTGCTAACTTTTCCTTGATTGCAACTCCCTTACATGCTTTAACAGGATTGAACAAGGTGTTTCAGTGGGGAGGCAAACAAAAGAAAGCCTTCGACACCTTAAAAGAAAAAAATAGTACAACACCAATACTAGCACTGCCAAATCTTCAACGAACACTTGAGATTGAAACAGATACTAGTGACTATGCCATGGGAGTAGTGTTGATGCAACACGGTAAACCCATATGCTATCATTCTGAGACATTTAATTTTGCAGTAGTTACTTATCCCACATATGATAAAGAATTGTATGCATTAACACAGAGTGTGAAAAAGTGGAAACGTTACCTAATGGGCAAAGAAACAATCATCCATACAGATCATCAACCACTTCAATATTTGCACTCACAAACTAAATTGCAGCAATCAAGACACTATAGGTGGATGGGTTTTCTACAACAATTTCATCTTGTCATCAGATATAAGAAGGGCATACACAATAAGGTTGCAGATATGTTATCTAGACCAATCATAAATGCATCTACTATACTTAAGCATAACTCACTAATGCATGAAAGCTACATTGAACAATATGCTCAAGATGTAGAATTTAAAGATGTATATGCAACTTTAAGTCATCGCAAACAAGTATAAGAATTGGATTATTAAGTTAAGGACCAACTCTTGTATCATTTGGGAAAGTTATGCATTCTACAAAATGAAAGAGTTAACATAATCCGAGAAGCACACACTTCTCTTATATCAGGTCATTTTGGTGTAAGTAAAACAGTTGCACAACTGCAAAGGTTCTGCTATTGACCAAAAATGCATGAAACAGTTTCTAGATATATAAAAGGGTGTACCATGTGTGCTAAAAACAAGCCCAACAATAGAAAATTAGGCTTGTACACTCCACTACCAGTGCCTTCTCATCCTTGGGAAAGTGTTTCCATGGACTTTGTTGGGGGACTGCCAAAATCTAGAAGGGGTCATGATTATTTATATGTTATTTTGGATAGGTTCAACAAAATGTGTATTTTGATACCTTGTAATAAGCAGATTACAACTGAATAAATAGTGAAGTTGTTCTTTCAACGTGTATGGGTTCATTTTGGGTTACCCACTTCCATTGTATCTGATCGAGATTCCCGATTTGTTGGGAAGTTTTGGTCAAATCTGTGGGAATTTATGGACACCAGATTAAAGAAGAGCACAACATTTCATCCACAAACAAATGGCCAAACAGAGGTGTTCAACAGGACAATGATTGAATTGCTTAGGGGCTATTGCAGCAAGCATCCCAAGCTTTGGGATGAACATTTGCATTATGTGCAACATGATTACATCCATGCCAAGCACTCTTCTACACAAAGATCTCCTTTTGAGACTTGTTTTGGTTTTACACCAAAGTATCCCTTGGATTTTGTCTTTGGAAAAGACATAGCAGTTGATGGACATAGTGATTTGGACAAAGCAACCAAGTTCATTGAACAGATCCAAGAAATTCACCAGGTAGTGTAGAACAACTGGAAAGAAGCCAGGCCAAGTACAAGGCGAGGCATGACAAGCATCGAATTGAGCATAGCTTCCAAGTTGGTGATCAAGTCTGGCTATACATTAGCAAATATAGAATGTAAGGTGAAGGTAAGAAGTTGAAGCCAATAAGGTATGGGCCTTTCAAGATACTTGAGAAAATTGGTGAAAATGCTTTTCACCTTGATTTGCCAGCTTACATGCACATCTATTTAGTAGTTAATGCAAAAAACTTGAGACTGTTTGAACCTTCATTGATTGAAGATCCTGAAGAGCAAAGTCAGTTGCCTTCTATTGATGATCTGTTGCCTGAATATCTCAATGAGTTGCAGGAAGATACAATTCTGGACAGGAAGGTGAGAACTACGCGCAGAGGGGATGTAGAGTACCTTAGAATTGGACTCAAGGGTTCAAAACCAAGCAGTGCACGATGGATAGAAATTGGATAAGTGATGAAGCTGTATCCTCACTTGATCGATGCTTAAAAGCCAACTTTTGGTGGTCCAAAAGCTTTTCAGTGGAAAGGCGTGATCCAAAATGGATCCTAAAAACCCTCTAAGTCTTCTAAGATAAAAAACTATCGCAAAGGATGAACTTTGAGAAATGGCGGATTACACTATCGGGCCTGAAAAACATGAAGAAATAGTGAAAAAACAGAGCTATCAGAGGCTTGAACAACGATGCACAGGAGCCGTCGGATCTGGTCGATCAACGGTCCAGATTCGATCGGCATATCGCAATCGGAGATAGCAAGCGGAGGCTACAATATAGAAGTTGCGACTGCGATCAGCGTGAGTCAACGAGGACTGTTGATCAAGCGTGCAGATCAACGGCCCAGGTTATATCGCAATATCGCATTGGCAACATACAAAGGAGTGCTTACCAATGACCTGGGGACTATGCGGTATGCGATTGCGATCAATCGCATCGCAATATTGCGTCGGAGCATTGCAAAGGAGCGGGGCCAATACAAATGCGACTTACAATAGTCGGACCCAATAGGGTTATGGGTGATATTTAATATATTTTGAGATCCGGAAAAAGGCATTTTTCTTTGTATTTCACATTTTCGTTAAATAAACAAAATACAAAGGAAATGCGCCCGATGCGATGAAGGTGGACCCGATAGGAGTATAGGGTGGGTTTAATGATATTTGAAGTCCGATAAACGATAGTTTGGTGAATTTTCCCGTGTTTTAGTGTATTTCTCTATACAAACAGAGAATGACTATTTTGAGGATTTCGACTACACCGATGGTCCCTTCCATTGCAGAACAGGTGGCCACCATCCCTGAAGATGTTAACAAATTATTGTTTAATGCTCAGAGGGGATTTGAGCGAGTAGAGGCTGAAATTCTGAGAGCCCAAGAAGAGGAAACAAATAGACAATGTCGATTGGCTTAAGAGCCACAGAATGAAAGAGACAAAGGTAGTGCTGAGACAGAGAAGAAGACAAAGGCAGAAAGCTGATCTGAATTTGAAACTACTTGTAAATTGTTTGCAAGGTATTCAATTCATAAATATACACGTTTAAAAGATTTCCATGTCTTGCAGAAAGAAAACAAATGAAATTTTCAGCTGTTCATGACCCATTTAAGCATAGCAGAGTTATTTCCTTTTATTGTTTAACACACTAAAACGAATTTTTTCTGCAAAATAAATCAACCACAGATGCAAAAGAAGTTGATAAAGCATTTCACCCCTCCTGGGCTACGTCTGTTGGGTCCAAAGCTCATAAATGGGCTTGTCCTTGTTTTCATTAAATGCTCAAATTGAATATACAACTGAATAGAAGCATCTACAGGTGAAATATATGGTAAAAATGGATTCATAACACTTGAATCCTTCAGGATTGACTATTGGATCACCTCCAATGGATACCTACAACCCTATACAGTCTTCACAATAATGGGACTTGGTGGCTCCTAGAACTTTCACGGCTCCAAAACCTCTGAAAATGACCTTAGATGGCTGTAAGAGCCACCTTAATGGATTCAGAAGGTCGAAAATACCCAAAATCAAAAAAAAATTCGTCCAAAACCGCCTTTCCTAGCCAAAGTTATGGCCATTTAATGATCCCCTCCAGTTTAGCCTAAAAGAACTCCAGCTAACTTTAGTTAATGTCCAGTTACCTCCGCCAAATCTGGGTGTCCACCAAATTTGGCGCCACCGCCAAAAAATCTGCCAGTCTAACTATTACTTAACTGCCCACAAATTCCACATGTGACCACGTTGCAGTTATTCTTGGATTTCGTGCCCGGTGGATAATGGTCTCGGCCCATGGTTTTGGGCACCCGGTCATATGGTATGCGGGGGCTGGCCCTTAGGGGCTGGCCCCCTTCGTTTCCCGCCCGTCAACCGTTTTAAAGTTTAAATATAATTTGGTCACCAAACCTTTCAACATATGGTGTTGTGGCCCAATGGTAAGCCTGTTCCTTTGTGCATATGAGGTCTTGTGTTCAAAACTTGCCAACGCCAATAATTTTATATATGCGCCCATATAGTGTTTGCTGACATCATCCTGGGGGCCACGTGGCGGCCTCCGGGCCTACCACGTGGCAGATTTCTATTGGCTGTGTGAAGGGAATATTCCCTAGAATATTCCAAGGAATATTTTGCAGAATATTCCTTTTTAATTTTTTTTTGAAAAATTTCAAAATTCCAATGTTATTGACAAATTCTTCTTTTTGCCATAACTTCCTCATACGGCGACTGTTTTTCGAACCATTTGTGGCGCCAGAATCAGGAAGACGAGCACTTTACAGTCATTCAACTTTGAACCAGTTCTAAGCATTTTACATTTTGAGCATTTTACGACACTTAGGACATGAGCACCTGATCACGCCTCCCCATTGGGAAGCTTTTGGACCCCAAAAGCCTTCAACTACCTGTTAAAGAGGTGAGGGTACAGCTCCTTCACTCTGTCCACCTCCATCCACTTTTCCTTGTTCAGTTTGCTGCCTTTGAAACCAACCCAAACATAATCTACACTGCCCCTCCTTGAAGTGCGTGTCCTTCTGTCAAGGATTGTATCTTCTTTTAGCTCATCTAAGAATTCTGGCGAGAAATCTTCTATATATGGCAGCTGAACAACATTTTCATGATCAGTAATCAAAGGAGGTTCATACAAACGTAAGTTCTCCACATTGACAACAGAATACATTTGCATGTAGGAAGGCAAATCTAATTGAAAAGCATTATTTCCAACCTTCTTGAGTATTTTGAATGGACCATAACGAATAGGCTTCAACTTTTTACCTTCTCCTTGCATCCTTTCCTTACTAATGTACAGCCATACCTCATCCCCTTCTTGAAACTTGTGATCGACTCGATGCTTGTTGTGTCTTTCCTTGTACTTGCCTTGACTCTTCTCAAGCTGTTCTTGAATTTGCTGATGTATTTGCTGAATTCTTTCAATGAATGAACGAGCTTTGTCAATATCACTATGTCCCTCAATGGCGACATCTTTCTCAAGAATGAAATCAAGAGGTGATTTTGGCAAGTAACCAAAACAAGCTTCAAACGGTGAGGTGTTTGTGGAGGAGTGCTTGGCACAGTTGTAAGCATGCTGTATGTAGTGCAAATGTTCATCCCAAAGCTTGGGATGCTTGCTGCAATAACCTCTCAAGAGGTACACAATGGTTCTGTTCACAACTTCGGTTTGTCCATCTGTTTGCGGATGGAAAGCAGTACTTTTCTTCAACTTTGTGTCCATCATCTCCCATAGGTTGGACCAAAAATTCCCCACAAATCTGGAATCCCTGTCACTAATAATGGAAGTAGGCAAACCAAAGTGAATCCATACATGATGAAAAAATTCAGTAGTTTGTTCAGCAGTTATAGTTTTCTTACAAGGCATAAGTATACACATTTTGCTGAAACGATCAACTACTACATATAAATAATCATGCTGCTTTCTAGATTTTGGGTACCGGCAAAGGAGTATACAAGCCAAGCTTCCTATTACTAGGCTTGCTTGTAGCACATAATGAACAACCTCTTATGAACCTTGAAACAGAATCTACCATGCGAGGCCAATAGTAATACCTCTGTAGATGTGCAACTGTTTTGCTCACACCAAAATGGCCAGAAATAAGAGAAGAATGAGCTTCTCTTATGACATTTATCCTCTCCCCCTGTGGTATACACAACTTGCCCAAATGAAACAACAAATTGTTATACATGTGATAGTCATTTTCCTCTACTTGATTTCCTTTACTCAAGTTAGCATACACATCTTTAAAGTCATCATCAGATGCATATTGTTCTATGTAACTATCATGTACAATGGAATCATTCTTAAGTAAAGTAACAACACCAATAATAGGCCTTGAAAGCATATCAGCAACCTTATTCAAAGTACCTTTCTTGTACCTTATTACCAAATGGAACTGTTGCAAGAAGCCCATCCATCTGAAGTGTCGTGACTGTTGTAACTTGCTTTGTGATTGCAAGTACTGTAAGGGCTGATGGTCGGTATGTATAACAGTTTCTTTGCCCATCAAATAGTGTTTCCACTTTTTGACGCTTTGTACCAACGCATACAACTCCTTATCATATGTAGGATAATTTACAACAGCACCATTAAAAGTTTCAGAATGAAAAGCAATAGGCTTACCATGCTGTAGAAGAACTGCACCCATAACATAATCACTAGCATCAGTTTGTATCTCAAAGGGCTGTCTCAAATCCGGTAATGCAAGGACTGGAGCTGAACTAATCTTCTCTTTCAAAGATTCGAAAGCTTTTTGCTGCTTTCCTCCCCATTGGAAAGCATGCTTCACACTTGTCACTGCATGCATAGGAGCTGCTATAGAAGAGAAGTTAGAGATAAACTTCCTCCAATATTGAGCTGCACCCAAAAAACTTCTTACCTCCGTTATGGATTTGGGAGTAGGCCACTTCACAATAGCCTCAATCTTAACAGGATCAATTCTCAAAGCACCTCCTCCTACTATGGGTCCCAAATAAACCAAAGAAGTCTTTCCAAATTCACACTTTGACATTTTAAGAGATAACTGATTCTTCTTCAAAACATCAAGTACTTTCCTAACATGCATGACATGATCTTCTCTAGACTTGCTGAAAGTTAAGATGTCATCTAAGTAGACAATACGAAATCATCAAGAAAAGGACACAAGACATCATCCATTACCCGCATGAAATTTGCAGGTGTATTGCACAAACCAAACGGCATCACAAGCCACTCAAAGAGTCCTTGTTTGGTTTTAAAAGCTGTCTTCCAAATTTCACTTTCTTCAATTCTTACTTGATGATATCCACTGCGCAAGTCTAGCCTAGTGAAATATCGAGCATCTTTTAGCTGATCTAGCAAATCATCTATCCTTGGGAGTGGGTAATGATTCTTTACCGTTATCTTGTTCAAGGCCCTGAAATCAACACACATACGCCAAGTGCCATCTTTCTTTGGAATCAATACAATCGGTGACCCACATGGCGAAGTACTTGGCCTTATGAAACCCTTGTCCAACAAGTCCTTGATTTGCTTCTTTATTTCAGCATTATCCATAATAGACATGTGGTACATGCCTATGTTTGGAAGAGGACAATCTGGATGCAAATGGATTTCATGCTGAATCTCCCTCTTAGGAGGAAAACCTGTTGGCTCCTGAAACATCTCATGATATGCATCAACTACATCATACATATCTGATTTAAGTTTTGGATCACAATTGTCAAATGACTCATGATTCACATCAACCTTGGGCTTAATCATAAGAGGAACAAAATTCTTACTTGAATTGACCAGCCTTTTTACCTGTCCTGCATTCACCATTGCTATATTTGTCTTCTTGCGATGAGCTCTAACAATAAACTCCTTGCCATCTTTGAAAATATGATATTTGTTTTCATGGCGATGAAAGATAACTTTCCTGTCAAACAAGTAAGGACTTCCCAAAACAATTCCTGCTATATCAAAAGGTACCACATCAAGTTCAGTTGTGTCAATAAAATGTGCAGTGATTGCAAAGTGCAATGTGCACTTTCTTGAAACTTGTAAATTTGCATCCTTGCAAATCCATCCAAGTGGATATGGCTTCGGATGTGGAATGGTCTCAAGTTTAAGCTGCTTGACCAAGTCCTCTGATATAAGGTTTGCTTGTGACCCACTATCAAAAAGTGTGTCAATTTTAGTATGTTTTGAAATCACCCTCACATGAAACAGTTCAATTCTTTCTTCCTCATTAGGAGCTTGTACATGGCAGTTTGAGGTACTAGTGCTGGCTTGAGTTTCAATTTCTTTTCCCTTCAAGTTTTTCAAACCCATGGCTGCAATTTTGGTTTCATCACCTGAATCTTCCCCTAAATCCTGTGGTGTAGATGTAGTTGCAACAGTTTTCTGTTTCCCTTTGGATTTGTTAGATTGAGGTCTTTTTTCACGATGTAATTTCCAACAGTTTTTCTCCTCATGGCCTGGTTTAGAACAGTGTTTACAGATCACTTTCTCACTCTCTTGTTTGATAGATGCATTCTTTTTTCCTTTTCCCTTGGAGGTTTTCTCTTTGTTTTTCCCCTTGGAGGGCTTGTTTCTACCCTCATCAAATGTGTTTTTTCCCCTTACCTCTAAATGGGTAGCTTGGACACAAACCTCGTCCAGGCTAGTAGGGTTAAACATTAATATGGTGTGTCTAAGGTAGCTATGCAAGCCACCAATGTATTTCAACAAGGTTTCTTGGGTCTGTAAATCTACCCCTAACAAGAGAGCTCTTCTCCTGAATTCTTGGGTGTAGTCTTGGACACTCTGACCCTTAAGTTGTCTGAAATTTTGCCAGTTCATAATGGCTTTCTTCATGTGAGCAAGAGGATAAAACTGTTTTTTAATGGCTAACAGAAATTCAGGCCATGTTAAGGTAACCTTACCAAATTTCTTGATCTCCTATTTAGTCTTGGCCTCCCACCAGACCAATGCTGCTCCATCCATTCTCAAAGAAGCCAACTGAATCTTTGTGGCATCATCATTCATATTCTGGATCCTCAAGTAAACTTCCAACTGCCTAATCCAGTTGTCAAGCTTTTCTGCATTCACTTCACCATTAAACATAGGTAATTCGAATTTTACATCAAGCTTCAGAAAAGGACTTTTTCTAGAGGATCTATGCTTATGCACAGAAGAAGAAGATGAGGATGAAGAGGAAGAAGATGACGATGGGGGTGGTGGATCACCATTTCCTCCATGTCCTTTCTTGGAATGATCATCATCCTTCTTACCTCCTGAAGAGCCCTCTCCTTCATGTGGATGTTTGGACCCTTCTCCAACCAATTTCTCATTTCTTTCTTGGTACAATATCCTCACCATTTCAGTGAGGTCCAAGAAAGCCTTTCTGAAGACTCTTTCTTCTTCTTTTGGATCCATGTTTGCAGGAATTTCTCCTTCATGTGCAGACATTCTTGAAGCTTTTGCTGAGACGCTTGAGGGTGAAATTGAGGGTGGAGGTGATGGCTCTCTGGCCTTCCTTGACTGAGGATTCTCTCGTTCTCTAGTCAACTGTCCTTCCCCTCTTTTAAGTTTCAACCTGGTAAGCATCAATACTTTGCAAGACGGTTAGAAGATCTTTGCACAAAAACCCTGCTCTGATACCAACTTGATCTGAATTTGAAACTACTTGTAAATTGTTTGCAAGGTATTCAATTCAGAAATATACATGTTTAAAAAGATTTCCATGTCTTGCAGAAAGAAAACAAATGAAATTTTCAGCTGTTCATGACCCATTTAAGCATAGCAAAGTTATTTCCTTTTACTGTTTAACACAACAAAATGAATTTGTTCTGCAAAATAAATCAACCACAGATGCAAAAGAAGTTGATAAAGCAGTTCACCCCTCTTGGGCTATGTCTGCTGGGTCCAAAGCTCCCAAATGGGCTTGTCCTTGTTTTCATTAAATGCTCAAATTGAATATACAGCTGAATAGAAGAATCTACAGGTGAAATAGATGGTAAAAATGGATTCAGAACACTTGAATCCTTCAGGATTGACTATTGCATCACCTCCAATGGATACCTGCAACCCTATATAGTCTTCACAATACTAGGCCCTGGTGGCTCCTAGAACTTTCATGGCTCCAAAACCTCTGCGAATGACCTCAGATGGCTGTAAGACCTACACCAATGGGTTCCGAAGGTCGAAAGTACCCAAAATAAAAAAAAAAATTCGTCCAAAACTGCCTTTCCTAGCCAAAGTTATGGCCATTTAATGATCCCCTCCAGTTTAGCCTAAATGAACTCCAGCTAACTTTAGTTAATGTCCAGTTAGCTCCGCCAAATCTGGGCGTCTGCCAAAAAATATGCCAGTCTAGCTGTTACTTAATTGCCCACAAATTCTGCATGTGACCACGTTGCAGTTATTCTTGGATTTCGTGCCCGGTGGATAATGGTCTCGGCCCATGGTTTTGGGCACCCGGTCATATGGTATGCGGGGGCTGGCCCCCTTCGTTTCCCACCCGTCAACCGTTTTAAAGTTTAAATATAATTTGGTCGCCAAACCTTTCAACATATGGTGTTGTGGCCCAACGGTAAGCCTGTTCCTTTGTGCATATGAGGTCTTGTGTTCAAAACTTGCCAACGCCAATAATTTTAAATATGCGCCCATATAGTGTTTGCTGACGTCATCCTGGGGGCGCAGATTTCTATTGGCTGTGCGAAGAGAATATTCCCTAGAATATTCCAAGAAATATTCTGCGAAATATTCCTTTTTTAATTTTTTTTGAAAAATTTCAAAATTCCAATGTTATTGACAAATTCTTCTTTTTGCCATAACTTCCTCATACGATGACCGTTTTTCGAATCGTTTACGGCACCGGAATCAGGAAGACGAGCACTTTCCATTCATTCAACTTTGAACCAGTTCTGAGAATTTTAAATTTTGAGCATTTTACGACACTTAGGACATGAGCACCTGATCAAAAGCGAGAGGGAGAGTCTGTGTACTCAAAGAGACTTGAGGGATTCAAGTTGACCTTGCTGTTTTGTATTTGTTGTGTTGAGACTCAAATTGAGCTCACTATTGTAAAACTCTGATCTTAAAGACATAATAGAGATGTCACCACTGAAGGATGGACTAGGAGACGTAGCGTAGGAGTTTTGGGTGAACTCCTTGATTATCTTGCCGTGTTATATGTGTGTGTCTATTATGTTTCTCTAACTGCTCATTGTCTATATGATTCACAATCTTATCGATCCGTTGCACTAAATGATATAGGAAAATCTCGCACATGAGTCTGTAATACCTTAATACTAATCTAAGAACACATTTTTAGATCAAAGTTGCTACAAGAAAGGCTTCCTAATGGCGAAAAGGTAATAGAGAAAACTCATGATGAGAACAAAATAAATGTTAATCATGATTTCGTAGACTCTAACGATGGATTGAAGACCCACTATGTTCCAAAGATCCATATGAGGAAGTTTGATGGCAAGGATCCCGTAACATGGATACTACAGATGGAGCAATATTTCAATCTCCATAATGTGCAAAACACACAAAAGGTACGTATTGCAACTTTATATTTGGAACCAAATAAGTTTGTATGGTATCGATGGCTTTTCTCTTGTAAACAAATTGTCACTTTGGAAATTTTTACGGAAGAAATGATAGCACATTATGAGGATACAAAAAGCAACACTTTTTTTAGCCAATTGATAAATCTCAAACAAAAGGGTTCAATGATGGAGCACATTGAGGACTTCCAAAAATTGAATATAAGGGTAAAATATATTCCAGAGGAGCATAGGATTGATGTGTTCATGGGGAATTTAAAGGATAACATCCAACATGAGGTTCACCTTTGGGAACTTGATTCATTGGTGAAGGCATTCAGGTTGGCAAGAAAAATGGAAAGCAAAAATATGGAAATAGGGAAGCCTACCACTTACAACTATAAATATGGAAGTGTTGTTTCCCTTAGCCTTACACAACCTACAAGGTTGACACCACAACAATTGGAATAAGAAAGAGAAAAAGGGTTTTGTTATAGTTGTGATATCAAATACACTAAAGGTCATAAGTGTACCGAGAAGAAATTATTTTACGTAGATTGTGAAGAGGAAGAAAAGGAACAAGAAACATCAAAAGAAGAGGATATAAACCAGGAACAAACCCTAGAGAAAGAAGAAATGAATACAACCATATCTTGTAATGCATTAGCCGAAATTACCACTCCTCAAACTATCAAGATCGAAGGACTTATAAAGAAGAAAAATGTAATAGTGTTGATTGATTCAGGAAGTACCCATAATTTTACTTATTGTAAGATAGCCAAGGAATTGAACTGCTTCCTATATCCAACACCATAGTGTCAAGTGATGGTTGCAAGTGGAGGAACCATAAATTGCTCTAAAAAGTGGCATAATATCAAGCTATCCATGGGAGAATATGTATTGAATACCCCAATGCTTTCCATTCTAATTTGTGGTGATGATGTTGTACTAGGAGTCCAATGGCTACAATCCTTGGGTACAATAGCTTTTAATTTTCAAGAAATTTTCATGAAATATTCGTTGGAAGGAAAGGAAGTTGAATTAAGGGGTATCACAGGGAAACCATGAAAGATACTCGGATCTAACGGAATGACAAAGCTTCTAAATAAAGAACAATGAGGCGTAATTGCAAAATTATGTTTGCTAGAGGTTCCCACATCAAAATCATCTATTTCTCCAGATCTCCAAAAAGCTTGGAAAATCATTCCAAGGTATTTGAGACTCCCAAAGGCCTCCCACCTATTCGTGATCATGATCATGCTATTCAATTGATTCCAAGAAGTGTTCCTCCAAACATCAGGCCTTACAGATATCCTTATGCCCAAAAGAGTGAAATTGAAGGTATGGTTGCAGAAATGCTAGAGGCTGGTATAATTCAACCTAGTCAAAGTTATTTCTCTGCTCTAGTAGTATTGGTGCACAAGAAGGATGTGTCATGGTGCATGTGTCCATATTATAGGAAGCTCAACAAGATCACTATTAAAGATAAATTTTCCATTCCTGTCATTGATGAATTATTGGATGAATTGCATGGATCAATTTACTTCACCAAGTTGGATCTTCGTTCATGATATCATCAAATCAGAATGAAGTTGAAGGAATTCCAAAAACAACATTTAGAACTCATGAGGGTCATTATGAATTTTTGGTCATGCCTTTTGGCCTTACCAATGCACCTTCTACATTTCAAGGTTTGATGAAAAGAATTTACATCACCTAAGCTATCATAAGAGGGCAGGTTACATACCTCAGATATCATAAAATGAATTGATCTGGTAATTCTTGCACATCGCCTTGTGGATACTTCATGGAGCCTATTTTTCCAGTTCTCCAACTCTTCTTTTGAGTCTGAGGTACAAGAACCATCACATTCCCAACTCAACTTGCCCTCTGCAATAGGGTTAATACAATCATGTTCCTTTATTGTCATTTGATAAATATTGTCTATGTCAGATGCACAATATTCTTCTTTGATTGGTTCTGTATATCTTACTCCTTCTGATGGATCTAAGGGAACAATTACTCTCATATTGTTTCCTTCAAATATCATTTGTCTCTTCTTTAGATTAATTATGGTCATATTGTCAAATTCCCAGTCAATTGCAACTAATACAGGATAAGGGTTATTGTCATCGATGATCTTTATTTACTTCAAAATCAATAGTAGTGTGAACTCCTTCAATATCCACTGTGACACCTGGTAGTCTTCCTAGAGGGAAGATATTTTTTTGATTTTCCATCCTTAACTAAATAGGTGACCACTGTAGCTTTGGCTTACCCATTAATTCCCATGTCTTCTTCGTCAAGACATTAGCATCAGATCCCAGGGCCAGAATAGTTTGATCCATCTCATATTATCCTATCTGTGCACTAAGCCTCATTTCTCTTCCAGTTCTTTTTTGTCGATGCAAATTGTTGACTGCGTGCATCTCACTTCGTGGTGTTTCTTTGAATGCACAAGAATCTATCAACTCCTGAATGCCTTCTACATCCTTTTGATCTCTTAACAATTTCATACAAGTCTGCACAAAAGACTTTAAAATACCTACTTGATTTGTTGAATCCTGGTATTTTGTTAGAGCTCGATCCTATGTCAATGCTTGGTTCTGTATCGAAGTGGATGACATGTTGTTGAGTCCCAAACTTGCATCTTCCCTATACACCTTTTTAGCCTTCTTTTTCAGTTACTTGAACCACCAAGTTGTCAAATCATTGCATATTAGTTTAAAAAGAGCATATAAAAGGGTTTCCTAACTATGTCTTGTGACTGCTGTTTGATTTAGATTTTTGCTTAGTCAGCTGCGAAATCTTGTCAGTTTCCGCAGCCAGCTCAACTTTCCGTAGCCTTTTTGTTGAAGTCTATGTTATAGGTGTCTACTGGAGAATCCGGCCACATGGGCAAGCTGCAAATGATGTTGACATGGAACGTGTCCCCTTGGTTCAGCCGAATCACTCACAAAAGGCCATGGTCAAGGACAGTCAAAGCGGTGGTCAAGCTAAGAGTTTTGTGGTGGCAGGACTATGTTTTTCACCACGTGAAGACTTGCGTGGAAAATTCCTCAATCTTAGGAGGTGTGCTGACACTTGTCGACTGTTTCGTGAACCCAAATCCAACAGCCACCACTCCTTGTATTTAATTGTCACAGCTACCATATTGCTAGATCTCCGGACGTGGTTATTCACGTGTTTGTTTAGCAGCGCATAATTTAGGAAGTAGTTATAGCATCCTTAGTTATAAATAACGCGTTATCATACACTTGATAGTTAGCTTGATATATGCAATTTTGACTGTTTTACGTGCCCCTGTACACCAAGGCTCTGTAACTACTGTATAGTTTCTTTCTTTTCTCCATTATGTTACTGTTTCCATAATCGTTTGCTTGTATATATTACACTATTTCTGATATTCATGTTAACTGTTGTCCATACTTTCTTTTATGCTTTCTCATGATTGTTAACTGATCAGTGTTTTTCTTTCAGGTTCTTGTAGATAGCTCGAGCAATTTTACATAGCTTTTTAATGACTAATGACATGAAATCATCTTGTCCTTCTGCTGATTTATTTTCTGAGTTTTAATTCCAGCATTGTTATTTCTTTCAGTTTTGTTTTGTTCATTTACTTTTATGCAATTTAGAAATCAGATTACTCAATTTGTTTATGATTACCTCCTATAGCCAGAGTGAGACTACTGGTGAGGGGTTAGAGTATAAGTTGATGTGATATGATTTAGTTTATTTTTCTGCAAGTTAGTGATTAGATTACTCATGTCATTTTCAGTTGCCTCCTATAGCCAGAGCGAGACTACTGGTGAGGGATTGAAGTATGAATGCGTAGTTTGATCTTAGTTTCATTTTATGCAGTTTAGATATCAGATTACTCAATTTGTCTACGATTACCTCCTATAGCCAGAGTGAGACTACTGGTGAGGGGTCAGAATATGAGTTGAAGTAGTATGATCTAGTTTACTTTTTTGAATTGCTTTGAGTTCAGTTTTTCTCTTTTTATGTAGCAGCAAGGATATTGGGCTTCATTGTCACTAGTTCACTGTTTGTTACATTTTGATTTTCTCTTCGTAATTGATTTCATCATTGCGAGTTTGAAAACCTTTTTGAAAGCTTTGAAGTTTGGAAGTCATTTTAAGGGTCACCATTACTTTGAACACTTATAATCATACTTGACTCTTAGAATAGCTATCTCACATTAGGGAATCAACAAAGATAAACCCAAAAGTAAACTAAAAATAAAAAACGACAAAGAAGTAAGAAATTGGTTATCTTGCATATATAGTGCACTTCACTTCAGCAGTTTACGACTCCCGGATTGACAATTTATATATCAACTTAGGACACACTAAATTGACCAAACATTTTGGCGCCGTTGCCGGGGAAGTGAAACTAGGTAGCCAATTGTCTTAAAAAAAAAAACAGAAAATTTCAAGGAAGGTAAAAATTGATAACTTCTCAAAGTATGCTCTCCTCTTGCACCTAGTGTGATCTGGAGGATCAGAAAAGAGAGTTATTGGTTCAATAATTTCTTAAGTATGCTCTCTTCTTGCACCTAGAGTGATCTGGAAGATTAGAAAGAGAATTATTAGTCCGGCTTGAAGAAAAATAAAAAAAATGACATGCATAGAGCAAGAGATTTTAGGGGAAGGTTTATAGCTAGGGCCAAGAGTTCGATTTTTACAACTCTGTCTACTTCAAGGCATAGACAAGATACACCTCCATCATCTCCAACTCACACTCCCAGCCTTAGGATTCTTGGAATTCAAGGGGTAGCAGCTGAGTTAGGAGACTCTCCCACACTATCCACCAAATCTGACTTAGGAGAAGAACCTTTCTTCACTTCTACAGGGGAACATATTGTAATTAAAGAAGTAGAATCACCTGAAGAAGAGGGAGAAATTCCTCCTCATTTGCCATTAGTAGAAGAACCAGAGGATTTTGAAATCTCTGAGGAAACTATCATGACAGAAGAGGTACTAAACGGGTTTGGAGGAGGAGGTAGAGGAGGAGGAAATAATGGAGGAGGCAGAGGTAACAACAGGGGAAATAGGGATGGAGATAATTCATTTGGATTTCCTATAATTGATGAGGAAACCCATACAACAATGAAAAACATTTCACCAGCTGTCCTCCCAAACTTTCATGGGTTGAGAAGTGAGGATCCCGAAACATTTCTATTTGAGTTTGAAGTCTTGTGTCGAACTTATGATTATATGGAAGACTCTCAAAAACTCAAACTTTTTCCTTCAACATTGAAAAGAGTTTCTTTGAAATGGTTCATGGGATTGGGCACTCAGTCTATTAATAGTTGGAATGATATGAAACAAACTTTTTTGGATAGATACTTGGACTATTGCATGCCCACCAATCATAAGGATGAGGTATTCAAGATGATGCAAAAAGAAGATGAAAACTTGGAGGATTTACTTGAAAGATTTCAATACAACTTAAAGAGAGCAAAAATGAGTAATCTAGATGAGGAAACCTTGAAATCCCTTCTATTGAAAGCCATTAGAGATGAATGGATAGACATTTTAAACATGATGGGAAAGGGAGATATCTCTCAACTTCCACTTCGTGACATAGCAGAACTATGTGTCCATCTCTCAAGGGGCAAATCTAAAACTACAAAAGGGCCTAGATATCCCTCTCCGACTAGAGCAAACAAATCTGCAACTAGTTCAGTAAGTAGGGCAGAGATTGGCAATATGCTTGATGAGTTCAAAACTGATATTCTAGGGGGCCTTAGTGAACAACTAGACACCCTTAAAATACAAAACAAGCAGAAAGCAGAAGCTGAAGCTTTGGCCATCTTTTGTCCAAAATGTAGGAAGAAACATGCTCTAAGGGAATGTCCCTTGGATGCAAAAGTTGTAGAAACATGTGTAATTTTCTCGGAAAACCATGAGACCAAGGATTGTCCTTCAATTCCTGGGCTCAAAGCTGTCTTTCAAGAAGATCCAAATTCAGTAGAATCTCTCTGTTTTGTTTCAAGGAGACCTTGGCAGGGGCAACAAAATCAAGGGTTTAACAACCCTATGAGCTTTCAACCCCCACCAAATTGGAATCCTTGGCAACAACCTTGGTCCCAACATCAAAATCCATATCAATCATGGGTACAAAGTATGCAAAATCCTTATGGGAGATTTGCTCAATTTTATCAATATCCTCCATCTTTTCCAAATCAAAACCCACAACTTTCATTGCCATTCCCACAACAACAACCTTCTCAACAAAATTCTCAACTCTTGCTTCCATCCCAACAAAAGACAAATCAACTACCATCCCAACCATTGCCAAATCCCAATAATAAAAACCCTCAAAATACTTACATGGTAGAAGGACTACAATTTCCTACCTATATGATTGTTCCTCTCAACGATGTACAACTCAGGTCTGGTAGAGTTTTAGAAAAACCTTCTATAGATGTTCAAGAACAAAGTATTTCTGAGGAAGATTCTCTTAAGGTCAATTAAGGTTCTGAAGCATCTCTTCAAAACCCAAACACACAAAAAGAAAAAGAAAAAGAGTCAACCCCCACAACTCCTATAGTTGAGCAACCTGCATCTTCTTCCACACCTCCTTTCCCTGGAAGATTACAAATTGACAAAGGGGTGGAAAAACAAATCTTGTTGCCTGACTATGATTTCCTAGATGAATTAAAGAATGTCTGTATCAAGATTCCCTTGCTACAAGCCATTAGAGAGATTCCTATTCTAGCAAAAACAATAAAGGATTTGAGTCTCAAAAGACCAGGAAAGATACCAAGAGATACAAGAAGAATCCACCTGGTAAGAAAAATTGCTGATATCATGATGGGAAAAATTACCATGCAGAAGTATGTAGATCCCGGTAGTCCAATTGTCAAGACACACATAAATGGGGTAGAAATTCCAAACACTCTGATTGACTTGGGGGCTACTATCAACATTATGAGTAGACAAACTATGGAACAGCTAAAACTTCCTAATATTCTTTTTACACCTACCTTACTGCAACTTGCAGATCGATCTATAATCAAACCAGATGGTGTATTAGAAGATATTTCAGTCTCCTTAGATTCTTGGGAATATCCAGTAGATTTCATGATTTTGACTCCCAAGAGTAATTTAGGAGGGCATCCACTTATCTTAGGAAGACCTTGGCTAGCCACAGCTGATGCTTTCATTAGTTGTAGATCAGGGGATATGTACATTTCTGATGGTAGTTCGACAAAGAAATTCAATTTGTATCCTCCAGCAAAAGCAATCACAGAATTAGGAGACAATGAATGGGTCGATGATGAGGACACTATACAACCTATCTTTACCATTTCTGAGATTAGTGAAGATAGTCAAATTCTGAACACATTAGAAAACTTTGAAACATCTTCAGAATATGACCACACACAATTTCAGTTAGATTTTGACATTGAGTATCTATCATCTAGACAAATGTCTCTTTACTCTATGGAAGAATTTGGTAGTTCCACCATTGAGAATTTTCCAAGAAAAACATTGAATATCAATAAAAATTTGGAAAATTCACAACAAGTTGAGCTAACAAAAATCTTGCAAAAACATTCTACTGCATTTGCATGGGAGTATACTGATATGAAAGGTATTCACCCTAAGACTTGCATTCATCACATCTACATTGAGGAAAATAGTAGACCAATCAGACAACCTCAAAGAAGGATGAATCCAAACCTTAGGGAGATAGTGAAAGAAGAGCTCCAAAAACTACTCAATGTAAACTTCATTTATCCAATTTCAGACAGCCGATGGGTTTCTCCTTTGGTTATAGTGCCTAAAAAGAATGGTAAATGGAGGGTATGCATTGATTACAGGGAATTGAACAAAGCAACTTTGAAGGATCACTTTCCTTTACCCTTTATCGATCAGGTATTAGATACTCTAGCAGGCAAAAAGTACTTTTCATTTTTGGATGGTTTTAGTGGCTATAATCAAATTCAGGTAGCACCTAAAGATCAAGACAAGACCACATTTACCTGTCCATGGGGAACTTTTGCCTATTGAGTGCTTCCTTTTGGATTATGTAATGCACCTGCAACATTCCAAAGGGAAGTACTAGGAATATTTTCTGATCTAATCCATGATTGTGTAGAGGTTTATATGGATGATTTTACAGTTTATGGGGATTCGTTTGAAGAGGTGTTAGAGAATTTGGAAAAAGTACTTGTAAGATGTAAAGAAACGAACCTTTCGTTAAGTCATGAAAAATGCTTTATGATGTTTACTGAAGGTATTGTTCTAGGACATCATATTTCAGGGGATGGGATTAAAGTTGATAGATCAAAAGTTGAAGTCATCTCCAAATTTCCTATTCCAAATTGTCAAAGAGATATTAGAAGTTTTCTAGGATTTACTGGGTACTATAGAAGATTTATAAAGAACTTCACCAAAATAGCATCTCCATTCTTCAAATTGCTTACTAAAGATTGTGAATTCAAATGGGATCCTGATTGTCAATCCGCTTTTGAAACTTTAAAAACAAGAATATCTGAAGAACCCATCTTAAGGGGACCGAATTGGAAACTTCCTTTCCATATCTCTACAGATGCTTCAGATACAACTCTAGGGGCTGTTTTGGGTCAAAAGGATTTAGTTCCTTATGCTATTTACTACACCAGTAAAAATTTGACTCCCACTGAGTTGAATTATACTGTGACTGAAAAAGAGTTCTTAGCCGTTGTTCATGCAATCAACAAATTTAGACATTATATAACAGGCTATGAAACTTTTATCCATACTGATTATTATGCTATTAGATATCTAATGAACAAACTTGTTACTAATGGCAGAGTTACAAGGTGGCTCTTACTTTTACAAGAATTCAATATTACTGTGTTGGATAGACCAGGAAAACAAAATACAGTAGCTGATTTCTTGTCTAGGATCCAAAATACTAAAGAAGATTCTCCTGTAGAGGACAAGTTTCCTGATGAATATTTGTTTGCAGTAACTACTAAGACCCCTTGGTATGCAGATATTGCTAACTATTTGGTAACAGGGAAACTACCTCCACATCTATTTCCTAGTGAAAGAAGAAAAATTATTCAGGAGAGTTCAAAATATTTATGGATTTCTAACGAATTGTTTAAAAAAGGGCCAGATTGTGTGATCAGAAGATGTGTAAGGGAAGATGAAATACCTGACATCCTCAAGGCATGTCATGATGAACCATGCAGTGGACACTTTGCTGACAAGAGGACGGCCTATAAAATCCTTTCTTTGGGATATTATTGGCCTTCCCTCTTCAAAGATGCAAAACAGTATGTCAAAAGGTGTGACATCTGCCAAAGAGTAGGGAGACCTACCCTTTCAAATGAAATGCCATTGCAGCCTCAGGTACTCATTGAACCCTTTGAAAAATGGGCTTTAGATTTCATTGGACCCATTAATCCACCATCTAAACAAAAGAAGTATATATTGGTATGTACTGATTATGTCACTAAATGGGTAGAAGCCAAAGCATTACTTTCTGCTACTGAAAATTCAGTTGTTACTTTTCTTTATGAGGATATTTTTACTCGCTTTGGTGTTCCAAGAGAAATTGTGACAGATTAGGGAAGCCAATTTACATCTAAAATGATGGAGAAGCTGATGGAGGAATACAAAATCAAGCACAGAAAATCTACTCCTTACCATCCGCAAGCAAATGGCCAAGTGGAGTCTACAAACAAAGTCATTGAAGCCATCATCACCAAAATTGTCCATCTACATAGAAGAGATTGGGCTGAAAGGCTTCCTGAAGCCTTATGGGCCTACAGAACTACATGGAGGAATACAACAGGACATTCTCCCTATGAACTTGTTTATGAGAAAGAAGTCCTGCTCCCCATTGAGTTCCATGTCAAAACTTTCAAGATGGCAGTTCAGTTGGGGATGGATCTATCAGAAGCCCAAAAGCACAGATTGGAGTAGTTGAATGAGCTAGATGAGATCAAACAAGAAGCAATTCTAAGAACTGATCTAGTTCAACATGAAAGAGCTAAGTGGCATGACTGATACATCAAAGAGAAGAAGTTTCAAGAAGGAGATTGGGCCTTGCTGTTTGATTCCAAGTTTAAATATTTTAAAGGAAAATTTCAGACTCATTGGCTTGGGCCATATGAGATTGAAAAAATCTTTAGCAATGGAGCAGTAAGAATCAAGACCATCGATGAATTTCAAACTCCTCTTATTGTGAATGGCCACAGATTAAAGATCTATCATAAGCCACTCTCAAAAGAGGAATTTGTCCAAATGTTTCAAGAGAATTCTGCAATGAGGCTGGTGAAGAAGGATCCTTCTTCTCCACCAGCCTAGCTTTTGTTTATTTCTGTTTTTGAAATAATAATAATAATAATAATAATAATAATAATAATAATAATAATTGTATAAGCCTGAAAACCAATCACTGATTGACAGTCTTATACAAAAAATGTAGAGTGAAAATTAGGGACACCTGACACTCTATATTTTCCAAACAAAAATCTTTCCTTCTTTCCCATTTTCACTTCACTTCATTTCCATCCCACTCCATCTCCATTTCATCTTCATTTCACTCCACTCCATTTCATCTCACTCCATTTCATCCCATTTCATCAATAAATGTCCCTTTCATGACCATTTCCATTCAGTGGTTATTATCTAACTATCTTTATTCAGCCAAGTGGTTGCTGTGCCAGTTTCCGCAGCCAGAAGCACTTTCCGCAGCCACCACTCTGTTTTTCAAATTTACAGTCAAGATGTTAGTGCAATAATAAAGAAAATGCAGGTATGGCTGAGCATATGTTTTGAAGACATGGAGCATCTACAGACATCAACAAGGAGCAGTATGATTAAGGGCTAATGGACAACAAATGACAAAGATTCCAAGGTATGAGTAAAAATTTCTTTCAAATAGCAATCAAAGTCACAATTTTGCATAGTTATTAAACCTTAAAAGCTCTACTATATGCAATGATTACCACGATAGCTCCATTACCATTCCACGACATTCCTCCATGAACCATGCATTTATTCCCTAAATGGTCTCATGATTAAATTTCGGGTTTAACTCGTAGATGACTGCACTTTCATATTCCACTTGTAATCATGAGATGTGACCTATTTCATTACGGCTCCTCTCCACCGCATTTTTCGTAGCCATTCCACAAACGTGTAACATCTCATACGCAACCATTTAATTCAAAATTCTGACTTCACTCCACTACCCTGCCATTTTGTTAAAAGCCACTTCGTTCATGTACGTCTGCACTTCATTTTGTGAACTCACCTCGGCTGCTCATCCTCTATTTCCGCTTGTAGTTCCTGAACATTCTCGTTACCTGTTATCCATCTTCCAATTGCAGCCACTATGTTTTTGCCATAAACCCTGCAATCTAGCCATCTTACCTCTGCTAAACCCTCACACGTAGTTGAATTTCAAACAGAGGAAAGGATGGGACGATTATTAAGGGCAGAGCCGGAAGGGCCTAAGTTCTTAGAAGGATACCCTCAAGTAAAAGATTTGCTGAAGAAAGCAAAATGGCTACGCTTCATCCAAAAATTTAAGGGCCATAACAAGGAGGTAACAAAAGCCTTTGCATGGTCTTTCAATGGCCAGATGGTGGAAATTGGAGACCTGAAGTTCACGGTCGCTAAAGCATCAATTGTAGCTGCCACAGACCTGTCCCAGGAAGGTAAGCGTTGTTTTAAAAACAAAGTTTGGACGAGCCGGCTTGGAGAATCATATTACGTAACCCAGGTATGGACATTACTGTATTTACAAGGGGAATTCATGTTCATACATTAAAAGAAGAGTGGGCCAGCTTACTGTTAATCATTCAAAAGTTTATCACTTGTGAAGGCCGCTTTGGAGCAATGTACATGTATCATACTAGGCTATTGATGAACTTCTTAGAGAACCGAACTCTTAATCTGCCTTATTTCTTACTGTTGAGTTTGAAAAAGATGAGCACCATAGTCCAAAAGAACATAGGGGACATAGACCCTCATTTATATCATCATGGACTTGTAAGGATTCTCATTGAAGACCAACTGAAGAAAAACAAAGATACCTGGGAATGGTTTTTAGTAATAAATTACTTTCAAGAGCCATCTAAGGCACCTGAAAGCAGCACACCAAAGACACCAAGAAGGAGTAGGAGAAAAGAAAAGAGTGCCATAATCCAAGACTCTCCTATTAGCAAAACTAAAGAAGTTGGTCAAAAAGAAAAGGAGGAAAGAACTAAGGACAGAAAACATAGGAAATTGAAAGGAAAAAGGAACATAGAAGAAGTTTACCAATCACCAAAGCCGTCTATAGAGGAAGACTATCAAACATTGTCCGAGAGACTAGTGCATCTTCAAAAACAAACTGCTACAGCCAAGAAAAAGGAAAAAGGAAAACAGAGCATGGAAGAAGGGAGTACTAGTCCACAGTATTTAAGAAGAAGCAGCAGGCTTAGAGGAAGGTGGAGAAAAACACAAGTAAAAGGACCCCACTTCATCGACTTGGGTGGGGAAACACCTGAGAAACCTCCAGTTGGCCGTAATCCACCTCATCCTCAGCCAAATATTGAAACTAGTCCTCCAGATGTTGATGTAAGTCCTTCTCGACCGGAATTAGAAAGCAGTCCTCCTCCTCAACAAGACTTTGAAGTCAGTCCAAGGAAAACACCCGAAATAGATCCAAGTCAGTAGGAGGTGTATGACTACCTCGAATCCTTAGAAAAGAAAGTTGCAGGCCTGAGTACATTGTCCACTCTGCCCCACGTAACACAAGATGCACAAGTCCAATCCTTAAAGAAAGAAGTGTTTGAATTAGAGGTTCTAAACATTAAACAAGAGAATGAAGCATTAAAAGAGAAGAGCAAAGTGGACAATATCATTCATGATAATACTATGCTACATTTGGGACTGTGGCAGAAGAAGAATAAGAAGCTAAAGAAAAAGTGCAGAAAGTTGAGCAGGGAATTAATCAATCTCAAATACAGATGTTTAATGAGGAAGACAAGGATGTTGGCAGCACCAAAGAAGAAGAGGAGAAGGCTGGATATACTGGCAGTAGCTTCAGAACATATGGACTAAAGGGGAATGACTAAAATTTTGGTTGCATGAGGACATACAACACCTTCACAGTGGGGGTATGTTGAGTCCCAAACTTGCATCTTCCCTATACACCGTTTTAGCCTTCTTTTCCAGTTACTTGAACCACCAAGCTATCAAATCATTGCATATTAGTTTAAAAAGAGCATATAAAAGGGTTTCCTAACTATGTCTTGTGACTGCTGTTTGATTTAGATTTTTGCTCAGTCAGCTGCGAAATCTTGTCAGTTTCCGCAGCCAGCTCAACTTTCCGTAGCCTTTTTGTTGAAGTCTATGTTACAGGTGTCTACTGGAGAATCCGGCCACATGGGAAAGCTGCAAATGATGTGGACATGGAACATGTCCCCTTGGTTCAGCCGAATCACTCACAAAAGGCCATGGTCAAGGACAATCAAAGCGGTGGTCAAGCTAAGAGTTTTGCGGTGGTAGGACTCTGTTTTTCACCACGTGAAGACTTGCATGGCAAATTCCTCAATCTTAGGAGGTGTGCTAACACTTGTGGACTGTTCCATGAACCCAAATCCAACAGCCACCACTCCTTGGATTTAATTGTCACAGCTACCATATTGCTAGATCTCCGGACGTGGTTATTCACATGTTTGTTTAGCAGCGCAGAATTTAGGAAGTAGTTATAACATCCTCAGTTATAAATAACGCGTTATCATACGCTTGATAGTTAGCTTGATATATGTAATTTTGACTTTTTTACGTGCCCACTGTGCCATACTCTATCTTTATCTTATGACTGCATTTTAATATATGAGAAGACAATGTTCTTAAGTTCCATTTTGTGACTGATTGCTGATTGGCCGAGGTTGCAGAGGGCCCCTGTACACCAAGGCTCTGTAACTACTGTATAGTTTCTTGCTTTTCTCCATTATGTTACTGTTTCCATAATCGTTTGCTTGTATATATTACACTATTTTTTATATTCATGTTAACTGCTGTCCATACTTTCTTTTATGCTTTCTCATGATTGTTAACTGATCAGTGTTTTTCTTTTAGGTTCTTGTAGACAGCCCGAGAAATTTTACATAGCTTTTTAATGAATAATGACATGAAATCATTTTGTCCTTCTGCTGATTTATTTTCTGAGTTTTAATTCCAGCATTGTTATTTTTTTTCAGTTTTGTTTTGTTCATTTAATTTTATGCAATTTAGAAATCAGATTACTCAATTTGTTTATGATTACCTCCTATAGCCAGAGCGAGACTACTGGTGAGGGGTCAGAGTATAAGTTGATGTGATATGATTTAGTTTATTTTTCTGCAAGTTAGTGATTAGATTACTCATGTCATTTTCAGTTGCCTCCTATAGCCAGAACGAGACTACTGGTGAGGGGTCAGAATATGAGTTGAAGTAGTATGATCTAGTTTACTTTGCTTACAGTTTTTGAATTGCTTTGAGTTTAGTTTTTCTCTTTTTATACAGCAGCAAGGATACTGGGCTTCATTGTCACTGGTTCACTGCTTGTTACATTTTGATTTTATCTTAGTAATTGATTTCATCATTGCAAGTTTGAAAACCTTTTTGAAAGCTTTGAAGTTTGGAAGTCATTTTAAGGGTCACCATTACTTTGAACACTTATAATCATACTTGACTCTTAGAATAACTATCTCACGTTAGGGAATCAACAAAGATAAACCCAAAAGCAAACTAAAAATAAAAAATGACAAAGAAGTAAGAAATTGGTTATCTTGCATATATAGTGCACTTCACTTCAGCAGTTTACGACTCTCGGATTGACAATTTATATAGCAATTTAGGACACACTAAATTGACCAAACACATGTCACAGTTACTTTTCTGATTGACCTTTTTCTCTACACTAGAGGTTGAAGCTCCACCATCTATAAAAATTTGCTTTGCTTCCCTAAATACTTCTTTTCCCTTATTAATATAAAAAATAGGAACTTTCTTGGTAGTATTTCTGACCCATGAATTTTCAGATTCCTTCTTTTCATCCACTTTATCACTACTGGTCACAACTCCACTTCTAGTGACAATGCTAATTTGAGGTTCGTCGATCCTACTTTCAAGAGTCATCATTTGAATATTTTGCGTCAGCTATTGATTCCTTTTTTCTTGCATCTTCACCATAAGTACAGGACATTCTTTAATTACAAGATTAAAGGATTTACAATACTTACATGTCGTTGTGGGATTCTGGAAGTCTCTCGCAAAATGACTTGGTTGGCTGCAATTGTATAAAATGATCTGTCCATGTTCTCGACCAACTCCACCACCTTGACCTCTTCCTTGGTAACCTCCTCTACCACTGCTATGTCCATTGTCCTCATGTCCACGCTCTTGTTCTTTCATTCTATAAGTGTCAGCACCGAGCTCCATCATTAGTTCATAAGCCAGACAATTATTCTCATCATGTCCTTCTGATTTACAGAATTTGCAATATAGGTTTCTCGAAGTCTGTACATGTTTCTGTAACAAGTAATAGTCTTCTGAACAATGTTCACCTCTAGTCTTACATATTTCGCACCACAAGCTGGATCTTGCATTCAAGGGATTCAGTTCTCCACTGGCCATATAATTCCCAAAGATAGGGCATTGTTCTTTAGAATGGCCCTCCGATCTACACTTTGTACACCATACTTCTTCTCTAACTTCTTTGCTTTTCTTAATGTCTTGTAACTATAGGGTTAGGTTTGCCAACTGATTCTGAATCTATTGCATGCCTGCATTAGTATCTCCTATAGGAAAAGCTTCCAATTTCATTGCAATTTCTAAAGCTTCGGCTTGAGTTCCTATCTTTTGTTGCATCAATGGCAATGTAATATGCAGTAGTAGCGCAACTATAAACCATTCTTGATGTTGCTGCGGAGCTATGTCAAAGCTTACTTGATCCAATAACACCTTAAATCTTTGATCAAACTCCCAAACAGACTCAGTGGGTTTCTGTTTGATCTCTTTCAACTCAGTGATGCAGTGTGACTCGGACTTTGGCTTCTTAAATTCTTTTATCAATGTTGTTTTAATATCTACGAATGTTCTATTCTAATTATTTGAATACTTCATATACCATGTCAATTCTCTATTGCAGAACATCATAACGAGATGCACTTTCTTTATATTCTCATCATTCATTTTCTTTGTTGTCCATACTGTGTAACATAAAAACCAAAACTGTTATGGATCCTCCAATCCAATTCCTTTGAAAATAGGTAGCCTAATATCATCAACCATACTTCTTGGAGGGGAGGGTGAGGGGGAGGGGGAGGGGGAGGAGTAAGGGAAGAGGGGTGGGGGGTAGGAGGGGGAGGGGGAAAACCAAAAACACTCTGGCTATTATTGGATTTTGGCTTCGGCGAACTTTCATGCTGAATATTGCGAAGTTACCTGGGGGTTATCAGGGTGGATTTCTTCACTTCCAGATTCACTCAAAAGAGGACTATAATCAGTCTCTATTAAGGTCTTTGGGTCTTGTCCATGAGATCTCTTTTTGGTATCTACTTTATATCTCTTTCCACTTCATGTTACTCCGATCTCTTGTTCGGATCTTCTTCCAAACATAAGTAAACTAGAAATCTGATTGCATCCATAAACTCCCTTTTCACACAGAAGCATCCTAATCTAGAGTTTTAGAGATTTTAAATATTTACCTCGTGGTCCCTTGAAGAATCGTCATTCCGCTTCGTTGTAGGACATAGTCAAGTCTACCACGAACTCAGTAATGCATCCTCCCAAGGTGTTATCAACCCACAAATCGACAACCCTTGAGGTCCTATTGTAAGTGCTCTTACATCGTTGTATCAGTTCAAGAGTCCACAATGTAGGTTCGTCACCCTTAAAACAGTCCTTTATTTTGTCCAACCTCGATATCCTCTCGTACAGTTCAATAGGAAAAGAAGTGAAGAAAATTTTGTATTGATTTGTGAAAATATACTTCTGTAACAAGGATTTGGATGTCATACGAGGGTTTATGTTCCCTTGATCTGCAAATTATTTCTCTTTAAGTTCTATCCAGTCTTGAATTTCTTTCTTCAACGGATGCCACATCCACATATCCCTCAAACAGATCTCGGTCCTGATAGCAGAACCATTTTTTGGCTTGGTTTGGGCTCACCCAAGTTTGATCTATACTGCGCACCAACCAAACCCTCAATCATTGGCCCTTTCGACAATGACCTACAAGTAGATCGTAGTCTCACCCAAAGTGACTATGGGAGGATGAAGAACTAGGTTTCTACAGCCTTGAGGGACTAGGAGATGTGGTATTATTATGTTTTCTTATTCTTAACATTCATAAATCACTTCATCGTATTAGATTAAACACTTAAACACATCACAGAAAGCCATAAACCATCATTGTGCTAGAAGTAAATTGCAATTGTAATAACTGATACTTTACAACATGTAATAAGAAAATATATACATGAAGACACCAAATTAATGTGGTTCACCCCAATGTGGGGCTACGTCCACAAGAACTATTGCTTATATAAAGAATCTTTGTACAACAAATAGTTATTGGCTTGTGCACTAAGCTGCAGTCTATCTACGCACTCAGCTGCAAACTCATGCCTCTGCGCACTCAGTTGCAGAGCCTCACCTTTTCTCCAAATTACATATCACAACAATACACCATAACGCTGATCTGGATCATTTCAATGATTCTCTTATTTATTATTTCACCCTATATATATTATTACATTAAAGGTTTACATCACCAAAATACCATGGTCCAAATACCATGGACTAACTAAAACAAGAAACTATGGCCCAAAATTCTTTATAAAATCGTGCTTTTACAAAAAGGAGGGGCTTCAACCCACCCCAAAGCCCTTACACCACGTGATATATTCAAAATTCTCCATTGCGCGGTCTACTTTGCGCTTCGCTACATTCTCCAGTGCACGCTCCGCTCCACAAAATGCGGAGTCTTTTCCAAAATCTAGGCCAAGTTGGGTTGTACCCAACATGTTTCGATTATTTTGTGTTATTTAACAACTTCCTCATACAAAGTCCAATTACGTTGATGTTTTCACCATTTGAAACTTGTTAGTGTTTAGAATAGTATTGATACATTGAGAATTTTGTTTGCAATTTTTCTACCCCAAAAATGCCATTTAATGCTTCAAATATTATCTAATAGTTTTTGGACCCCAAAGCAACAAAATATGAACTACCCCTAAAATGGGTCTTACAAGCCAATATCTCTATTTTTTATTTAAAAATATGATCCTAAATTATATAGTAATCAATTTGGGTTCATACCTCCTCATTTTGGAGATCTTTTGGTCCCCAAATATTTTACTAAAATATTAGGGGGAATTTTCCTCTACATCACCCTAGAGTACCATTTGGGCTTGTCTATAACTTGTTCTTTCAACCGAACCTACCAGAGTTCATGTTACCCCCATATGGTTATCTATGTTGTCTTTTGAAAAGTTGTATTGATTGATAATTATACTTGAGTTTCTAGTTCTACATCCTCTTTTGTAGGTAAAACTTATTTGTTAGTTTCCTAGTCTAATAGGGAAGACTCATAGAGTTTTAGATTTTTCCCACACTATTGAGAGGGAGAACCTTACCCTTATAGCTAAGTTCCTCACCTTATTGAGTTGTGTGTAAGACCAATATACTATTTTATTTCCTCAATCTAGCTAGCTCAAAATAAAATAAAAAATAATTATAGTATATGGAGGTACATATAGTGCGTAAGCATTATCACCTACCTTCTCCGACACTTAAACATGACCATACCATATAACCTTAATATTTCACAAGGACCATGTAGATTTTCTTTATTTAGATGTAACCAATACATGCGTCCTACTTCAAGTGTCTCTCAATTTTGTATTGGCTTTGTTAGGCCTTATCTTTTTCTTGTGACTTTCTTGATGTCTCATGAACTTCAAATGGATTTGCTTGATCTTATCAATGATTTTTTCATAATTCAACTTCACCTATGGTGTCTTCCCTCAATCCTACATATTTTTTCCAAAAGAAAAAACCAATAGTCTGTATACTAATATAAGTTTGTTCACATATATAATAATTTTCATCCAAACACCATTCTAACAATTAAAATGTAAACACATTAAAAGTATCACATATCACATGTATAAATTTGTCCCTAAAAGAGTCTAACATGAACAAAAACATATTATGCTCCCTACATCCCATAAATTTATAACATCTATACTGAAATATGGCAATATGAAGATCCTCTTGTTGAAATAAAACTTATGTATATATGATTTTCTTGTTCCTTTTTAGATTGTCATTGAAGCATGAAGAATATAAAATCTCCTCGGGTATATATCTATGTCCTACCTTTGAAAGAGTGTCGACAACACCATTATGTTCTTTATGTATATGGGAAAATGTCACCCCGCGGAATCTACCAATCAAAAACCTTATCCTCTTCTTCTAGTTTATGAGCATAGGAGGATCAGATGAAGATTTCTCCTCTGCCTAATCAATTACCACCTTTGATTCACTGAAGTCATCCAATGACTCTATGGATAACTAATGAGCACAATATAAGTCCCCCCATAGTGAAATAGTATCAAACCTAGTATTCGAACCCCTAACATTGTTCCAATGGAAGTGATAAAAATGACTGGTCTTTATGAAAATAAAAGCCCCACTAGCATGCATATTATACTAGCCGCCCCATCAAAGAAACCCACTGGATATTTGCACCATATATTTATTAAGTTTATGTATCTCGAAGGCCCCTAATATATCATAGGTCCAAGTTCATTGAAATATGCAAAAATATTCATACAAATACAATTTATGTTAAGGGGGTATTTTCAAATATATTTGTGTTTCTACATCTCTAGATGTCCCAAAATATGTAAAGGGGTAAATCATGATATTCCTTGCATTCCAGCATCTAGTCCTGTAAATAGGATTCCAAAGTTGTGGTATTATAATCAACAAATATATTTAGGATGTTCATCACACCATACCAAATGGAGACCACAAAAGGAGACTTAAGAAAAAAGTGAACCACATCCTTAGGCTCCTCCTTACATAGTGCATATTTGTCTGGACCGATGAAACCTAGTTGGCACTGTTTCATTGATGATGAGTTGATGTTTGGAATTGATGTCAACTTGATAGCCTATGTGGAGATGCGTTTGTTGTAGGCACATTAATGTTGTTGTTGTTGTTCTGTTGCAGTGATTGGTGGTTGGCATTGATGTCGACTTGGGAATCTAGTGATAGTGATTCTCTTGAGATCGATGGCCTAGAAGAAGATAATCAATGTTTTGAAGTTGATTCCTCATGAGGTGAGCAAGGTGTGTTTCTACTGCAAGAATCTAAGGATGAAGAGATTAAGAGATTAGTAACCCTTGAAATGGAAAACAAATCTCAGACAAGGTTGATAAAGAAGCTTACATTGGAGAAAAAAGATCTAAAGAAGTTTCTTCAGATTCTTGAAGAGAAAGAGTTTCTTTTCAAGGAAGAAAACTCTGATCTAAAAAATCAATTGGAGAAGGCAAGGAAGACAAAAGAAGAAATTGGCAATCATCTTAAGGATCAGATAAACCATTGTAAGAAATTATAAGCAGAAAAAGAAGAAAGAAGATCAAGCCAAAAAGGAGAAAATGAGGCAAAAATCGAAAAGCTCAAAGTAGAAACTTCCAACAACAATGAAGCAAATCATCATCAAGATCAGAAGCCAAAGAATGTGACAATGAAGGGTATGAAAAATATCATATGTTTTAACTGTCATAAATTTGGTCACATTTCAACTAATTATAGAAGCAAAATGACAAGATTTTCCGAATAAAGAAGCAGTCAGATGAGAAGAATTCTCAAGCAATCAATCAAGGAAAAGTAGGAAAAGTAGCCCCATCAGTACCCAGGTAAAAATAGTTATTTTATGGGTATTGTTATTTATGTAATTGTTATGTGTAAGATAATAAATTATATCTTTGTGTGTGTGTTTTTCTTAATGACATTAAATCTGAATGTATGACCTGAGTTTGGCCATTTAACTCCACATACTTTCATGGAAAATCTATGGCTAAATCTTATGTTTGAGTACCCTGTACACTAAGGAAGTACTTGCACTTGACAAAGAATCAACAAGGAAGTACTTGCACTTGAAAAATAATCAACGATTAAACTTTGAAAAAAAAAAATGTGCATTTCATTCGATTTTTGCCCTGCCCATGATGAGGAAATACCCGCACAAATAAAAGTTTGGTTATTTAAAAATAAAAATGGGGAAATGGAATAGTACGTAATGAGTTGATTTAATCTAGTTTTTCACTAGTAAATCTTGGTTGGACCTAATTATTTTTCGAGCATGAGTGCATTTTATTGGCAGCTAAGAATAAAAGTGGTATGTCCAATTGGTGTGAAGAAGATTGAGCCGAATGGAATTCTGGAGGTATGCATGTAACTTTTAATGGGTCGCACAAAGTTTTGGGTGTATGAATGTCTTTATATTGTAATAATAGTTAGGAAGTGAAATGCATGTAATTTTTAATGGGTGGCACAAGGTTTTGGGTGTATCAATGTCTCTATATTGCAATAGTTAGGAAGTGGAATATGATTCGGTCTCCAAAGGGAAATGGTTTGATTTGGTCTTGCAGCAATAGTCACTAATTTCTTTTTCTAGTCAAATATGGTCTAAAAGTTGGTTTAATAGTTAATTGATTTAGTCTTTATGGACCATTGCATATTAAATATTATAATATGGACCCACACAACATTATGTTGAGTTATGAATGAAGGGATATTTTTTTTTACAATCTGAGCAATGTAAAAACCCATAAATTGTTTTTAAACCCATGAGAAAATAATTGTGAAAACCATCATACGTGGATGAGAATCCAATGGAGTACAAATCATTTTCCTCAATAAATTATAATCCATTTGTTCAAGTGACCCATTGTTTTAGGTTGTAAGTGTTCTTTCTTAGAAACCATGATTTGTTTATATAAACCATGGGTTGATTTCTAATGATGAGTGGAATTCTCATATGGATATATTTGGTGAATCATCATTGGAATTAGTAAAGCATGAACATGCAATTGAAAGTGAATGTACAAATTATAATGATGCTTTAAAACTAGAAATTAGTGCCATAATCATTTTTGGCACTCTCAAGTATTAATTATTAGGGGGTTGTAAGTCTTGATTGGTTTTCAGGAAACCATGTGTTGGTTTGAGAATGCTTTTATTAAATCAACTAGTGCTTAAATATTTGATTGAATTTATATTGGTATGGAGTAATGTTTTTATGGGACAAATGGTTTGAGAAAACCATCAATTGAAATTCTAAACCATGGACAGTTTACTTTTGATGAGCAATCACACATGGATAATGGTGCATGAAAATTTGGTAAAGAGAATTTATTTTGTGTGTGAGAATTATTGGAATGAATCAACCATGAAAATTTTCCAAAAGTAAGCGTGGAATTAAGAGAATTGGTGCCATCATAATGACACTCATAATGTGTGATGCCATGAATGTTGGAATAGCTCAGAACTTCACTTCAATTACTACACAAAATGTTCACAAGAAGTTGTTGATGACCACCAAATTCTTGTAACTTACTTTATGGTAAATTTTACAGTGAAAAAGGATTTGACTTTGTGTGCATTTATTAGTATAAAAGTCAAATGTTGGGATGCACATTGTTGGTCGAGATATATGACTGGCAACTTGCATTCATGATTTTTTTATATGCTACAACTTGTCTTTTCCTTATGATGTGATAAGCATACTGCTCCAGAGAACTAAGAGTGTTATTGCATTGGTTGAATGAGAGGATTTATTGTGGGAGTATGTTATAAATATATGTTTCTTGGTTATATCGTAAAGAGAAGGCTTGGCATTTGGGACAGAGGTCATTTATGATCTTGTTATATGTGTTTTTGTTTTCCCTTTTCTCACGTTTATAGAGACCTTATGTTCATGATGATGATGTGTTTGATGAGATTTTTGGTAAAAGTTGTAGTGTCTTATATCCATTGGCATGGGTGAGAGTAGATTGACTAGTTGTGGATGAAAACTGACAGGGTTGTACCTTAGTTAGTTATGACAGTTTTATGTTGGACTGTTGGTATTTTTAGTGTTTGTTGTTGAGGACCTTTCATCATGTTATCTATGTATTTCTACTTGGCCTCAAAGAATTTATCATGTATCTATTGTCACTGAAGAGTACCACCTATGCTATCATTATCCTTGCTCTCGTTGTAAAAGGACATATTGTAATTCCTATGCTTATTCATGTAATATGTTTCGAGAAGGATTTGTAATGTTGTGAACCAACCATAGTTTGGTTCGAGATTCCATGTCTAGAAGGTTACTTTGGCAATCATTGTCATGTAAAGAGTCATGTGTCTAAGGAATTCATACTTCAACCATTTGTAGGCTTGGATATCAGTATCATAATCTAGTATTTCATATTAAAGCCCTGTAAAAGTGAGTGTTGTTTTAGTTACTGTCATATTCAGCCATTGATCTCATTTATAAGGCCCTGTAACAAATGTTCAAAAAATTCTGGTCATGTCATTGGTTGGATAAAGAGTGTAAAGATGTCAAAGTTGGTTCCATAGAGTCATTAATGTGGTTGATTGTGACAACCATATATGAGCTTATGTATGTCCTATGTATTAGTCATGTTATGCAGAGTCAATATTTTGGTTCATGTGGTGTAGATTTCAACAAGAAGACATTCTTTGTAGGATGATGTTGATGCTCAAGGGGAGCATGTCTAGTGTATAGTTGGCTATCAAATGTGTTTGTTAAATTGATGCTCAGATGTTGTTAACTAATGGATATGGTCTGTTGTTGGTGATGTTGATGGTTGAGTTTGTTGCTTCTTGGGAGGATGATGTTACTACTCATGTTAAATTGTTGTTGATGTTTATGATGTTTCCTTGGTCAAGAGAGAGGTTAATAAGGTTGGAGTTGTTGATTGAGTTTGTTTATACTTGGATACATCCATTCATTGCTACTGAGTTGATTTTTGTTATTGTTGTTGGTGCTTATGATGTTTAGTTTTTGTCTTGGTTGGAGAAGTGTTTTTGGAGCTATTGATTGGTGATGCTATTGCTGCATTAGGAGAGACAGACTTGTGTTATTGTTGTTTCTTATTTTTGCTATCATACCACCTTAAGGAGTGAGAGAGTATGATTTTGTTGTTGCATTATGATCAGTTCCATCCAATTTTCAAGGGGAGTTATTATGTTTACAGTAGAGTGTTTGATGAGTTTAGCCCTTTTCCATTGATGTCAAAGGGGGAGTGCTTGAGGAGACAAGTTGTTCAAAGGTCAATTTGATCGTTTAGCTAGGGTTTACATCAATGCCAAAGGGGGAGATTGTTGGTGTTGATGACGAGTTGATGGTTGGCATTGATGTTAACTTGATAACCTATGTGGAGATGTGTGTGTTGTAGATACATTGATGTTGTTGTTGTTGTGTTGCAGTGATTGATGGTTAGCATTAATGTCAACCTAGGCATGTATTGCAAATGATTGTATTGTAGATGGCTTGAGTGTGTATGGTTATGAGAGATGAGTGAATGCATGGCTTATGTGCAAATGTTATGATTATGTTGCTTGGCTTGTTAGTTGCAGGGTGCTTTGACAATTGTGATGGTATTGGTGTGTGTGGAGCAGGTAGTACTTTGGTACATATGATCTTGGTTTTGGTAGTACAATGGTACAAGTATCATAGGTATTGACATAACCATGGTATTTTCTTATGGTATTGGTTTGGATATTACCATGATATAGGTGTCTTGGGTATTGGCATAACCATGGTATTTGCTCGTGGTATTGGTTTGGAAATTATTGAGGTTAATTTCACATATACTTGTGTGAGAGTGTGTTGTTGGTTGATCGATGGTGCGTAAGTGTGAGAGTGTGATACATTGTTCTCGACAACATATTTTACACTTGTATTTGTGTTGAGTAGTGTGTGTAATACAACCTATCATTTCTAGATCGGTGAAGTTGCTAGGTTACTCATGTTGAGTAGATTTGAGAGCCTAGTTTGAAAATGTATGAAATGTGGTTCGCATGGATGAAGTGAAGGCATGGAGGCTTCAGAGTAGATAGTGATTCAACATATTTAATAGAAGGGACAAATTTATCCATCCAATAGGAGTTGGATAGTCCAATGGGAGTTGGGTGAGGATCGTTGGTTGTGGGGGCTTCCAACAGATAAATTTCTGTAGATTCGTGAGAGAAATAGATTTCATGTTTGATAGGTGCTAGTATATTATGAAGGAAGTCAATTCTTCCAACTTATGGTTGTAAGATCCTCTATGTAAAAAAAATGTTCAACACCTAATAAACGATTTGAGCAGTAGCAACAACGAGTGATTTTTTGCCCTGCATAAAGTTTTCCACCATAAAACTTTTGTGTTCTCTTGCGTGCATTATTAATATTGTTCATGGTGCTTTCATATGTTGATTTTATGATGATTTATTATGTTAGTTGATGGGCTACTGATTCTTGGTTGTTTTGATAAAAAGATTTTAAAAGTTAATAAACCCTCGCACTACTGATTCACACCCCCCCCCCAGTAATGAGTTCAATTCCAACATGCACAAATTATCCCATGTCAGTATTTTATTTTTCCTAGCCAACCATCTAAAGAATTTGAGCTTTAGGGGAAGATTTCAGTCCCAATTTTTTCTAAACCACCATCTATCCCCAACATTTTGATGACCATGAGTGATATACCTATAAGCCCTTGCAATAATGGTCTAACCCATCATAGATTTTCCATCCCAGTTGAATATATCCTCCTTCTCCATCAAAGTGATACCAACCAAATATAAGTGGCTCACTTACCTTTCCCATGTATTGGCAAAATCACCATATAAACCTAAGTCCTAAGAGAATATCCAAGATGGATATAGGAAGGTGGAATCGTGTGATACCTGAATTTGATTTAAGAAATAAATACCCAAATTATGAACAGACCTAGTAAGTGTGATAAGCATATAATGATTACCATCAATACCACTAACGGGATCCAACCCAATCTCCACCGAAGCACCTATTCCAATCTCCCCTTTCAGATTCTCAATCAACCGTTGTTTAACTTTCATAAAATTGTTCCAAATATATGAAATAGAGCATGCAGCCCAAGTACCATCCTTTATCCACTCCAATGCATACTAGTTTTTAAGATATTTATCCTTTACAATCCCCTGCCATATGCCAGTTCCATTTATGGAATTCCAAAAGAACTTTACCAACAAATCCCATCTGAAGTTCTCAATATTTTTCGAACCTCGCCCTTCATCCTCAATCCTCATGGAAATGTCCTCTAAGTGATCTAGGTGGATATTGGTGGCCACCTGCCAAATCCACTTGGACCCCCACCATTGTTTCTTTCATCTTTTCAATTTCCTTAATTGTAGCCCAGTTTACTATTTTTAGCAGTTTTTCGGGTCCTGAACTTTCGGAGCCGTTTTGAGGCCCTAAACGACGTTTTTTGGGAAAATTGGGAGCAACATGGGTCCATGGATTGATGTTGCTATTCCCAAAGTTGTAGTTCTCAGATAGATCTTTCTAACGAGATACTGTGCGCGTCAAACGGAGATCGTATGCCAAAGTTACGACCCCGAGAAGTTGATGTACCAATTTACCCAAACGGGGCCCATAGTTTGATGTTTCATCTTCTAGGGTTAGGTTTTGGAATGTTAAAGGTTTTCCATTGTTTCTCAACAATAAATAGGCCTTCGAGCCTCATGGTAACATAGTTCAGAGGCATGTAACCGCCGCATCTCTTCTCATAGATAAGCTACCATCGCCCTAGCTGGTTTATTTCCAACTCTGTTTGTAAGCATATTTCAGTATTTTACATTAATGAAATGAAGTATTATTTCCGCTGCATCTCTGTGTTTATGGTTATCTCTGTAAATTGTTGCGTTCCTGTTGATATCGGATCAGTGGTATCAGAGCGGTCTGCTTTTTCTCTATTTTTCTTTGCATGTCCCCAACAAGGTCGGGATATAAGGAGTTAGGGCTTGAATTGGTCGAACCTTTGCAAGACTAGCCTTGCAAATCCCAACGGCCTTCCATGGCGGATGAAAAGAAAGACGAGGGGGCAGGAGATCCTATCAAAATCTTGCTCGAAGAAGCCCTCGAGCGATAACGGAACACGATGATGTACAACTTCGCCCAGATCCTTCAGCGGCTACCTAGGGGCGACACATCGGCTTCCAACAGCTACTCTGGAAATGCCACACCATTTAAGGTACAAGTTAATTTTGAAATCCCCATATTCGAGGGTCAGATAGATGCAGATGCCGTCGATAAATGGTTAAATTTGCTAGAGGGTTTATTTTTCTGTTCATGATTTTTCCAATCGAGAAAAGATTATTTTCGCCCTTCTCAAAGTAGCCCCCCACGTCAAGGAATGGTGGGAAACCTACTGTGAGTAGAAGGATGAAAGTACAGGTTCACTGTTTTCAGCTGCACCCACTTGGGATTCCTTCCGAGAGGCCATCAAGGGGCAGTACTACCCTATCGAAAGCTATGAGGATCAATACATAAAGTGGACCACGCTGCGCCAGGGAAGGGACCAAGACGTGTTGGAGTTTACCAATATTTTCCATACCCTTCGCACAAAGTTGGGTATCAAGGATTTGGAGCAGCATTTGATACCCAAATACCGTGGCTACCTACACTAGTACATCCAGGAAGAAATAGAATTCCTGAACATCCCCTCGCTCAGAACGACATACCAATATGCCGTCAAGGTCAAACAAAAGTTTAAACAAAAGAAGCGAGACTTTGGATTTGCAAATCCGAAGCAAGTGAAAGGTGCCCCCAAATTGCAGAACAAAGGACAAAGCCAAGACGGGGTGGCCCAAGAAAACCTGCGAAAGCTGCAAGCAAAGAATAGTGTCGTGAAGCCGAAAAAGGACACAGGAAAGTGGTGTGAGTTCCATAAGAGCTCCACTCACAACACAAGTGAGTGTCAGGCCAAACAATCACTAGTGGCTGAGCTAAAGGTTTAAGAATCAGATGCATGTTCCGACTCTGAGTCAGAACCTAACAAGGGGAATGACAAAGGGAAGCAGATTATTGATGTGGAGCCCAACACCACCATTGCCACCACGAAGATCCAGAAGGAGGAACCTGAAGATCTAGAGGAGGAGGAGCGTCTCCTCCACTCCTAGATGTGGGTAAAGGGATCCCTGCTACAGTTCATTGTCGATAGTGAGAGCCAAAAGAACCTCATTTCGGTAGAGGTCGTGAAGCGACTGGGCTTACCAACCACAGCACATCCACAACCGTACACCATCGGGTGGCTTCGCCAAGGACAAGATCTTCGCGTGAGCCGACAGTGTCGTCTTCCATACAATATCAAGCCCTTCACGGATGAGGTATTGTGTGAAATTTCTCCCCTTGAAGTTTGTGATGTATTATTAGGACAACCTTACTTGTGGAAGTGACATGCTGTGTATGAATCAAGGCCCCGTGTTGTTATTGTTACTGTGGGAAATAAGTTGTACAGGATATTGGAGGTAGCACTGCCTATCGCCATCTCTTTGATTACTGCAAAACAATGTAGTAAGCTCATTTCCAAAACCAGGAAATTTGTTTTCTTGATGATACGCCCTCAAGGAATGAAGAAGATGGTGGCCATGACCTCCAGACAGGGCCCCTCCACACGACAACTACAAATAGACAAGGTCGTGGAGGAGTACAAGGATATCTTCACCTCCCCCGCAGGGGTTCCTCTACATTGGCAAGTCAAGCACTCCATCGATCTGACCCTAGGTACGTTGTTGCCCAATGGACCAATCTATCGGTGCTCTGTTCTGGAGAATGATGAAATCAAGAGGCAGATTCAGGAGCTCCCATAGAAAGGTCACATCCATCCAAGTTCATTGCCATGTGGGAGCCCGATCGTGTTGGTACAAAAAAAAGATGGGACTTGGAGACTCTGTATTGACTATTAGGTGCTGAACAAGATCACTATCCGTAACAGGTACCAAATCCCATGGATTGATGACCTCTTGGACCAAATGAAGGGGGAAAATTAGTTCAGCAAGATCGATTTGAAGTCAAGATATCACCAGGTACCAATCGAACCCTCCGATGTGTGGAAGACTGCCTTCAAAGCCAAGGAGGGCCTTTTCGAATGGTTGGTTATGCTTTTCAGATTGACGAATGCTCCTGCAACCTTCATGAGGCTAATGAATGACATCTTGCGGCCATTCACCAACTCATTTGCAGTGGTATACTTAGATCACATCCTGATCTTCAACCATAGTTGGGAAGAACACCTCCACCACATCCGATAGGTTCTCCAGACACTGTGGCAACACAAGTTATGTGCCAATTTGGAGAAATGCACTTTCGGCATGACCCAGATTCAGTATCTGGGATACATTATTGATGAACAAGGGGTACATGTGGATCCATCCAAGATCCAAGTCATTCGAGATTGGCCATCTCCAACCACTCTGACAGAGCTTCACAGCTTTCTAGGTCTTGCCAACTTCTACTACAGGTTCGTGTTGGGATTTTCTCATATCACTTGGCCCTTGAGTCAAGTCACCAAGGGAGGAGCGAAAGAAAAATTCTTTTGGTCTGAATCTCAATAGAGGGCATTCATAGAGTTGAAAGATCACCTCTGCACAGCACCAGTGCTCGCATTACCAGACTTGCAACAACCATTTGAGGTTGAGACAGATGCCTCTGACTATGCTATTGGGGCAGTCCTCACTCAACACGGGCATCTAGTGGCATATCACAGTGAGACACTTTCAAACACAGTCCGAAAGTATCCCACTTATGACAAAGAGATGTATTCCATTGTGCAGGCCTGCCAAAAATGGAAGCATTACATTTTGGGGAAGGAAATGGTCATCCACACAGACCACCGACCCCTGCAGTTCATACAGACCCAAGGGAAATTGCAGAATGATCGCCATCAGAAGTGGTCCACATACCTGCAATAGTTCCATTTGAATATCAAGTATAAGAAGGGTAGCACCAATAACGTTGCAGATTTCCTCAGTCGACCACCGATCATGGCATTAACCACTATGATCAACTCTTGTGGGCACGAGACTTCTGATTGGCCACTTCTATACAAAAGTGACCCAAAATTTGGCCACACATACCAAACACTCTTGGAGGGTCAGCATGTTCTAGATTTTCACCTCCAGGATGATTTGGGAATCACACTATAGTCAGGCTGCTGGACATTTCGGGGTCAAGAAAACAGTGGTAGTACTGCATAAGTATTTCTATTGGCTGAATCTTTGACAGGATGTCGGGAAGTACATTAGATCATGCACTACCTGCGCAATTGCCAAACCGACCATCAAGAAGCAAGGCCTCTATACCCCGCTGCCTACCCCTAGTCGACCTTGGGAATCCATCTCCATGGGTTACATGTCAGGCCATCCTTCCACTAAGCATGGAAATGACTATTTTTTTGTGGTCGTCGACAGGTTCTCGAAGATGGCCATTATTCCTGCCTGCAAGAAGAATATCACAGCAGAAACCATTGCTAAACTCTTCTTTGAATGAGTGTGGGTACACTTTGGGATCCCATAGTCTATCATCTCAGATCGGGACAGCAGGTTTCTCAGTACATTTTGGTCCAGTCTCTGGTCGATGCTCGACACCAAACTCACTAAGTCCACAGCCTTCCATCCTCAAACTGATGTCCAGACAGAGGTTGTCATCAGGATGATCATACACATTCTGCGTATGTAAAACTCAAAGCATCCGTGCACATGGGACGAGAGCCTCCCCTATGTTCAACACAGCTACAACTGGGCTCTCCACAGCTCGACTAGCCACAACCCTTTTCAGGTGGGCTTGGGATTCCAACCACTATGTCCCATTGATGTGGCCATGCCATTTATAGCTACTCATGCAGATTTTTCTGATGTCCAACCCGAAACAGATAAGTCAAACAGATTCATTGAGCAAATCCAACATATTCACTAGTAGGTCCATGACATTCTAGAGAAATCGAATGCCAAGTACAAGCAGCGACATGATCAACATCGGGTGCCACACAAGTTTCAGGTGGGCGACAAAGTTTGGTTGCATTTGCAAAAGGAACGCCTTACCGAAGCCTATCGAAAACTCAAACCACTCTGATATGGTCCTTACACCATTACCAAGGCTGTGGGAGACAATGAATTTGAGCTCAGCATTCCCCCATTCCTTGGCCTGCACCCAGTGTTCAATGTGGACTGCCTTCGGCCATACTTTCCACCATTACTAGACACATCCAACATTGCAGAACAGCTCACACCCACATAGTTAAATCCAGATTGCATGGAACAAGCTGCAGTTGATCGGATCATGGACACACAGATCAAGCACACTCGCCAGCAGAATATCCAATTGTATCGAGTTTTCAAAGCAGGCCAACTCCTTCACCAGGGCAAGTGGCTCACCAGGGACCAAGTTCAACAGAAGTTTCCTCATCTCATGGAGGAACTCAACGCAATGGGGACCATTGCTTCTTAAGGGGGGAGGAATGATCCAGGTGGATATTGGTGGCCACCTACCAAATCCACTTGGACCCCCACCATTGTTTCTTTCAGCTTTTCAATTTCCTTAATTGTAGCCCAGTTTACTATTTTTAGCAGTTTTTTGGGTCCTGAACTTCCGGAGCTGTTTTGAGGCCCTAAATGATGTTTTTTGGGAAAACTGGGAGCAACATGGGTCCATGGATTGATGTTGCTCTTCCCAAAGTTGTAGTTCTCGGATAGATCTTTCTAACGAGATACTGTGCACGTCAAATGAAGATCGTATGCCAAAGTTATGACCTTGGGAAGTTGATGTACCAATTTACCCAAACAGGGCCCATAGTTTGGTGTTTCATCTTCTAGGGTTAGGTTTTGGAATGTTAAGGGTTTTCCATTGTTTCTCAACAATAAATAGGCCTTCGAGCCTCATTGTAACACAGTTCAGAGGCATGTAGCTGCCACATCTCTTCTCAGAGATAAGCTACCATCGCCCTAGCTGGTTTATTTCCAACTCTGTTTGTAAGCATATTTCAGTATTTTACATTAATGAAATGAAGTATTATTTCCATTGCATCTCTGTGTTTATGGTTATCTTTGTAAATTTTTGCGTTCCTGTTTAAATCCAGATCACTAAGTGAACAAGATGAATCCTTTTAACAAAATTGGAACCCGCCTAGATAAAACAAAATTGGAAATAAGAGAATTTATCCACCTGATGATTTTTTTGGGCATCATATACAGATGCATCCAATAAACAACAATACTCTGCAAGAAAAATTGCACTAGGAACTACCTACCTCCAATAGGAAACCATTTATTTGTCCATGTTGACAATTTACGTTCAAAATTATCAATCAACCAAAACTAATCTCTTAACTCATAATTATTTGGTTTCAGGATGAACATTAGGTATTTGAAACCTCTGTTCATCAGGATCGTTTCCACACCAAATATATTATCAATTTACAAAATAATTTCCTTCTCAGGAATTGAAGTAATCGGTTGAGATTTAGTTTTTCTCATATAGAGACCTGAAGCATCACCGAAAGAGAAAATAATCTGGTGCAAATATATGCATTCTCCAACGAAGATCTTCCTAATAAAATGAACATCATCCACAAATATAAGGTGAGTAATGGAGATCCAAAACCTCACAAAGGACCCCCTGGAATGCGCCTTAGTAATTATCATCCTACTCATCTCGTCAATTACCACTAAAAATAAGGGAGGGGATAGTGAACATCCCTACCTTAACCCCCTTGATGCCTTGAAAAAATAAGAAGGCACCCCATAATTAAAACAAAAAAATTTACAGATGTGATACAAGACATAATCTAATCGACAACCCTCACCAAAAGACCAATCTTATGTAAAATCATCCTCAAATAATACTAGTCCACGCAATTATAGTGCATCCCTATTTTTAACCTTAATAGGATGCAGACATTCTTGTGAAATAACCACTACATCCTTTATCTACATATTATTTAAGAACCCAAATTGTTCTGGAGTAATAAATCTTGACAATGTATCTTTTGACCGAGATGCAATAATCTTGGAAATAATTTTATACACAATATTGCATAATGAAATAGGTCTATAATCCATAAATTTTGTAGGAATGAATTCTTGAGAAGTCAAATTGATAAAGGTGCAATCCAGTGCACTAGAGATTGAACATGAGGTCCTCAAATCCTCCACTAAAAGTAGTGGATCCAACCCCATGATATCTAAGAAATGAATAAATAGTTCCACTGGACACCCATCTAAACCAGGGCTCTCGTCCTTGGAAAATGACTTAAGAACAATAACCATTTCATCCAATGCAATTGGCCACCCAATAATAGCATTTTCTTCCTCATTGAAAATACTAGGATATGATTAGATGACCCTTAACTGATTTGTTGAGAAATCAAGTGTAGTAGATATTAGTGCTTAATTCATCTTCTTGATAATTACTTGTGAATGTTACATTCATTTTTATTACTTATAATGTCTTCTTCATCAAGAAATTATACAAATGTACAAAATATAAAGATCACAAAGAGACAAGAGACACCAAAAATTAGGCTACTATCTAGGGAAAAACCCCACAAGGAGAAAAACACAACAATATTTCTCTTATAGAATCAAATCAAAATGAGATATCAAAGGCCAAGACTGATCAGGTGCTAAAAAATTTGCTCAAAATTCAAATTTTTTGGATCGGTGTGGAACATGAACGAACACGTAGTGCTCGTCGTCCTAAATCTGGTGCAACTCTTTTCTTGCGAAATGGACTCCGTATGCTCCCAGAAACATGTTATGTTCGCTTTTCTAAAAATGCAAATTTAAAAAAAATGAAGGCAACTGAGTCAGCAATCTGTATTATTGACGTGGCACTGACTGGGCATGCCTACATGGCAGGGTGAATGTGCATTAACTATTTTCCTCCTGGAAATTAGGTGGTGCCAAGTGGCATGATTTCATTGGTGATGATTTGGGTGATTTTCATTGGTGGGTTGGTGGCCAACCACAGGCTGCCATGTGGCCCAACCAAAGGCCACCACATGGCAGCATGAGGGCCACCAAAAATCTTGTTAAGGGTCGAATGGATTCTACGAGGGTAAAACACCAAACCTCTATCCAACAAAGCTTTCCAACTACCAATGCGCCACTATATTGCTTATTATATATTGGCATGTGGATTATATTTAAACTCCATGTTTTGTGCCATTGGGAAAAGGGGCTAGCCCATCAGGGCAAGCCCCTAGGCACATGCACCCAACAAGAACTGCGGGCAGTGGAGAGTGGGGGCTCGGCCGGCGGGGGTGGGTCGTTGGCCTTAGCCCCGGGCACATGGCCTCCCACATGACCCAAATTTTCACACTTAAGGCGTCAACAAAAAAATTATCCATTCCACGATTTGTGCCTATTTTTGCCAATTTGTTGCCCGGTTAGCGGAAATTGGGGCGAAAATGTAGGACAGGCGCTGTATTTGGGGGAATTTGTAGAGCGAATAGTGCAAGAGCTAGGGGAAGCCATAACTTCTTCAGTTTTTTACCAATTTGGGAGCAGGAAGAGTCTAGACAGGCATTTTTGGGCATTTTGGAGCCATTGGAGCAAATTTTAGAGATGTTTGAGCATTGTAAATTGATGTATTCACACTTTTGAGAATAATAAAGAGGGTTAATCCATTGGAAGCTAGACCAAGGATACATAGCCCAGGCGGGGTGAACTCCTTCATCATGTGTTGTTGTGATATTGTTTTGGTGATGTTCTTGTCTATTGTATGTTGTTTTTCATTCATTTGTTTATGTTAATTTGTACATGAAATTTATATAAAAACAATCCAAAAAACTCATGATAAAACTTGCAATTAACCTCATGAATCCTTAAGCACTTTTATATATTCTAAAGAGGAATTTAGCACAACAAAAATAATTTTCCCATTCAGATCAAGTTTGGTATCAAAGATCTTGGTTTTCTTTATGCAAGGAGGATTTAACTGTTTGCAAGTGAATGTGATGCTTACAAGGTTGAAGCTAAAAAGAGGAGAAGGAAAGCCGGTTGAAGGTCTTGAAGTTGGGACAAAGATAAGGAGAGAGAGATTGCCACAATCTCCACCACTGGTTCTACCTTAAATTTTAGTTGAAGCTTCAACAAGCATGTCACACACAGGAGAGCCTTCAAATATGTTAGAGGATGAGAAGGTTTTTAGGAAGGCTTTCTTTTACATGATAGAGATGGTGAAAGTCCTCTATGAAGAGAGGAATACAAGACTGTAGGGTGAAAGCTCCAAGCCTCCAAAAGGAGAAGGTTCTTCAGGAGGATGAGGTAATGGAAATGGAGGTAAACCTCCACCATCTCCACCATCATCTTCATCTTCATCTTCACAAGCATCTTCATCCTCTTCCACTAATACAACCCTTACTCATACTCATCAACATACCTCAAAAGGAATTGGTAAAACACCCCTGTTAAAACTTGATGTTAAATTTGAACTGCCCATGTATAATGGTGAAGTGAATGCAGAGAAGCTTGACAATTGGGTTCGACAATTGGAGGTCTATTGCAGAATTCAAAACCTTCAAGATGATGAAACAAAGATTCAGCTAGCTTCCTTGAGACTGGAGGTCGTAGCACTAATATGGTGGGAAGCCAAGACACAAGAAGATATAAAAAACATGGTAAGATCTCAATTTCTTGGTTTGATTTCATTGCTACGATTAAAATATAGTCTTATACTCTAGCATATATGTAGAAAAACATCATGAATTGGCAGAAATTTAGACAACTTAAAGTTCAAAATGTGCAAGATTACACCCAGTAATTTAGAAGAAGGTCTCTAATGTTAGGTGTAGATTTGCAATCACAAGACACGTTGTTGAAGTATATAGGGGGTTTACACAGTTACCTTAGGCATATGATCCTTATGTTTAATCCCAATAGTTTAGATGAGGTTTGTGTACAAGCCACCCATCTAGAAGCAATAGGGAAAAACATTCCAGATAGGGTAAAAAGAAGCCATTTAAGGGTGGAGAGAAAGAAAAGGGTTTCAAAGGGAAAGAAAAAAAATGCAAGCATTAAGAGAAGGAGAGAAAATAACATGCAAACATTGTTTCAAAGAGGGTCATGATGAAGACCATCATTAGAAGCTTCATCCAGAGATGAGGCCTAAGAAACTCAACAAAGGAAAATAAAAGACAGCTGCAATCATTCAAGAGGATTTGGGATCCCATTCGGGTGATCAAACTAAAACTACAACCATGGGTATAAGAGGAAAAGAATCCATTGCTAGCACTAGTACGCCAAATTGTCACACTAGCACTCCAAACAAAGAAACAAGGATTGAATTATTTCATGTGAGGGTTATTGCAAAACATATAAAAATTGACACACTATTTGATAGTGGGTCTCAAGCCAACTTGATATCTGAAGACTTAGTCAAGAAACTTAATCTTGAAACACTTCCTCATCCCAATCCATATCCATTGGGTTGGATATGAAAGGACACAAACCTATAGGTTACAAGAAAATGTATTCTTCGGTTTGCAATCATAGCAAACTTCATTGACAAAGTTGAATTAGATGTTGTACCGCTTGATATTTCAGGAATTGTTTTGGGTAGTCCTTACCTCTATGATAGAAAATCAATCTTCTATCACCATGAAAACAAGTACCACTTGTTCAAAGATGGTGTGGATTATATTGTGAGAGCTCATCGTAAGAAACTATATCTTTCATTAGTTAATGCAGGGCAAATGAAAAGACTAGTGAATTCAAGCAAGAATTTAGTGCTTATTATGATCAAACCAAAGAATGATGTTGATTATCAAGCATTTGAAGGTTGTGATACAAAATTGAAATATTATTATGTTAATGTAGTTAACCAATATGTTGAGATGTTTCAGGAACCAAAGGGATTGCCTCCCAAGAGGGGAATCCAACATGAAATACCATTGCAGCAATATTGTCATCTTTCTAACATTGGCATGTATAGGATGTCAATAATGGAAAACATAGAAATACAAAATCAAACCCAAGGGTTTTTGAACAAAGGGATCGTTCGACCATCTCCTTCGCCATATGGGTCACCTATTGTTTTGGTGCACAAGAAGAATGGAAAGCATGTCACTAAATGGAACTTAAGGAGTGGCTATCATCAAAGTAGAATTGTTAAAGGAGACAAATGGAAGACGACATTCAAAACAAAGCAAGGTTTGTTTGAATGGCTAGTTATGCATTTTTGTCTTTTCCATGCTCCTACTACTTTCGTGCGTATGATGAATGATGTATTGGAGCCATTTCTATACGAGGCAATCTATTTAGATGACATCTTAGTTTTCAGAAAATCTCTTAATGAACATGTCATGCATGTGGGAAAAGTACTTGATGTCTTAAACAAAGAACAATTGTTTTTGAAGATGTCAAAGTGTGAATTCGGTCAAATTTCTTTGGTGTGCTTGAGGCATATTGTTGAAGGAGGTGATTTGAAGATAGACCCCTCCAAGGTCGATGTCATGATGAATTGGCCAACGCCCAAGAAAATCACTGGAGTAAGAAGTTTTTTGAGAGTAACCCAATATTGGAGAAAGTTTATTGCTAACTTTTCTTCTATCGCAACTCATTTTCATGCATTGACTAGTGTGGAAAAGGTCTTCTAGCGGGGAGGAAAGCAACAAAAGACATTTGATGTCTTGAACGAAAAGATTGGTTCAACTCATGTACTTGCAAGCAACTATGCCATGGGTGCATTCCTCATGCAATATGGTAAGCCCATTTCAAGTCATTTAGAAATTTTCAATGGTGCAATGACAAAGTTGCAGCAATCAAGGCACTTTCGACGGATGGGATCCTTACAACAATTCCACTTGGTCAACAGGTATAAGAAAGGTATATACAAAAAGGTTGATGATATTCTTTCTAGGCCTATTGTTAGTGCAACTACTTTACTCAAGCATAATTTTGTTTTGCATGAAAGTTATGTTCAAAAATATGCATACTTTCAAAATGTACATTTAAGTTTGAGTCAAGAGAACCAAGTAGGGGAATTTGATTACCATTTACGTCATAATTTGTTGTACCATCTTGGCACGACAATAATCCGGTAGATCACAAGTTCCAAGTCGGTAATGAAGTTTGGATTCACATTAGCAAAAAGAGGCTCCATGGAGAAGGTAAAATGCTGAAACCAATTCAATATGGTCCATTCAGAATTCTGGAAAAGAATGGTGACAATGCCTTCAGGTTGGATTGGCCTTCATATATGTAAATTTATGTTGTTGTTAATGTGGAAAATTTAAGGTTGAGCCTCCTTTAATTGAAGATCAAGGAGAAAATGTCTAGATTCCTTCCATTGAGGATTTTTCTCCTGAATACCTTGATGAACTACAACAAGACACCATTCTTGGCAGAAGAACAAGGTCTTCAAAATGAGGGAGTGTGGACTACCTTTGAGTGGGGCTCAAAGGAAAAAATCCTTCCAAGGCCAAATGGATCGAGATTGGAAAGGTGAGGGAACTGTACCCTCACCTGCTAAACAATTGAAAGTGATCTTTTGGGGTCCAAAAACTTCCAGTGGGGAGGAGTGATCAGGTGCTCAAAATTTTTCTCAAAATTTAAAGTTGTCAGATCGGTGTGGAACCTAAACAACTATGTAGTGCTCACCTTCTTGAATCCAATGCAACTCATTTCACACAAAACAGACTCCGTATGCTCCCAGAAACATGTTATGTTCGCTTTTCCAAACAAGCGAATTTAAAAAAAATAAATACAGGTAGCCCATTCAGTAGTCTGTACTACTGATGTGGCGCTAACTGGGCATGCCTACGTGGTAGGGTGACTGTGCATTGATTGTTTTCCTCCAGTGAATTAGGTGGTGTCAAGTGGCACGATTTCATTGGTGCTGATTTGGGCTATTTTCATTGGTGGGTTGGTGGCCAACGATACGTTGCCACGTGGACCAAACGGAGGCCGCCACGTGGCAACATGGGGGCCACCAAAAATCTTGTTAAGGGCCAAATGGCCCAGGCGGGGGTCGAACACCAAACCTCTATCCAACAAACCTTTCCAACTACCAACATGCCACTATATTACTTATTATATATTGGCATGTGGATTATATTTAAACTCCATGTTTTGTGTAGTTGGGAAAAGTGGCTAGCCCCTGGGTACATGAACCCAACAAGAACCATGGGCGGAGTGCAGTGGGGGCCGTTGGCCTTAGACCCAGGCACATGGCACCCCACATGACCCAAATTTTCGGACTTAAGGCGTAAGCGGAAAAATTATCCATTCCACAATTTGCACTGATTTTTCACTAATTTGTTGCTCAGTTAGTGGAAATTGGGGCGAAAATGTAGAACATGTGCCAGATTTGAGGGAGTTTGTAGAGCGAATAGTGAAAGAGCTAGGGGAAGCCATAACTTCTTTAGTTTTTGACCAATTTGGGAGCAGGAAGAGGCTAGACAGACATTTTTGGGCATTCTGGAGCCATTGGAGCAGGTTTCAAAGCTTTTTGACCATTGTAAACTGATGTATTCATACTTTTGAGAATAATAGAGAGGGTCAAGCCATTGGAAGTTGGACCAAGGAAACGTAGCCCAGGTGGGGTGAACTCCTTCATCATGTGTTGTTGTGATATTGTTTTGGTGATGTTCTTGTCTGTTGTATGTTGTTGTTCAATCATTTGTTTATGTTAATTTTTACATGAAATTTACATAAAAATACTAAAAAAACTCATGATAAAACTTGCAATTAACCTCATGAATCCTTAAACACTTTTACATATCCTGAAGAGGAATTTAGCATAGAAAAACTAATTTTCCCATTCAGATCGAAGTCCAAGACCAAGTTTGCCACAAAGATTCCAATTCAAACCCTCCTCCAAGTCCCCTCCAATAATCAAAGTCAACGTTGATCAACAAGCTCCAAATATTGTCAAAACATAGATTTTCGGCCCTGCAATAGAGGTTGAATTTCAACCTGGAAATACCTCAAAAATGCCTCAGAAATTTCTCACGTGTGAGCTGAATTAAGGAAGAAAAACTTTGATTTCTCTCTCCTTAAACTTCAACCTTCTTCTTCTTGTCTAGGTGCAAAAATAGATATATGATGTGATGATGAATGAATTTATCCAACAGGTCGAATTTGACTCTTATATATAGCTGTCTAGGAGGCTCTAATAGGTTCCACTAGGCTGATTTGAAGATCTTGTGGGCTTATGACACAAAAATAAAATTTGACTTCTTTTTTTCAAAATGTCTAAATGGGACGTGACTCAAATAAATATTCTTTTAACTCAATAAATTCCTTTTTACTCTTTTGACTCTAAGCATGAAGAACATGCTTTAAGAATATAAATAAATGAATATAATAAATACATCAACGATATCTTTATCTTATGAAGACTGAATCTAGTTACAATTTTCAACATGATTATCGATATCCACCATCTCCTTGGCACAATATAGGCTTCCAAAAAAATGAATAGCCTCATTAAGTAGATCCTTAAGAGAGGTAATATGCCTGCCCTGAACATCCTTCAACTCCCAAATGGTCTTTTCTCTTTTCCTTTGTGTAGAAAAATAATGAAAAAATTTAGTGTTTTTACCCCCTCCCCCTAAGCGATCCAAATGGCACAACTCTTAAGCCACCATTCATCCTCTTGTTGTTTCAAGATCAGGCGCTTACGCCCTTCCAGATCTATATCCAATTTTTTCTATGCATCGGAGAAGGACACTGAATTTGATGGATCTGAAACCACTGAAAGTTTATTGTCAATGTCAATTAATTCTTGGATATTGTTACTCTTTTTTTCTTTTCCCCAACTTTGAACCACCTTCTTTAGATCAATTAATTTACGGCTAATCACATTGATCCAAGAAGTCTCCATCTGTTAATATCCTTTTAACCAAACAATGTAAACCAATGGTTCAAAATCCTCGTCCTTTAACCATGCGTGATTAAATTTAGAAGGAATCCATTTCCAGTCACATTCCCTCGCCAGTTACTGTACATATAGTACTTTTGGACATGAAGGTGGAAAATATCCCAAAACAAATCTCAAAAGAGATTTCATTGGTGAAAGTATTGACTACTCCATTGAAAATAAATTAGATTTTCATCATAGATAATTATATGCTTTTGATTGTAATCTCTCAAATTTCAACCAATATCTTGTTCAACACTTCATTTTTCCCATTTGTTTAAAGATGGAAAACTTCATGTAAATAAAAAATTATAAATCCATTCAACTAAAAAAATATCTTTATTTAAAATAATATTTTAAGTATGTTTAAATATTTTGTTTGAATATTTTGGTAATAAACTCTATAGGTGTTTACTTTATCATTAACAAGAAAACCAGTGATTAGCATGAGTGTTGATCTAACCTTAAATAATGAGAACCATGATATTGTACTAACAATCAATAAAATATAAATTATTAAAATAAATTATCAATAGTCTAATAATTGTTACAATATAAGAGGTATTAAAATGGTGAATAATAAATAATAATAAAAAAGGTAAAAAAAAACAAATATAATAAAAAGTAAATATAAAAAAAATGAAAAAGAAAAAAATTAGTTTTATATCAATTTATGTTTTGTATATGTATTATAATATATAATAAGTATATTATTATATAAGTTATAGCATAATATAAAATTTTATGCGCTATGTTCCATTAAACCCTATGCCCACTCATACGACATAGAATAAAATAATAAATTAAATGCTATGCTCTAAATTAATAATTGATTTATTATTTTTTATATATGATTTATTAATAAAAATAAATTATATCTTACAAACAAATTGATTTTGTTGTAAAATCAATAAGCCAATTATAATTGATTTATTATTATTTATATATGATTCATTAATACAAATAAAATTATATCGCACAAACAAATTGTAAATTCAATGAGCCAATTATTATCTGGTCCTTTTGACTTGCGTGCAGACACGGACCATCATCCACACACATTTTGCTTTACCTCTCTCATCGAGCTCTTTCTTGAAATCACTTACCAAAATTATTGAACACATGACCTGTTATCACTCCAATAAGCTCTCCTAGGTTGTAGCTGGGAGATGCCTGGTAACATATAATCTTCAATCTTGTTCTCTGAACTATTGGAATGGATGATGATTTGGATCAAGTCAGATGATTGTTTCAACTCTATTTTCACTCAAGACATGCATGAACACCCTTAGATTTACAAGGCTTTAGACCACTAATGCTCAATAGTTTATAGATTCAATGGATAAGTGGAGAATACTGACTGTACCAACAGATGCATACATAAGCACATATGAATGGCTAGCTACAGGAAGTAAATGAAGCTTGCAAATCTAGTTTATCAACGCACAGATAAGATGATAGTTATCTCGCATTAGACACAGAAGAAAACATGAATAACCTATTCAAGTGCAAGCTTAGAGCAGAAGAGAAAATGGGAATTGAACATGTAACAACAAAAGAAGCTTATATTGCTAGAATGAAGATGAGAAGATAGAGGAGCCGAGTCTCCATAGCCTCCAAAAGTTGAACCCTTGTTCCTCTGAATTTTCAAATATTGATAGGCCTTTTACAATGCTCTATTAAGTCCCTATAATACTAGTGATTACCCCATTACTATTGTAGTTGTATCCCTTATTAATATTGTTGTGCCCCTATTGTCCCCATATTGTTATTATTGTGCCCCATAGAATCGCTCTATTGTTATTTTTGTGCCTTTATATTGTTATTGTTAGGTCGGCTGGGTTATATCATGACTCCTTAGACTCCTATATATAGAAAGGAGGTTTTGTCTTTTGAATCATCAAGGAATCATTCATTTGTGTAATGTAAAGGAGGTTGCCCCCTCGAAGAGGCTGAATTCTAAGGCGTTGATCTATCTTTTCTATCTTTTTGTGAGCTGGTTTCATAACATTTGGTATCAGAGATTTTGGATTCTAGGGTTTCACTGCTCCAAATAGGTCATCATGGAATTTTCGCTATAACTTTTTTTCTGTGACGTTTCAGAAGCGAAAAAAAAAACCCATTTGATATGAAATCGCATTGAACCTCGGGTCCAAATTTCAGAGCTTTTCGCGCTATATTTGCGGAGATATGATCTGAGGAAGTTGGTCTTTTTTCAGACTCCTGAATTACATTCCAAACATAACGTTCTCTCCGAGCATCGGATTGAAATTTCGTAAGAAGGTACAAAAAGAGGATGGACTGTAGTTTCTTGTGTATATTTTTCAGAGCCAAAGGTTGAAACAGGGACACGTGGCACGTCGTACAAGTTCACTCTACTGAACTAGTCTATAATCAGGTCACTGTGGGATATTTGGCATAAATCTTCCTTGGAGAATCCAATTTGGATCAGACTAGTGGCATTGGAAAGAGGACACAGAGGGCTACTGCAGATCACAATTTCAAAACTGGATGATCCAAAATTACAGAGATACATCAGAGGCAATATCGAGCTCCTACAAAGTGAAAAAAGGTGTGTAGATTTTTTTAAATTCTTGCTTAAGCTTGGTTTGAAAAATTATTTTGAAGGAATTCAAATGGCATAGTAGAGCATTATTATCGGTAACTGATGCCCCGAGGAAAGAAAATGCGAACACCTAGTAAGCAACCTGAAAGCTCTAGCATGACTCATGAAGAAGAGGAAGAAATGCTACATGATACATCAAAATTACAAGTCCATGTGCAACAAATGTCACTCTCACAAAAGCTAACAAAAGCTAAGATAAATGGTGTGGAAGCTAATATGAATGACATGGAAGCTAAGATGGACAATTTGAAGATAGATTTGAACACAAATTTGAATACAGGCATGGAAGATTTGAAGACATATTTGACAAATTTTCTACAAGAAATACTTACTAATGGTGAAAGGGTAGTAAAAGAAACTCATGGTGTGAAAAAAAGAAATGTTAATCATGATTTCATAGACTCTAATGTTGGATTGAAGACCCACCATATTCCAAAAATTGATATGAGGAAGTTTGATGGCAAGGATCCCGCAACATGGATATTACAGATGGAACAATTTTTTGATCTCAATAATGTGCAAACAACACAAAAGGTACGTATTGCAACTTTATATTTGGAACCAAATCAGTTTGTATGGTATCAATGGCTTTGCTCTCATAAACAAATTATCACTTGGGCAATTTTTACAGAAGAATTGACAGCACATTATGAGGATACAAAAAGCAACACTTTTTTTAGCCAATTGATAAGTCTCAAACAAAAGGGTTCAATAATGGAGCACATTGAAGAGTTCCAAAAATTGAACATAAGGGTAAAAAATATTCCAGAGGAGCATAGGATTGATGTGTTCATAGGGACTTTAAAGGATAATATCCAACATGATGTTCGCCTTTGGGAACCTGATTCATTAGAGAAGGCATTCAGGTTAGCAAGAAAAATGGAAAGCAAAATTATGGCAATCAAGAAGCATATCACTCACAACTATAAAGATGGAAGTGTTGTTGCCCCTAGTCTTCCACAACCTATAAGGTTGACACCACAAAAATTGGAAGAAAAAAGAGAAAAAGGGCTTTGTTACAGTTGTGATAGCAAATACACTAAAGGTCATAAGTGTGCTGAGAAGAAATTATTCTACATAGATTGTGAAGAGGAAGAAGAAAAGGAGCAAGAAAGGTCAAATGAGGAGGATATACTCCAGGAAAAAAGTTTAGATAAAGAAGAAATGAATCTGACCATATCTTGTAATGCATTCGCTGGAATTACCACTCCTCAAACCATCAAGATAGAAGGACAGATCAAGAAGAAAAGGGTAATAGTGTTGATTGATTCAAGAAGTACCCACAATTTTATTCATTGTAAGGTAGAAAAAGAATTGAATTGCTTCCTATATCCAGCACCAGAGTGTCAAGTGATGGTTGCAAATGGAGGAACAATAAATTGTTCTTGAAAGTGCCATAATATCAAGCTATCCATGGGAGAATATGTATTGACAAGCCCAATTCTTTCCATTCAATGGGAGGTGTTGATGTTGTACTAGGAGTCCAATGGCTACAATCCTTGGGTACAATAGCTTTTAATTTTCAAGAACTTTTCATGAAATTTTCTATGGAAGGAAAGGAAGTTGAATCAAGGGGTATTGCAGGGAAACTGGGAAAGATAATCAGCTCTAACGGTATGACAAAGCTTCTAAAAAAGGAAAAAAGAGGTGTAATTGCACAATTATGTTCGCTAGATGTTTCCACATCAAAATCATCTATTTCTCCAGATCTCCAAAAAGTCTTGGACAATCATTCCAAGGTATTTGAGACTCCCAAAGGTCTCCCACCTATTCGTGATCATGATCATGCTATTCATCTGATTCCAGGAAGTGTTCCTCCAAACATCAGGCCGTATAGATATCCCTATGCCCAAAAGAGTGAAATTGAACGTATTGTTGCAGAAATGCTAGAGGCTGGTATAATTCAACCTAGTCAAAGTTTTTTCTCCACTCCAGTAGTATTGGTGCACAAGAAGGATGGATCATGGCGCATGTGTCCAGATTATAGGGAGCTCAAAAAGCTCACTATTAAAGATAAGTGTCCCATTCCTGTCATTGATGAATTACTGGATGAATTGCATGGATCAATTTACTTCACCAAGTTGGATCTTCGTTCAGGATATCATCAAATCATAATGAAGATTGAAGACATTCCAAAAACAACATTTAGAACTTATGAGGGTCATTATGAATTTTTGGTCATGCCTTTTGGCCTTACCAATGCACCTTCTACATTTCAAGGTTTGATGAATTCCATTTTCAAACCCTTCCTTAGAAAATTTGTGTTAGTATTTTTTGATGATATACTAATCTAAACAAGTCTTGGAAGGATCATTTTGAACATGTTGACAGGGTGCTACAACTATTGGAGGAGAAACAATTATATGAAAAAGGATCCAAATGTTTCTTTAGAGTACAAGAGGTGGAATATCTGGGTCATATTGTATCTCATGAAGGAGTTAAGGTAGACCGTAGAAAAATTAAAGCCATTAAGGAATGAAAAATCCCCACATCCATAAAGCATCTGCGAGGATTTCTCGGGTTGACAGGGTATTATCACAAGTTTGTTAAGAATTATGGGAGAATAGCAGCACCTCTAACAACATTATTGAAGAAAGATGCATTTTCATGGACTCCAGAAGCAACAAAGGCCTTTGAACATCTTAAAGAGACAATGTGCCAAGCACTGGTCTTAGCTACACTGGACTTCACAAAAACCTTTATTGTGGAATGTGATGCTTCAGGAAATGGAATTGGTGTTGTTTTAATGCAAGATGAAAGACCCATTGCTTTTGAAAGTCGTCCAATCAAGGGAAATTTTTTACACAAAGCTATTTATGAGAAGGAAATGTTGGCAATACTACATGCACTTAAGAAATGGCAACCCTACCTAATGGGAAGACACTTCAAGGTAAAAACGGATCATGATAGCCTTAAATACTTTTTAGAACAAATATTATCCTCTGAAGAGCAACAAAAGTGGGTCACAAAGATGTTGGGTTATGACTTTGAAATCATCTACAAAAAATGGAAGCAAAATGTGGTGGCAGATGCACTCTCAAGAAAGGATGAGGATGTGGAAGCATTGTTGTGTGCCATTTCTATTATCCAACCAGATTGGATAAACGAAGCAAGGGAGGAATGGAAGAATGATGAAGAAGTGTGGGCACTTATTCGAAAGTTACAACAAGATTCTAGTACATCTGATACATTTAGCTGGCAAAATGATTCATTATGGTACAAAGATCGCTTATACCTCTGTAAGAATTCCCAGCTCAAGCAAAATATTCTTATGGAATTGCACACTTCTCCCTTAGGAGGGCACTCAGAATTTTTAAAAACTTACCACAGGGTTAAGAAGGAATTTTTTTGGGATGGCCTTAAATCAGATATTCAAAAGTTTGTGGCGGAATGTTTGGTTTTCCAACAAAATAAAGTTGAAACAATTAAGACCCAAGGTCTATTACAACCTTTATCCATTCCAAGCCGACGTTGGGAGGAGGTTTCAATGGATTTTATCACAGGTTTACACAAGTCTGAGGGAAAGAGTGTCATCATGGTGGTAGTTGATAGACTTACCAAGTATGCACACTTTTGTGCATTATCACATCCATTTAAAGCCAGTACAGTTTCTACTGCATTTATGGAAACAATTCAAAAGCTACATGGAAACCCAAATATTATTGTAAGTGACAAAGATCCCATTTTCACTGGAAATTTTTGGACAGAATTATTTTCTTGTCTCGGTACTCAGTTAGCTCATAGCTCATCTTATCATCCTCAATCTAATGGAAAAACTAAGATAGTAAACAAATGTTTGGAAGGATATCTTCGTTGCTTTGTATCTGATAAACAGACACAATGGGTCAAATGGTTTCCTCTGCTGAATGGTGGTATAACACTTCCTTCCATACAACAACAAAAATGACCCCATTTATGGCACTTTATGGATATCAGCCACCATCCATCACATCATATTTAAAAGAAAATTCTAAGGTTCAAGTAGTGGAACATCACATTGAGCATCAACAACAAGTCCTCCAACTCTTAAAGGATAACCTTGTGTTGGCGCAGAATAGAATGAAACAACAGGCAGATCAACATCGCAGTGAAAGAAGTTTTGATGTAGGTGATTGGGTATTCCTACGGCTACAACCATATAAACAAATGTCCCTCAAGCAAGCTAAGAAGGATAATAAATTGTCACCAAAGTATTATGGTCCGTACAAGGTGTTGCAAAAGATTGGTACTATGGCATACAAATTGGAGCTTCCTGCAGCTTCTCGAGTGCACCCAGTTTTCCATGTTTCATGTTTAAAGAATGTTATAGGTGACAAGCTCCCAGTTCAAACAATATTGCCAGAATTTGATGAGGAAGGAAAAATTATGTTGGAACCGGAAGCAGTCACAGAAACAAGAACTTGACAGCTACGAAATCGGTCAATTTCAGAGTATCTCATCAAGTGGAAGAACTTATTCGCTGAAGATTCCACATGGGAGGATGAGAATTTTATACAGAAGCACCCAGAACTACTAAAGCGTTGAGGAAAACACTTTTTTGAAGGAGAGGGGCATGTTAGGTCCCTATAATACTAGTGATTACCCCATTACTATTGTAGTTGTATCCCTTATTAATATTGTTGTGCCCCTATTGTCCCCATATTGTTATTACTGTGCCCCATAGAATCCCTCTATTGTTATTTTTGTGCCTTTATATTGTTATTGTTAGGTCAGCTGGGTTATATTGTGACTCCTTAGACTCCTATATATAGAAAGGAGGTTTTGTCATTTGAATCATCAAGGAATCATTCATTTGTGTAATGTAAAGGAGGTTGTCCCCTCGAAGAGGCTGAATTCTAAGGCGTTGATCTATCTTTTCTATCTTTTTGTGAGCTGGTTTCATAACATTCTCTTGAGCCTTCTAAGGCTCGAGAGGTCTTAATCTATCCTCTTTTTCCTTTTTTTAATGACTTGATGCCATGACCAGACACGCAGGAGCTTGGAGGCCTCTTTTTCTAACAACAGTAACCAAATTCTGGTAAATGTGCTGCACTGTCAGGTGGCTCACTCATGCCAGCAATGCTCCATGATCATTTGTTGGTTTGGCTGTGTTGCGTTGTTTCCTTTCCCCTTCCGGCCTTCTGTCTCCTGGCATTTGTCTCTCAGCCTCTATTATGTGATGGAATGGGTCTTCGGGCCTTTGAAATCCTCTCAAATAATCACAATGACTGTTTTCTGTTTTATACAGAAAAACGCTGCAACACTGTGAAATCCCACCAAAATCTGTTTATTTCGGACTTCAAAAGTCCTTAAACACTGTCTATTCCTCTATTAGGTCTGCCCTCAATCGCTATCACAAGTCGCTTCGACCTTGTTTCCAAGCTTCCCTTTGTATTTTGAAATACGTTAAAAACAGTAAAAATCATGAAAAAATGGCTTTGGCAGACCTGAAATCTTATATATTTTCATTCCCAAACCCCTTCGGGTCTGGGTTTTATCGCATTGGTGTTGCCCCTTTGTATTTCGTTAAATAACGAAAATACGCAAAATACATAGGAAAATGCCTTTCGACGGATTTCAAATTTTATGCAATATTATGTATATAACCGTCGGGTCCAGTTAATCACACCTCTGTGAAACTCTGATGCGATATCGTGATGCGACTAGTCGCAATCACATATTGCTCATGCCCCAGGCCGATAAGCGCTCCTTGTATTTTCCGATAGCGATCCTGCGATGCAACATGGGCCGTCGATCTGCGTACTTGATTGACGATCCACGTTGCATCGCCGATCGCCATCGCAAGTTCCACACATCTGCGTCAATATCCGCCGATTGCGACCCGTCGATCAAATCTAGACCGTTGATCGGCCAGATCGGATAGCTGCTCTGCATTTTAGTGTTTATGCCTCCGATACTTGGTTTTTCACTGTCTTTACGTGTTTTTTGCCTCCCGATAGTGCTTTTCTGCCATTCCAAGGGTTCTTCACCTGCACTGGTTTTGATCTTTGGCATGATTTTACTGGCTTTTGAAGACTTAAAGAGCATATTTGGACCCATTTTGGGCCACATGCCAACAAGGCTAACACTGGCTCCTTCTGGGGATGAAAGCCTCCTTGTGAGGTTTCAAGAACTGTAAAACAATGCCTTTCCTGTAAAACCAAAATAAAATCTACCTCCTAGTGTTCCATTGGGCATGGAGTTTATTTTGCATAAAAAATAAAAACTGAAAAACATATTACAATATTAAGGCCTTAAAGCCTTATATGAAGTAAATTTTCAAAAACTGCCCATTGACTGGGCCATCAAAAACATCTTCTCCTTCCAGACTGCATAGAATAAAGGTATTGTTCTGCTGAATTTGAGCGATGACAAATGGAATTGTGACATTGTCCATAAGGAGTCAAACTTACCATGATTACCTTTCTTTTCCTTTAATGCATCCCATTTGAGAACCCAGTCACCAACTTGGAAATTGTCCACTTTTTCCTTCATGTCAAAGGTTTCTTTGATTTTCTTTTGATGAACTTTTGACTTCTCAACCAACTACTCTCTGATCTGCTGTAATTCGACCAGGTTATTCATTCTCCTTACCATGTCATTTGTTTCATCCTATTCTTCTTGAAAGAATTTGGTCACAGGAAGAATCAGCTGGATAGGAAAAATAACATCGGTGCCATAGACCAACTTAAATGGAGAATTTCCTATGGACTTCTTGTTGATAACTCTGTCAGCCCACAGTGCAAACTTCAACTTGGAATCCCAACTCTTTTTGTTGTCCTCCAACAGTTTTTTGATTATCCTTACAAGACTCTTGTTAGATGATTCTGCCAGGCCATTGCCTTGGGGATAATATGAGGTAGAATGCACCAATTGAATGCCCATGGATTCACACATGTCCACCAATTCTTCAACAAATTTATGACAACTTGATGATTATCATTCTTAGTGGGTATAGCCTAAATCCACTTAGTGAAATAATTAGTGGCTACCAAGATCCATTTGTGCTAGCCATTGGAATGTGGATTAATCTCACCTATGAAGTCCACGCCCCACTGCTGGAAGCGACCGTTGACATGTACTGGATTTAAGGGCAGAGATTTTAGCTGTTGTCTTCCTGTAAACCTCTGAAATTTGTCGCAAGACTTCACAAAAGAAAACACATCAGAGAACAGAGAAGGCCAATAATACCTAGCTCTCAGGATCTTGTGGGCCATAGTTTTCCAATAATGATGTCCTCCACAGATGCTAGAATGGAACTGGTGTGTGACTTCCACAGATTGTCCTTTGTCTAGACATCTCAAGAGGATCCCTGATGGGTCTTTCCAGTAGAGCAAGTTTTCATCAATGCAGAATTTGGTTGATCTGAGCTTAATGGCCCGGGCTTGACTCGAACTAAGCCCTGGAGGGACTTCTAGCTTTTGCAAAAAATGAACTATGCTGGAATACCAATCACAGGTGGCTAGATTTTCAGCCAAGGAATGATTCTGCTCTCGCTCTTTTGCTGCTTCCTCTATACGTTCACCACCTAAATTTGAACCCACGCAATTTATGTCTAACAAGATGCAATTTTCCTCAGCCATAAGCTTAGCCAAGCCCTGGCCTTTGACAAGCTTGGTGGGCTTCACCTCTATGTTGAACTCTATGAATTTTGCAATCCATTTAGCTCTCTTCCCATCAATATCTGGCCGAGTTAGAACGTCTTTTACTGAGTCTGATGGTACATATGCAGTCACTTTGGAATGTAGAATATAAATTCTGAATGTCTTTAAAGATTTTATGAGATCATAAGCTTATTTTTCAATAAGGTCATATCTTAGTTCAACGTCCCTCAGAGTTTTGTTGAAGAAGGCCACAGGGTGTTCTACGCCTTCATCATTTTTCTGCAACAGAACTGCTGCAAGTGTATCATAAGAGGCAAAAGAGAAGATATAAAACTCCTTGGTGTAATCTGGGCTGATTAGAGTGGGAGTTGCCATGATAGCTTGTTTGATGGCTTCAAAAGAGCTTCTTGTAGCATCTGTCCATTTTATTTCTGATCCTTTCTTCAGCATGGAAGTGATGTGCTTCACTAGTTCTGCAAAGTTTGGAATAAACCTCCTGACAAAGTTGATCTTACCTAGGAAAGATTGAATGTCCCTTTTTGACCTTGGGATGGATAATGTCTGAATTGCTTCAACTCTTGCTGGGTCGATCTTCACACCTTCAGCAGAAACAATATGTCCCAGAAGTTTGCCTTCTTCTAGAGAAAACTGTGACTTCTTTGGGTTCACAGAAATTCCAAACTGTCTAAACTTTAGAAACACATTCTTCAAATGCTGCAAATGGTCCTTGTGAGTGCCGGAAAATACTGTTATGTCACCAAGGTAAATAAGGAAAAACTTGTCCTTCTCTCCCACAAAGGTTATGTCCATGGCCCTTTGAAAAGTAGCCCCAACGTTCATGAGTCCAAAAGGCATTTTGGAGTACATGAAAGTGCACCCAAGGAGTAGTGAAGGTGGTCTTTTCCCGATCCTCTAGATGTACAACACTATGATTGTAACTTGAAAATCCATCTAAGAAAGACATAACTCTAGCCCTTGAAACTTTTTGTAGCAAGTGTTCCATCTTAGGCAGGGGGTAGTTGTCTTTTTTAGAGCATTTGTTTATATTCCTGAAGTCAACACAAAGCCTGATTTCTCCATTCTTATTTCTTACTACCACAAGGTTAGCTATCTACTTTGAATACCTTAGGGGAATTATGATCTTGGCATCCAACAGCTTCTTGATTTCCTTTTCAATCAAAGGAAATATGAGAGGGTTGATAAGTCTTAATTTTTGCTTAAAAGGGATGGTGTTATTCTCGAATGGAATCTTATGATGAATGATGTTGGTGTCATAGGTCTTAAGATCACTGTGTTCCCAAGCAAAAATATTAGCAAATTGTTTCATCAAGGTGCAATACTCGAAACTTTGGGCAAAAGACAAATGAGTGGAAAGATTTATGTACTTTGGATGGGCTGGGCTCCCTACATTATGTTTGTGAACAATAGACTCATTTTCGTTTTTGGAAGGTTTGTAAGGTACATCATTATGGTCAAACAACTTCTCTAGGGGCACCAATCCTTTGGGTATATGGTTACTAGGTAGCTGAACAATGTTGTCCTGACCAATCTCGTCCTTTAGCTTGGACTGGCTACATTCTTCAATGGTTTCGTTTTCTTGGTCGATGTGCATTTCAGAAAATTCATCAACGACTTGTAAAAACCTATTAATTTCATCATCGTCTTCAAAAACCTTCCAGTATTTGACATTGTCAGGCAGAGATGGTCTATATTTCACCTGAACTTCATAAGTCAATTTAGGAGGCAAGGGAGGAATAAACGTGCTAGCAGACATAGCAAGGGAATCGGCAAGCTGGTTCTTCATTCTCGGGATGTAAGAAATGCTAAAAATAATAAAAGAGTCCTTGAGCTTCCATACCTCATCTCTATATGCTTTCAGCCTTGGATGTTTTGCTTGGAAAGTTTTATTGACCTGCTGAATGATAAGGTCTGCATCTCCAAACACCTTCAGACCTTTGATGCCCATTCCTTTAGCAACATTTAAGCCCAATATCAAGGCCCCATACTCTGCTATGTTATGTGTGACCTGAAAAGTTAATTTGAAAGATAATTGAATGCATTCTTGTGTGGGGGACACAAGGACTACACCTGCCCCTGCAACTTCCTTAGAGCAAGCTCCATCAAAGAACATGTCCCAAATTTGTGGGCCTTCTTCCTCTGTGATCTGGAAAACCAGTTTCTTAAGATGCATGGAGGCCAACTGGGATTCTTCAATCTGAAGAATTCAGGCTCCAAAATCAGTGTCAACAGCATAGATGGGATGACTAATGGGATTCCTTTCATCACTGATGATATAGGCCAACTGAGCTTCTCTGTATAATCTCCTACTCGCACCTCCAAAAACTGGGACAGTAGCATAGGACATATCATTTTGCGATGTTCCACCTAATCTCTTGATCCAACCTCTGGAGAGCAACATGCCAAAATTGGGGGGTACATATGCTACCACAATATCCATCATCATGCTCTTCATGGGTAGCTGAGACAAGGTGATGGCTAGGTCTTTGATTAATCCCAGACATTTCACTTTTCTAGAGTCAAAAGAAAATAGGTCATGATAAGGCTTGGTAATGTCAAGACCCAATTCATCCATGACAGCCTTGGGCATTAGATTATGGCTGGCTCCAGTGTCTAGAAGGAAGTTGTGAAGGATTTTGTCATGAATAGTCAGAGAGACATAGAATGATGGGGAGTTGTCATCATGATTTTCAATCATTGGGCTGAGAACAACAATTGGTTTGTCATCTTGCAGATTTACATAGTCAGTGGAGGCTTGGATGGCTTTAGGCTCAAGGGCCTTGAGGATAGATCTCTTGAAGGACTCATTCTTCACTAGCTCGATCAGAGGTATAGGTATGCTTAGCTTCTGAATTTTTGATTCAAAAATGAAAGGAGAAGGAGACTTGTCAAGGCCCCTTACCTCGTGAGCTGGAGCTTTGAGGATGATGGGATCAACTGCCGATCGTTTATGCTTTTTAGCTTGCTATATTTCAAGGACAACAACTCTTTGAACATGAGTTTCCTTGTAATTATTCATTTTCAACCTCATATCATATCTGAGCTGATCTTCAGTTTGCATAACAGCTTCACCATCCCATTCTTGGCCGATCTGGTCATTGAATAATGACTTTTCATAGGCAACTGAGGTAAAAAAGGAGGCACTGCCTTTGTCTTCAAGACAATCGATCTCATCATCTTCTTCAAAATTATCTTCTTCCATGACTACATTCTGGAAAGGGGTCTTTACCCTTTGGTCTTCATTGGCATCTTTACTTCTTTGTAGAATTTGTAACTGCTCATTAGCTCTTCTATATGGATTTGGATTTCTAGGAGTAAAGGTATTAGGAACTCTTCCTTTCCCAGGGTGCTGCTCAACCTTTAATTTGTATATTTCAGAGGCTAATGAATCTATCATCTTGGTCATTTTATCTATCTTAGGATTTGAATATGATGAATACTCGCCCCTCTGTCTCCTTCTATCAACATTTCCCTTGAGCTTCTCGGCAGCCATGATGTTTGATTCTACTTCCAAAGCTACATCCTGCATATCAGCCAAGGTAGCACATTGTCTCTCCCTCAACAGTAGATAGAAGTCAGAATCAAAGGCGCTGGCATAGGTGAGTTTAGTAGAGGTAGTAGTGGGTTTTACTTTAGCTAGTATCTTGCTGTACATATGGTTAAGCCTCTTATTGAAATTAGACAACAAATCACCATTTTCCCTCTTTAAGTTCCCAAACTCGGTGTGGTAGTAGAGTAGATCCTTCTTACCCCCCCAATTCTTTAGGAATGCATCATCTAAAGCCTCAATATCTGCTATAGACCTTGGGGTCAATTCTCTGAACCATTTTCTAGCCTCTCCATCTAGACTTTAAACAAAGACTGTCATCCATACATCATCTTCACTAATGTCCAAGTTATCAACATAGCTATAGAATGATTCAAGGTGTTCCTCAACTGAAACACCTTCAATCCCAGTGAACTTAGGCCTATACTTTTTATATTCTCCAGTAGGCATGTCATTCAAAGGAGTGGGCAGTACTAGAGGTCCATACCTAGCAGCTATGATTCTTTCAATTTTGGTAGGTGCTTGTGGACCTGCCATAGTTGTGGTGGCTATAAGGGTACTGGAAGTCTGAATGACAGAGGGTTGAGGAGTGACTAATAGGACTAAAGGAGTATGATGGATAGGAGGTGAGGTTTCCTTTGGGCTTACATCAAAAGGAGAAGCTAAAGAATAAGGAGCTTTATGAATCTTTGAGATTTTTTTCCACAACTAGTATTAGATGTTATACTCTCAACATGTATTTGTTCTATTGCAGACCTTCCTTGAAGAGGTATAGAATATTGTTTAGAACTACTTGAACCTGATGCTCCTTTCTACAACACCTTTCTTTCTTTGATGATTTTTTCAGGGTCAAATACTGGGTCAACTTGTCGCTTCTAAGGATTTATTCGAGTATGCCTCACAAACTGAGCCAAAACTATGAAGTGGAGTCGCCAAAAGGTTCGTCCTCCCATAGAGTCGCCAGATAGATGATTACAACCGAAATAGTGCCCAGACTTTGTCTATCATCAAAGTTGGATCTGTGTCATCTCCCAGGGAAGCTGAGCTTCAATCTTTTTTCCCTAGCAACGGCGCCAATTATGTTATCACTCCAGGAAGCTCTCCTAGGTTGTAGCTCGAAGATGCCTGGTAACATATAATATTCAATGTTGTTCTCTGAACTATTGGAATGGATGATGGTTTGGATCAAGTCAGATGACTGTTTCAACTCTATTTTCACTCAAGACATGCATGAATACCCTCAGCTTTACAAGGCTTTAGACCACTAATGCTCAATAGTTTATAGATTCAATGGATAAATGGAGAATACTGACTATACCAGCAGATGCATACATAAGCACATATGAATGGCTAGCTACAGGAAGTAAATGAAGCTTGCAAATCTAGTTTATCAACGCACAAATAAGATGATAGTTATCTCGCATTAGACACAAAAGAAAACATGAATAACCTATTCAAGTGCAAGCTTAGAGCAGAAGAGAAATGGGAATTGAACATGTAACAGCAAAAGAAGCTTATATTGCTAGAATGAAGATGAGAAGCTAGAGGAGCCGAGTCTCCATAGTCTCCAAAAGTTGAACCCTTGTTACTTTGAATTTTCAAATATTTATAGGCCTTTTACAATGCTCTCAAGCCTTCTGAGGCTCGAGAGGTCTTAATCTATCCTCTCTGTCCTTTTTTTAACGACTTGATGCCATGACCAGACACGCAGGAGCTTGGAGGCCTCTTTTTCTAACAACAGTAACCAAATTCTGGTAAATGTGTTGCGCTGTCAGGTGGCTCGCTCATGCCAGTGATGCTCCATGATCATTTGTTGGTTTGGCTATGTTGCATTGTTTCCTTTCCCCTTCCGGCCTTCTGTCTCCTAGTCTCTGTCTCTCGGCCTCTATTCTGTGATGGAATGGGTCTTTGGGCCTTTGAAATCCTCTCAAATAATAACAATGACTGTTTTCTGTTTTATACAGAAAAATGTTGCAACACTGTGAAATCCCACCAAACTCTGTTTATTTCAGACTTCAAAATTCCTTAAACACTGTCTATTCCTCTATCGGGTCCGCCCTCAATCGCTATCGCAAGTTGCTTCGGCCTTGTTTCCAAGCTTCCCTTTATATTTTTCTTTTAACTAAAACCATTATTTTATTGATAGATCAATGGTTGGGCCGCAGCCTAATCAACCGACATTACATGGAGGCATGAATACATAAATCATTAATATGCCAAGAAAACTTCCCTTCTTTGTTTTGAACCAAAATGACCCAGAGTGTGAAGTCAGAGTATTCGATATCTGCGTAGTTTGGTCTACGTAGCGCAATTGAGCTATGGTATGGCTGTCCACGCTTGTTCTTCTGAGTTTAAAAAAAAAAAACCTTGAGCCAGCCTGCATCCCTCATTGGCTTTGATGTCTGCTTCCTTGTTTGAGCTGCGGAGGATGTGAAAAAAGGACGAGGAGGTAAAATGAACCAGCAGGCCCTGCAGCCTCTGGAGAGTATTGTTGAGAGCCGGATTGCTAAAATGCTCCTCTGTGTTTAATGTTTTTATCAAGAGTTCTGAGTCCCCGAAGATCTGAAGAGCTTTGTGTCCTTGTTCCTGTGCGATCTGGTAGCCTTTAAGAAGCCCGAGAATTTCTGCCTGGTTGTTTGTGTTCTACCCTAATCCCCAACTGTAGCTGTCTATTTGGGATCCATCCTGAGAGTAGACCACACCTCCTACACCAGAGATCCCTGGATTTCCTTTAGAGGTGCCATCGAAGAAAACTGTTACCTTTCCCTGCTTCCTCTGCCAGGTTTGGAACTTTGCATCTATTGTTCTAATGTGCCAATCACGGTTGAATGTGGGGAGGTAGGTGCTTTTTTACTGTCCCGAACGAGAAGGGTTCCCAGCCAGTTTCATTCCTTAGTTATGAGATTGTCATCTAATTTTTTGGGGTAGTTTCCAAGAGCTTCCATCAAGGACACCTTAGCTCTGGCCACCACTGTCAAGGGTGAGTACTTTACAGGGTTAAATATCCAGTTATTTTGGGCTAGCCAGAGTTTCTAGCAAATGAACTTGCGAATGGAATGCCAGATCCGGTTCCACAGTGATTGTGCACAGAGAGTCCTAGGATACCTTGCGGTCTAGGTGGAGAAGAGGTCCACGGCTATACCCTAGAGAGGGGTGGGTGCATTGAGGCCGTGAAGGACAAGGGTCCATACCATTTGGGCAAAGGCATAGCTTACAAAGAGGTGATCCACATTTGTTGGTGCGGATCTACACATGGTGCACCAATGCGGCCCTATTATGCCTTTGTGGGAAAGACTCTCACCTGTCAACACTTTCCTATGAATGAGAAGTCAAGTGAAAAAATTCACATTGGGGATTCCAACTATGTCCCATGTACGCTGCTAGATGGAAGAGTTGTGAGCTTGATTTTGTGTGGGAAGCAAGGCTGCAAAATGAAGTGTAGATGTGTAGACTCCAGTATTCCCCCACCTCCAAACATTCGAGGCATGTATGTTAACAGGTGTCGAGCCTTTCAACTTGTCCAAAAGAAGGTGCTTTTGGTGAAGTAAATGTGCTGGAAGAATGGGGAGGGCCCAGTCCTCCCATTTTCCTTGTCTGTCCCAGGCAGAAATGTAAGTAAGACTGAGCAGGCCATTCTAGGAGAGCTAGTCATGAAGGTCGGCTAATTCCACTAAATGTTTGAGTGGGGGATTGCTCATGATTTTGTCTTGCCATATCAAGGTATTTTCTCCTTTTCCTGGCACTCTGTAAAGCTGGTTTTGGAAGGTGGCAAGACCTTTTCTACATAGGTTCCTGTTGAGGGCCCCGAAGTCGGGTCAACAACAAGGGGGATACCCACCCGGTCCGGAACCTGGTTGGCGGTTCCTTGCCCGTTTGGAGTAGCGGGTCCGACTGGGGGTAATGGGACCAGTTTCCCAATGTGATGGGTGTGTGTGTGTGCGTAGAGTCTGATGATATTAATCTAGAGGTTTTTTCTAAACTAGTCTTGATTTTAACTGCTAAACTAACTCTATGCTAATGTAATCTAATGAAGAGAAATACATCTGATCTATGCTAACCCGGGGTGTTTTTCTTTTGTTTATGCGATCTAGAAAGATTTCTAACAGCAGCTGGTAATAAAGATTATTCAACTGATATCAGAATATAAACCAATAAAGATAAACCGTTCTGCATAAGAAGTTAGGCAGAGTAGTTGTGAAAAACATATCGCATAATCAGTTTTCTATATGTTAAGCATGATTAAATGATCCCACCGTACAGAAGTGCCAAATGGTAATGCAGACATTCATACAATAACATATAAAGAACTCAGCTACATATCACTTTAGGGATACTAGCAGAATCTAGTCAAGAGATAAAAGTACCATTTATGACTAATTTCACCAATAAACTTCAAGTAATAATGATTTATTCCTACTTGTTCTAACATCTGCTAAGAGTACAGAAGTGCAACATCAGTAACAGATATTAAAATGCAAACATAAATAAATCTTGATCCATCTATTCATCAAAAACCTCCTCTGAGGGTGCAGAAGTGCATGTTCTGAGGATAGGTTTTTTGACAGATTTCCAGACCCTTCTCCAAAAACCATGAGAAGGGTTAAATACTACTAGCTAATTGATATTAATTACACGAATCTAGGGAATCGGCTTCAAATGACCGCCCTTTACTAAAAGCAAATTTATTTCTAAAACTTTAAATCTAATTTCTGACCATTTCTGTATATTCTCTTTAGTGCTGTCAACAGCGCAACGTTTTCCTGGGAAGAGTCGGCTGACTGCCTTCTTCTTTTGCTCGGGAGATAAAAGTGGAAATAACAGGAGCTGGCACTTCCTTCTGAGAGACCAGAAGATATTTTCGAGAACCTTTCTCTAGCTGGGTGTATTCGCCGCGTGTATACTTAGCACAACCCAGGTTCTTCTCGAACTGATTTTGCTGTTGCTGTTTTGGTTTCCGGTTGTGCGAATGACTGAGTGGGTTAGGAGTCGCGCTATATGGACAACCCTCTGTTTCGAGAATTGTTTCCGCTCTTTGTTCCAGGCTTTTCTGGAGCGTCCTCCTTCTTTTGCGTTTCTCTTTTTGCTTTACCCAGTCTGAGCTTCAAGATCTTTTGTGAACACGCTGCTTTTGTGCGCCTTTGACTCTGAGTCCTGGATAGTCTAATTTCATCAGTGCCAGTTGTCTAATAGTCTGGAATCCGCAGTCCTGCTGCATGCGGAATTCGTTTGCGGAGGCATCTTCTCTCTGCTGTTTGATTGGCGCTTTCCCCTTTCTCTCAGATGTTTCCTGCATATAGATTTATATCAGTTGCGTGTCTTGCAGTCTACGCAAAGAAGCAGGGAAATGAAAAAGATTGACATGAAAGCATTAAACTCTAATGAATGCGTAATCCTGACATGCATCATGACTTGACTCTTCGATAAATGCGATGCAATCATTCCTTGATACTCAAGCATGAGGTCATTAAATTCCTTCAAGGCGCACACTTAATCCTGGGCTTTGTCATGTGATAAGTCTTTTCAGATCGCAGATCGCAAATCGCTGCCATCGTAGATCGCAAATCGTAGATATCGCAGATCGCAAATCGCTGCCATCGCAGATCGCAAATCGCAGATATCGCAAATTTTTTTTAACGGTTATGCCGTATAGCGTGATGCTTGCGATTGGCGATTTCGCATATCGGCGGTCGGCGTTTTTCGAAGGTCTTCTTTTAAAGGGGTGCGTGTGATGTATGCGACGCGATGAACTTCGCATCGCTCATTCGCGGTCTTGCTTTTCGCGCTCGAGCCATGCTTCGGCCTTTCTTTGCGATGCGATTTAAGCCTTAGGGAGAGAAATATAAAAACTTTAGAAAAATATTTTTTTGGAATTTTTTGTTCAGGGTCCCCTCTTTGCTTGACGTTATTGCTAATGTCAAGTGAAGAAGGGGGGTTGTTGGTGACCACAACAATGGCGATTCACTGTGAAGAACCAGTTATCTCTGCTTGTTCTATTGCATTTTCACTTCCAAAACAGAAAAGTTTTCTTACGCCTAAATTTTGTTATGGACAGATAGAGTATTACCCCTTATCCTGTCAATAATGTTTCGTCACAACTTTTTATTTCATTCCGATTGTTTGCTTCCTCTGGGCTATTTCTTGTATTTACACCTAGACATTACTTAGTCTTTTCAAAGACAAAATAAGGTCTTCTCTGCGTACTGGCTTTGTAAAGTATGCTCATTTGTCGTAGGTAGAGCCTCTGCTGCCCACAAGCGTCCATAGCCTCGACAGGGTTACCATATTATCCAGCAATGATCCTTTTTCCTGCTTGAGGTTATTTACAACATTCCAGAGAAAAACCCTTTTGACACTTTTTCTTTCCTTTTTAATTTTTTTTATTCTCTAAAGAACAATGTCTTGGTTTGGTGGCCAAATTATGACACAGTCATTCACTTGATTTACACTTTTGCTGAACAAGCTGGCTCGCGATGAGACTCCTTGTCTTTTGATTGCAACAATCTTGAGTCGTTGCCCTGTTTTGATAGACAGTAGTGGCAAAGTCAGCAAGTTATAATATCTGTGATCATGATAAGCCGGCTCGTGATGAGACCTCTTATTCTTTGAGATATAGCGTTTTCTTGGATTGTTTCTCTGGATGCTGCGATTTTCCTTAACAGGGAGGAAATCATTGTTTTTCCTTAAGAAAGCTCTGGACGACAATAATAGAGTTTAAGAACAGCAGTTTTGTAGAGAATACTTATTTTGCTATTGATGATACTTTTCATTGCGTTGGCATAGAACAATTTTTGCCAAAAGTTACCTTCATCCCAGATTTCTTTGTAAAGTTGAAACTAACATCACATTCAGGCTAAAGTTAACTCTACCTGTCAATAATAAAAGTCAGATTTTTCGAAAAGTTTTACTATTTATACAAGTGAAATCAAAATCTGATAGAGAAATGGTATATACTTCATAAATACAATTTATGATCACTCACAACCAACCTTATTTATATTTAAAAAATAAAACTAAAATAAAACTAAAATTATCCTACAAAAATTAGAAGGATAACCTTCTATGGAAAATACATTTTGAGGATTTGTCCGTTTACAGGCAGAGAATCTCTCCTGCCTGTCAAGTCCTGCAACACAAAAGTCGATGGGCCTATGACTTCTACGATTTGAAAAGGACCAAGACATAGCTTCTGGAATTTCGTATGTTTTCCCTTCTCTTCGTGAGCCTTATCCCACTTCAAAACTAGGTCTCCCCTCTGAAAGTTTTTTCTGGTCATTATGTTCGAATCAAAAGAGGATTTTATCAGCGCTTGGTGGTGAGCGTGGGTTTTCTTGGCCTGTTCTCGTTGTTCTTCTAGCTTGATTATTTCCGTTTGCCTTAGTTGTAAGGGAGAAGTGGATACTTCATCAATGTATTGTACTAAGGACAAGGAGGGAATGACTAAGTGAGTAGGAAGAACTGCTTCTCTCCCGTAAACTAAATTAAAGGGAGAAGTGCCGATAGAGGCTTTCTTTGTAATTCTGTCTGCCCATAGGGCGTTTACTAGCGCTTTATGCCAATTCTTTTGGCTTTGGTCGACTGTCTTTTTGATAATCCTAATTAGGTTCTTGTTCGTTGATTCAACCAACCCATTACCTTGCGGATAGTAGTTGGCAGAATACTTTAGTTTGAACCCTCTTTTGAGTGTGAACTCAGTCATGGTATTTCCAGAAAAATATGAAGCGTTATCGAATATTAAGGCCGTTGGCAATCCAAACCTAGTAATGATAAACTGATCTATGAATTCAATAATATTTTCAGAATTAGCTGTCTTGAGAGGAACTGCCTCTACCCATTTAGTAAAATAGTCAGTTGCAGTGAGGATATACCTATGCTGTTTAGAGGAGTGAGGAACGATCTCACCTATTATGTCCAGGCCCCATTGGCTGAACGACTGTTCGATGTTAACCGGCTGCAATGGCATGGATGACTTCTTTTGTTTCCCTGCAGCCGTTTGGTAGACTTGGCATTTTCTTACGTGATTGTACGAGTCTTTGAACAGCGTGGGCCAGTAGTATCCTGCACGTAAGATTTTGTGTGCGGTGGCTTCTCCAGCATAGTGTCCACCTGCTAGTCCATCGTGGAGTTCCTGCAAAACCTTTTCGGCTTCAGTTTTCTCAAGACATCTAAGAAGCACAGAATCATAGTTTCTTTTAAATAAGACATCATCTACGAGCTGATATTGTTTGGCTTTCAACCTCAGGGCTCTCTTTTTGATGTGATCCAGGTGAAATGGAGCATATCCGTTTTTGAGGAAATAAATGATGTCAGCATAAAATGATTCTGCGTCGTTTAGGCTTACCTCATACGTGTGTACCTCTTCAGGCGATTCTTCGGGGATTTGCGATGCTCCAGCTAACATCTTGCAGAAGCCTTGGCCTCTTACGATGTGTGCCGGCTTGATTTCCAGGTCGTATTCTTGCAAGGCGATGATCCAATTCGCTCTCTTCTCGCCCACGTCTTTCTGAATCAGGAGGTTTCTTACCGCTGGGAATGGTACTATGACCTTGGTATGGGCCTTTAGCAAGAAGGGTCTGAAATATTTGACCGCTTTGAAAATGGCATACGCCTGTTTCTCTACGTCCGAATATTTCAGCTCAGCACCTTGTAAGTTTGAGCTAAAGAATGCGATTGGGGCTTCTGCCTTTTCTTGGTTTGCCTGGGTCAAGATCACAGCATAAGAATTTTCTGAGGCAAACGTGTATAAGATGAATGGTTCTGAAAAATTTGGGGTTGCTAGGGATGGAGCGTTGATGATGGCTTGTTTGATTAAGTTAAACGCTTCGTGCTCGTCTAGACCCCATTTAAAGTTTGAATTCTTTTTTATCATTTTTTGTAAAGGAGAAATAATGCGTGAAAAATCTGGGACAAATCTTTTCACAAAATTGATCTGTCCTAGGAAAGATTGCATGGTCTTTTTGTTATGGGGCATGGATATCTCGGAAATTTCTCTGATTCTGTCAGGTTCAATGTGGATGCCCGATTTGGACACTATGAACCCTAGCAATTTTCCTTCACTCAACGCGAAAAAAGATTTCTTCGGGTTAAGCGAGATTCCATACCTTAAACATCTTTGAAAGATTTGCTTCAAATCTTTGAGATGGTCGCTTCGGTTCTTGGAGTACACAGTTATATCATCCAGGTAAATCACTACTGATTTATTGACTAACCCTTTGAACGCAATGTCCATAGCCCTTTGAAAAGTAGCGCCGGCGTTGATCAGACTGAACGACATCTTCCGATACGCGTAGGTACCCCATTTAGTTCGGAAGGTGGTTTTTAGCTGATCGTCTGGGTGTACCAGCACTTGATTATATCCTGAAAATCCATCCAGGAAAGACATCAATTCTGAGCCTGCTACAGCCTGTAGTATTTGCTCCATAGGTGGGAGGGGAAATTTGTCTTTCTGATAGGCTTTGTTGAGATTCCGGAAGTCGATGCAGATTCTAATATCTCCGTTTTTCTTCCTAACAGGTACCATGTTGGATACCCATTTGGAATGTCTGACCGGGAAAATTATTCTGGCTCTCAACAACTTATTCAGCTCAGTTTTTATCTGATTTTCCAGGTTGGGGTGGATTTTCCTGAGCTTCTGTTGGACGGGTTTCTCGTTGTCAATCATAGGGATAGTGTGCTGAATGATAGAAGTGTTATAAGTTTTCAGCTCATCGTAGTTCCAGGAAAAGACGTTTTTGTACTGTCGTAGAAGACAGATGTATGCTGACTTTTCTTCAGGAGCTAGGCCTTGGCCTAGATTAACGTTTTGGGGTTTCTCTTCGGTTCCTAAGTTCACTGATTCGTAGTTCAGAGTTGAACTGTAAAGTTTGGCGTTAGCTGATCTTTTGAACCGACTTTTTAAGTCATACAAATCTTCTAATTTGACCACTGATTTGGGTATAGCATTATCCGTGCCATTTTGTTGTATTTGGTGGTCATGACAGTCCTCGTCGATTATCTGGTTTGAGTAGGATCCTTCAGAGGTAAGGAAACTTACGATGTCTGGGTCGTCGTTGAACACTCTCCAGTTGGTGATGTTGTCAGGGATAGACGGCTTAAAAATTAACTCTATGGAAAACCTATCTGGACTAAAGTCTTCGGAGGGGATGAGTCTGGAGGCTACATTTGCTAGCAGGTCTGCGCTTGCATTGTGAAGTCTTGGGATTGATGAAATATTGAATGCTGTAAAATGCGCAGTGAGATCTTGCACTAAAGACTGATAGTGCTTTAAACGACTAGACAGGCAGTGTATGGTGTTACGTACCTGTTTGACGACGATCTCGGAATCTCCAAAGACTTGAAGATATTTGACGTTGCAGCCGATTGCTTTGTATAGGCCTTGCACCAAGGCTTCGTATTCCGCTGTGCTGTTCGTGCAATCGAACTCTAGCCTGCATGTGAGCATGGTCTTATTTCCGTCGGGGCTAATCAAGACGCATCCTGCTCCCGCTCCCTCATTGGACTTAGAGCCATCAAAATATAATTTCCAAAATAAAGAAGTATTTACAGGGTTATCTAAGAAACTAACACATTTTGAATCATCAGTCTGGGAAAAGTTTTCTACTTGGGACACGACTGAATTTTCTAAATATGCTCATATGTGAGCATTGAAATTTCCAAGGAAAGAGTCTACCGAGTAGTTGCCTATGATGCTGCTATTGTATGCTATGGCTTCGTTCTCTCCCTCCAAATCCGTCACTATGTACTTTTGGTGCAGTTCTCGTTCAACCTTTATTTGATTTGGCTTCCCATTGAAGGGTAACCACATGTGTGACCAGTCAGTCGAAAAATATCCGTGGAGCTTCTCGGACCAATCCCTGCTAAGAATTAGACCATAAAATTCAGGGATGTCAGCAACTAGAATATCGATGACCTGGCATACCTTGGGGTTGGACGACAGTCTTATGTTCACTTGATTAAGTTCGCCTATCACTTCGACTTGTGATCGATCAAGTTGAACTATGCGCACTGCGGATTTTTGCGGTTGAACATTAAGTTTGGCACATATTGACTTGGGTAAAATATTGGTTGAAGCACCAGAATCAACCAAGCAGTTATGCACGTTTCTGTTAAAGATCTCATAAGTGAGGAGGAAAGGAGGAGTGTGAGATCTAGACCTCCCTCCAATCAAAGCGATGTCATTTGGATCGATTTTATTGATCGCGTTGATTGGGGGTCTTCCTATATTATGGGAAGCTATAGCTGTAGGTAGAGGTGCAGTAGGTACGGCATGTAACTCTTTCATCATGATCTTCTGTTGGTGTTTCAATTTGCTCAACTCGTACAGGGTGATATTAGCCCTAGTCTTCTTCATGTCGTCGATGATGTTATACTCCATTTCATCCGACACTATTAGTGTCTTTGATGGAGGCGATTGCTCTGATTGGACTGGACTAAATGAGGTCGCTTTAGGGGTTGTCTTCTTTGTTGCGACCTTTTCTTTCGCTGGAGGGCTTGCACCCTTCTGTTTTGAGGTAGTCTGGGGAGGATCAAGTTGATTTCTGCTTCGTGTGCTAACCAGAAGTGCTTCTTTATCTTCCTCTTGTGGGAGGATGAAATCCCACATTCCTTGCAGTTCCACCACTTCTTCGTCGTCGGTCTGCATTTCGATGATGCTCTCTTCTTCTTCTTCTTCAGATTCCACATTCGAGACCACATTGGGTGGCTTCGTTTCCATAGGGGGATTTCTTTTGAAATTCATAAAAGGCTTTCTTGGGGACGATTCTGCTACTTGCTTTCTTATGTCAATCATCTCATTAGACATGGCTTTCAAGACTTTTTGTAATCCTTCCATGTCGAAAGGATCCTTCGTTTGCTTCTTCTTGGTTTCTTCTTTGAAAGAGATTTTCTTAGATTTACGCTCTTCGATTGTAGATCTCTTTTCTAGGGCTACTACGCGTCTTTCGACTGCCAATGCCTCAGCCAAGTTTTCGACTAAGGTTGTCTTGCTTGCCCTATCTATGAAGATGGCCAAGTTTGAAGGTAAGGCCGTGATGTACCATTCGCATCTTACTTCCTCGTTGGGCTGGGAAGCAGCGGGGATTTTATTGAGGATCTTGTTGAACCGTAAATTAAAATCTTTAATGGGTTCCCTAGCCTCAGCTTTAAGATTGGAAAGATCGTTGATCAGTGTCGCTGTCGATCTATCATCGTCGAATTTGGTGAGAAATTGATTTTGAAAAATATCCCAGCTGGTGATAGATCCGGAGGGTAGCGAAAAGTACCATGACCCAGCTGTCCCTTGCATCGTATAGGGGAAGAGTCGGACCACGGCATCTTCGTTGGTGACCCCGTTGAGATTAACAGAAAGCATGAAATTATTGATATGTTCTTCAGCTAGCATTCCAGTTTCTGGATTGAACTTTGGTAACCACTTCTCAGGATGGGCAGGTATTGGACTCAGGGGTGGAGGCATTAAAACCGCCCCAGGGTTGTTCCATGGAGATTGTGCCATCGCTGAGTTGCTGGTTAACAAAAGTGTAGAAGATGATCTTCGAGGTTGAGAAGATAGAGATGTTACGATCTTTGACGATTGTGGAGGAAGGGTTGCGGAAGATGGATGAGTGATTTGAGGTGGAGATGTGGGTGGTTGACTTCGCGGAGAGGGAGTTGAAATGGACGAGGTGGATGAAAGAGTCTCTCTGTCAGACTCTTGAAGTGCTTTCCTTGCTCTTTTCCTAGTGGGGAGAGGGATTTCAGTTGGCTGAATGCCGAACTTTTCACTCTTCAATCGAGTCAGGGGATGAGCAGGGTTGTATTGCGAAGTCAAGATGCCTTTAGATTTATCAGATTTCTGGTTAAAAATAGAGAATCCCTGGAGTTTACGGATCAAGGTTTGAACTTCAGGGGGATCGACAATAAGTTGTTCTGATGTATCGGGATGTATAGCAGCGGTGGATGTCCGAGCGACTTCCAGTTCCGAGTTTAGTCGTACCGGGGAAGTCGGGGAAGTTGGTGAGGGTGACTTGCTCTTAGAATGGTATTTGAATTTTGAATTATGCGCCATTCATAGCTCGGCCCTCCTTCTAGCGCCAGAAATGTTGAGGGCCCCGAAGTCGGGTCAACAACAAGGGGGATACCCACCCGGTCCGGAACCTGGTTGGCGGCTCCTTGCCCGTTTGGAGTAGCGGGTCCGACTGGGGGTAATGGGACCAGTTTCCCAATGTGATGGGTGTGTGTGTGTGCGTAGAGTCTGATGATATTAATCTAGAGGTTTTTTCTAAACTAGTCTTGATTTTAACTGCTAAACTAACTCTATGCTAATGTAATCTAATGAAGAGAAATACATCTGATCTGTGCTAACCCGGGGTGTTTTTCTTTTGTTTATGCGATCTAGAAAGATTTCTAACAGCAGCTGGTAATAAAGATCATTCAACTGATATCAGAATATAAACCAATAAAGATAAACCATTCTGCATAAGAAGTTAGGCAGAGTAGTTGTGAAAAACATATCGCATAATCAGTTTTCTATATGTTAAGCATGATTAAATGATCCCACCGTACAGAAGTGCCAAATGGTAATGCAGAAATTCATACAATAACATATAAAGAACTCAGCTACATATCACTTTAGGGATACTAGCAGAATCTAGTCAAGAGATAAAAGTACCATTTATGACTAATTTCACCAATAAACTTCAAGTAATAATGATTTATTCCTACTTGTTCTAACATCTGCTAAGAGTACAGAAGTGCAACATCAGTAACAGATATTAAAACGCAAACATAAATAAATCTTGATCCATCTATTCATCAAAAACCTCCTCTGAGGGTGCAGAAGTGCATGTTCTGAGGATAAGTTTTTTGATAGATTTCCGGACCCTTCTCCAAAAACCATGAGAAGGGTTAAATACTACTAGCTAATTGATATTAATTACACGAATCTAGGGAATCGGCTTCAAATGACCGCCCTTTACTAAAAGCAAATTTATTTCTAAAACTTTAAATCTAATTTCTGACCGTTTCTGTATATTCTCTTTAGTGCTGTCAATAGCGCAACGTTTTCCTGGGAAGAGTCGGCTGACTGCCTTCTTCTTTTGCTCGGGAGATAAAAGTGGAAATAACAGGAGCTGGCACTTCCTTCTGAGAGACCAGAAGATATTTTCGAGAACCTTTCTCTAGCTGGGTGTATTCGCCGCGTGTATACTTAGCACAACCCAGGTTCTTCTCGAACTGATTTTGCTGTTGCTGTTTTGGTTTCCGGTTGTGCGAATGACTGAGTAGGTTAGGAGTCGCGCTGTATGGACAACCCTCTGTTTCGAGAATTGTTTCCGCTCTTTGTTCCAGGCTTTTCTGGAGCGTCCTCCTTCTTTTGCGTTTCTCTTTTTGCTTTACCCAGTCTGAGCTTCAAGATCTTTTGTGAACACGCTGCTTTTGTGCGCCTTTGACTCTGAGTCCTGGATTGTCTAATTTCATCAGTGCCGGTTGTCTGATAGTCTGGAATCCGTAGTCCTACTGCATGTGGCATTCGTTTGCGGAGGCATCTTCTCTCTGCTGTTTGATTGGCGCTTTCCCCTTTCTCTCAGATGTTTCCTGCATATAGATTTATATCAGTTGCGTGTCTTGCAGTCTACGAAAAGAAGCAGGGAAATGAAAAAGATTGACATGAAAGCATTAAAATCTAATGAATGCGTAATCCTGACATGCATCATGACTTGAATCTTCGATAAATGCGATGCAATCATTCCTTGATACTCAAGCATGAGGTCATTAAATTCCTTCAAGGCGCGCACTTAATCCTGGGCTTTGTCGTGTGATAAGTCTTTTCAGATCGCAGATCGCAAATCGCTGCCATCGCAGATCGCAAATCGCAAATATCGCAAATTTTGTTTAATGGTTATGCCGTATAGCGTGATGCTTGCGATTGGCGATTTCGCATATCGGCGGTCGGCGTTTTTCGAAGGTCTTCTTTTAAAGGGGCGCATGTGATGTATGCGACGCGATGAACTTCGCATCGCTCATTCGCGGTCTTGCTTTTCGCGCTCGAGCCATGCTTCGGCCTTTCTTTGCGATGCGATTTAAGCCTTAGGGAGAGAAATATAAAAACTTTAGAAAAATATTTTTTTGGAATTTTTTGTTCAGGGTCCCCTCTTTGCTTGACGTTATTGCTAATGTCAAGTGAAGAAGGGGGGTTGTTGGTGACCACAACAGTTCCACAACAGCGTACCTTTGGTAATACTATCTGCTTGGAGGTTTCTCAATGGGACTCCTTTGAAGTATTTATTCCGAAGTAATTAGCTAACTGGATGGCTTTTGTTGGAGTAGATCTGCCAAAGTATTTTCCCCCCTAAGGAAATATTGGCCAGGCCAGGGTCTCTAATATGGAGACCTCCTTCCAAATTTGGCCTTTTCACTGTGTCCCAACTGAATAAGTGGAATTTCCTCTCGTTTCCTTTGCCTCCATGCCATAGGAAGTTTCTAAGTAGCTGTGAAATTTGATCTATGATTGTCTTTGGAGCCAAAAGGAAAGAGGGATGATAGGTAGGGAGGGAGGAAAGGATAGACTTTATGAAGATTAGCTTGCCAGTGTAATTGAGCCACTTCCCACCCCAAGCATCTATCTTTGTTTTGATCTTTCTAATGACTTCAGTCCAGAGTGAGGCTCGGTTAGTCCCCAGGGTTAAAGGTAGTCCCAGGTATTGTATTTTTTCCTAGGAGGCATAGCCCGGAAAGTCTAGGATTCTAGCAATTCGAAGGATGATTTGTTCCTCTGTATTCCAACTGTACACTGCACTTTTTATTTTATTGATAAGTTCTCCTGAAATGATACAGAAGCTTTGCAGGGTCTCATTGAATTCTTTTGCTATTCATGTGGAAGCTCCTCTCAACAGAAGAGAATCATCTGTGAACAAGGCATGATTGATTGATTCTATTCTGGTTGTCGGTCAGATGCCTGGGAGAGAACCGTTGTTTCTTTCCGCTATCAGTTTCCTACTCAAGGTGTCTGCCATTATAATGTACAGAAAGGGTGATAGCGGGCATCCTTGCCTTATCCCCCTTGAAGCTTGGAAATAAGAGGCAGGTCGACCATTTACCAGCGGGGCTATCCAAGGTTTGTCAGTGCAGGCCTTGATCAGGTTCACAAAGGCTGGGCTGAATCCAAAGGAGATGAGGGCTTTGTAGAGAAATGATAGTTTTACTCTATCAAAGGCATTGGTCATGTCCAACTTGATCAGCATCCCTTGCTCCTTCCTCTGATGGTTGGAATGCATGGTTTCCTGTACAAGTATCACATTGTCCAAAATATGCCTTCCTGCTACGAACCCTCCTTGACTGGGAGAAATAAGATTACTTAGTAGGGGCTTCATTCTGTTTGTGAGTAGTTTATCAAGTATTTTGTAAGATACGTTACATAATGAAATGGGTCCAAATCTGTCAAAGGTAGCCAGATTCACTTCTTTGGGTATTAAGGCAAGAAAGGTGGATTTAGTGTTGCCTCCCACTTTTTCCTTTTTCTGGAAAGCCTTTGCCGTTCTTCGAAGGTCATTTTTGATGATTTTCCAACAAAATCTTTAAAAATGTGTTGAGAAACCATCTGGGCCTGGGCCTTTGTCAGGCTCCATGTCCCATATTACATTATTAATTGTCCCATATTACATTACTGATTTCTTCCTCCATGGATGGCTTCATAAGATTTGAGTTGTTTTCCTCATTAACCAAGGAAGTTATCTGGGAGAGGAAGTCATTGGAGATCACCTCATCTCCTATTCCATCCTCTATATGTAACCTCTGGAAGTGATTTTCAGCAGCTTCTTTAACTTGGGCAAAACCTTGACGACAGTCCGTTCTGCTGAGGTGATTTCTGAAATGTGATTCCAGGAGAGGCGGGCTCTGAATTGCCTGTGGAAGAAGGTTGTGTTACGGTCACCTGTTTTCAACCATAGGCTTCAGGACTCAAGTCGCCAAAATTCTTCTTATTTTCTGAAGGAGCTGAAAGAAACAAGTTGGGCAGCTTGTTCCTTCTCCAATTCTTGAATGGTTATATCTTTGCCCTCCATCTCCAGTTGTAATTTCTACTAACTGTTGGACAGTTTCTTTTCTATGTGTGGTGAGAGTGTTGGGAGGCATTTTGACCCATTCTTTCAGAGCTATTTTGTTTGCTTTCAGTTTTTGCTCCCATACATAACTGGGTGACCCGGTGATCATGATAGACCAGGCCCTGGTAGCAACTTCTATAAACCCTTCCTGCTTTATCCACAAAGGGCTGAAGTGGAACGGTATAGGTCCCAAATTTTCTTCCTCCTCCAGTTGTAAGAGGATGGGTTTATGGTCCAAGGTGAGCTTTGGTAGGATTCTCGATGACACTATTCTCTTTTCCATCAGAAGAGTGCTCTGCACCAGGAATATGTCTAGCCGGGCTGAGATGTGTGCTGTCCCTATTCTGTTGTTGGTCCAAGTGTATCTCCCCTCCTCGAGTTTAAGATCAAGAATATCCCACTACTGAATTATATCCTCCACAAAGGGTAACAAAGGATCTCTGCTATTATTTCCCCCTCTTTTTTCTTTTGGATCTAGGACGATGTTTAGATCTCCCACTGTTACGATGTTCATATGAGAATAGCTATCTACAAAGTCGAAGATTGTTTGCCAACACTCTTTTTTCTCATGGTAAAGGTAGGGAACATATAGGTTAAATAGGGTGAAAGTGAGCTTACTTACTTCATGTCGAAGCTCGGTGTAAATCCAATGTTGAGTTTTGAAAGAGATTTCCAGCTGGAACAGTTCCTCCATCAAGACCGTGGCAATTCCCCTGAGGCTCCCCTTGCGCTTACGGCCTTCCCAGCTTTGGTCTTCCAGTTCATTCTTCTTAAATCTAGAAGGGCTTCCCCTTCAATTTTTGTCTCTTGGAGCATGAGGATCTCTGGGGTTTCTATTTTCATAAGATCTTTAATAGTTGTTGCCTTCATGGGGTTCCCCAAGCCTCTACAGTTCCAAGAGACTATATGCATTATTTATTTGGGGTAGTGGAGGAGAGGCCTCCCTTTGATGGTCGTGTTCTGGTATTTCGGCTTACAGACATTTCTAGTGTGGATTGACTTCCTTGCATTTTTTGCCTCTCTGTTTCTTCCTCTCTTGCTTCCTTGTGGGATTTCCTCCATGTCCACTTCGGTGGTCTTTCAAATGTCTCCTCTTCCGATGACCCTGTCATTTTCGAGGGCTTCTTTCTTATCATGTCTACATAAGAGGTTGGCAAAGAGATTCTTTCTATGGAATCAGTTTGGGCAAGGGAAGCTTTTACATTTCCTTCCTCGTTTAATGGGGGATCAACCTGTTGTTCTGCATCGCTTGCTGTAACAAGGGTTTCTTCTTGTGTGCTGAGGGTTGCAAAGGAGTTTGAGGGGAAGTCTTTTCTAGGGGTTGCTACCCCTTTCATCCGTGGTTCTGTGGATGGTGCTATGGGTTCCGCTTGAGCCCCTTTCCCTCTCGTTTTGCTGGGTTTCTTTGATGTGGTCGTCTTCTGCACTATTGTCCATTGGTCTCCTTTCCTTTTCTCTGCTTCTTCCTCAATTTTCTTTTTACAGTTTCTTGCAAAGTGTCTGTATCCATGGCAGTTCCTGTACTTGAAAGGAAATTGTGTTGAAAAGTGTGCAACAAGAAATGATAAATTTAGGAAGTGCTAAAAATAGAACTGCTAAAAATAGCACTTCTAAAAATAGCAGTTTGGCCAATGAGCATTTTGGCCACCTTGGGTGAGAGGTGAAACTACTAAAAATAACATCTTCTAAAAATAGCATTTCTAGGTCCCTTCCTATTTGTAGCAGTCCCCGGTCTATCTATAGGAAGTAAATTCGAATTTGGTCTTACCAGCAGTTTAAAATATTAATTAATTAATCTCCATGAGTTAATTAGTTATGGAAAATTAAACTTGAAGTCTTTGTGAGAACATGCAATAATTTCTCCACTAACTGGGGAACGTGTCCTTGATTTGCTCCATTGATTGAGGAATTAAGGATGAGTTCTATATTGAGAGGATCAGTTGACTTAGTTTAACTTAGTCAAGTTTAGTTAGATTAATTTAACAAGTTGTTAAATTAATGAGATATAGTTTTTTGATGCTTCCATGCATGTGACAACTATTATTTTGAGATAACTGTGTATCCACTCATGGATAACTGATGCATGTTAGCTCTGTTAGAGACCCAGTTGAGATCAGATAAGGGACAATGTACTATCAGTTGGATGGATGTTTTTCCTATAAAGGAAGTTCATCCATAATGAGGATTTATCTCCTTAAGGTTTGTGCAGTTATTTCAGAGGTCAGTGTTGTATGTGAGGTGAGAATCACACAGGTTGCAGTTGGAGGACCCAGGAAAAATTGTGCATATAAATAGGAGGCTTGGAGGGCAGAGGAAAAGGTTTGTGAGAAGCCTTTGACTATCTATGAGCAGCAGAGGGATTGTACTGAGAGCTGGAAAGCTTCTGAGCTAAGGCTTTGTGTAATCCAGACTATATTTCCACTTGTATGATAATACAGAGATGGGGTTTTAGGCAGGCGCTTTCCTCGGGTAAACTCTTCTGTGTTATGTGTGATTGATTCCTTCTTATCAGTTATATGTGTTCTTATTGATGTTGCTCATGGTTGATTAAGCTTCCACTAAATTGTTTGTAGAAGTAGATCAAGTGTTTTGCTTTAGTACATTGCATTACCAGGTGATCCACAGGTAGGAAATTTCTACATGGTATCAGAGCTAGCTGATTTGTAGAAAAAGTTCTACATGGTATCAAAGCTAGCTGATTTGTAGGAAAAATTCTACAAAATTCTACAAATTGCTTATAATCCAGTTCTTGCACGTGAGACCATTCTGCCACTGTTAGTTTTATGGCTTCTGGAAGCCCGACTTCTAGGTCAACCTCAACACATATTCTAGCATAGGAGTATTGTCCCTTCCTGTCTGCTCTATCAATGTATTTCCCAAGGGTATTTCCGATAGATTCTAGGGTCTTTGGGCTCCAGTAGTGCAATGGTAAATGAGGAAGGCGCACCCAGATCAGGACTGCCGAGGGCACATCTTGGCTTGGGTCAAAGTCTAGTGTCCATTGATTTAGATATAGACCTTGGGGGCCCATGAAGTATGGCCCATTTCTAAATCTGAGATTCCTATCTTCAATGCTCTCAAATATGAAAACAAAATAACCTTTACCAACGAAATGGCATTTTATTCCTTCTGAAATTAGCGGTTGCCAGTTGCATTGCACCCACAATTTGATGGCTCTTGGGGATGGCCATAGCCCAGTGAACTGGCCGATGAGTCCTCTCTCTGCGATGTTTAGGGAAACCCGACAGGGTTCTTCAGCTGGAAGAGCGACGGTTGGGAAAACAGTAAAAATCATGACAAAATGGCTTTGGCGGACCTTAAATCTTATATATTTTCATTCCCGAATCCCTTTGGGTCTAGATTTTATCGCATCAGCACTGCCCCTTTGTATTTCATTAAATAACGAAAATACGCAAAATACATAGGAAAATGCCTTTCAACGGATTTCAAATTTTATGCAATACTATGTATATAACCGTCGGGTCTAGTTAATCACACCTCTGTGAAACTTCGATGTGATATCGCGATGCGACTAGTCGCAATCGCATATCGCTCATGCCCCGAACTAATAAGCACTCCTTGTATTTTCCGATAGCGATCCTGCGATGCAACGTGGGCCATCGATCTGCGCGCTTGATTGACGGTCCATGTTGCATCGTCGATTTCCATCGCAAGTTCCACACATCTGCACCGATATACACTGATTGCAACTGCCGACTGTGACCCGCCGATCAGATCTAGACCATTGATCGGCCAGATCGGACGACTGTTGTGCATTTTAGTGTTTATGCTTCGATACTTGGTTTTTCATTGTTTTTATGTGTTTTTTGCCTCCCGATAGTGCTTTTCCGCCATTCCAAGGGTTCTTCACCTGCGCTGGTTTTGATCTTTGGCATGATTTTACTGGATTTTGAAGACTTAAAGAGCATATTTGGACCCATTTTGGGCCACATGCCAACAAGGCTAACATGACCCATGAAAATTGAAAACCATATTCCAATGCTTTTAACGAGTATTGAAATTTTTCCAGAGTCTCACCGGTCAGACTAATTTTTAATGGACCTTTTGGTTTTATTGGTTAACAATTTCAATAAAAAATTGTACCAGTCAATAATTACGTTTTGTTTTATAATTTACATTTTTGAAAAAATATATTTCTTAATCGAGTTGTTTTTAAGGAGATTTTTTGGAAATTTTTTCGGTGGGTTTTTCCGGTATAATTTCTCTAAAATTTGGAAATGATTTATTGAAATCACAAACTTGATGGGTAACCTAACCTCTACACAATCGAAGTGTCTTAGTGGTTTATTCAGGTGCTGAATCATATATACAGTGAAAAAACCATTTTAAATAACACAGATCAAGATTTCACGTCAAAATTTTCTGTTGAATTCCCCCACCGTAAAGTCCAAAAAGTCACACTATAAACAACTCTTTTGTTAATGTATTCAATTTTTAAAATTTAAGGAAATTTGTTTAAATTAAAAATTGTACCCATCAAATATTATGTTTTTTTCTATAATTTAAATTTTCAAAAAAATATTTGATAATGTATTTAATTTTTTAAATTAAAAAAATTGTTTAAATTGTTGTATGTTTGTGTTTTTTTGGTATATTTTTTTTAAACAATTTTGTCCAAAATTTGATAAGGATTTGTTGGAATTGCAATTTTGATAAAAAATTGTTGTTGGAATTAAAAGTTTGAATTATATAGTATATACAATTTCACTATTATAAGAGCTTTTCAAAGCATTAAATCTATTTATATATTCAAAAATGCAATTTAAACAATAAAAATTGTAGTGTCATTGAATCCATTTATACATTCAAAAACACAATTTAAACAACAAAAAATTACAATCTCATAAAAAACATATTATATTCAAGTTAGAAAGACAAATACCTAAACAATTAGACTAAGCTATTACAAAATATTTTCTTACTATGAATTATGCCCTTCATAATAAATAAAACGAAGATAACTACATACATACATAATAGATAAGGCTCATAACCAAAATAAAAATGACTACATACATACATGGTGCAAATAGCTTGACAAAGGCCATAGCTAAAATGAAGATGGCCACATTGTACCTCTTTAGAAGTGGGGATAAACTACATCCCCTCTAATTATAAGGCCATATGATTAACCTCATTTTAGCCGAGGGATTATTTTGGAAAAGAAGATTAGCCTATGGTTAAAAAATCAAGATAAAAGATGTAAATTCCAAGATGGATTTAGGAAATATCATTCAAATGTGGACCACCTTGTTACTCTCAAGATCATTGTGGAAGAGCGTTGCAATAATAAAATTGATCGCTTATGTTGTTGCATTGACTTTAGAAAGGATTTTGACATTGTTCCCGTGACAAACCTATGAAAGAGCCTCGAAGAGATAATGGTTCCTCTTGAGTTGAGGGTTGTATGAGAACATTATTGCTAATCTCAGGATGTTTGAGGGTTGGTCAAAAGAAATTAATTGTGTTCCTTGTGCCCTACCCTTTTTGGTATACACATTAGTAAATCTAGAAGAGTGTTTGGAAGATACAGGTTGTGGTCGCCCCACACTCATTAGTATAGTCATAACTCTTCTCCTTTATGCTAATGGTATTTCTCTTTTGGCAAGGAAACCTTACAATCTTGTCAAACAACTAAGAATCCTCCAAGATTTTCCCTCCAATATTGGTATGTCTATTAATATTGACAAAACAAAAGTCATGATAATCAAATCCATAGATATCACATATGATACGACCAAAAAAATTTGGTAGAAGTTCATACAAATATCTTGGAATCGATATCCATCACAAGCTCAACTAGAATTATAGAATTGAGAAAAGGATAAATGGAGGGTGGAAAGCTTGTAATGGACTTGAAAACAATTTTTAGTCAACAAATTTTGAGATATGTGATAAAGAGAAACTCTTCTTTGAGACTCTTGTCGCCCCTATTATACTATATGGATGTGAGGTTTGAGGATGTATTATCTCCAGAGAGTTATGGAAGAAGATAGAACAAATTCAAAGGTAGTTTATAACCGGCAATATCAAGATTAAAAGAAACGCACCCTATCCTATCCTCCTAATCAAAGCAAGACTTTCCCGTATTGAAAGCATGGCTATGATCTAGGTATCTTATGTATACGAAGAGGTTAAAGAAAATTGAAGACAAGACTCAAAAATATGAAATACTAAATTTAGGAATGAACCACACAGCTCACAGGTGAGTCGAGCTGCACTTAGAGGTTGCCCAAGCAATGCTGCTAAACATTCATTAAATAAACAATCAAAAGATACAAATATTATAGGAGTCCATTTAGTTAGGGAGATCAAACAAATTCTCAGAAAATAGGATCTAACTGCTAAATACACACAATCAAAACTACCTAACGAATCCATTTTCCATTATTTTCAAGTTTCCCCCTGAATGAAGAAAGGATTTAGCTTCACACCTAAGATCTCCCTAAACAACTCAAATTTCATCTTCTCAAGGGGCTTTGTGAAAATATGAGCGAAATTTTCACAAGTATTACAATATTCAAGAAAAAATTCTTTATAATGTATCTTCTCTCTAATAAAATGAAACTGAGCATCAACATGCTTTGTTCTTGCATGATACATTGGATTGCTTGCCAACTTGATTGAGCTCTGGTTGTCACATTTTATCACAATAGCCTTCTTTTGTTTTTTTCTAACATCTAGAAGAACTCTCCTCAACTAAACAACTTCACAAGTTGATGCACACAAAGCTTTATATTCTACCTTAGTAGATCAATGATACAGTTGGTTTCTTCATGCTACTCCATGAAACAATCATGGATCCTATGTTGAATGCATAAAATGTAGTAGATCTCCCATCATCCAGATTACCATCCCAATCTGAATCTGAGTAACTTGTCAGCTCTACATCAAATGAATCAATATACTTAAGACCAAAATCAATTGTTCCTTTAAGGTACCTGAGTACATCTTTCATTGCTCTCTAATGGCTTTCTAGAGGTCTTGCAAAAAACTAACTTAACACACTGACAAAGTATGTTATATCACGTTTGGTTGTAGTAAGGTAATTCAAGCTTCCAACCAGTTGTCTATACAATGCACCATCATCTCCTTTGAACCATCATCAAAATGAAGTTTCACATTTTGTTGCATTGGAAAAAAAACAACTTTACACTGATCCATTTTAAAATTCTTAAGAAATTTTCTGACATACTTGCCTTGAGAGACAAAATTTTGACCATCTCTCCAAACTTCAAGACCTAAACAATAATGGAACTCACCAAGATCTTTCATCTCAAATACTTGTGACATTTTTGTTGAAAATAGCAATGAGAAATGCTAAAAATAGAAGTGCTAAAAATATCACTGCTATAAATAGCAGTCTGGGTACCAGTGCTAGATTGAGCAACAGGGAATGAAAAATGGAAGTGCTAAAAATAACATTCTATTTTTAGTAGTTCAGGTTGGATTCCTATTTTAGTCAGTCCCTAAACTAAAATAGTGAAGTAAAATTTGAATTTGAACTTAACAACTGTTTGAAAATAAATTAATTAATTCTCCATGAGTTAATTAGTTGTGAAAAATCAAACATGAAGTTTATGTGAGGACATGCAACAGTTTCTCCATTGATTGAGGGATTTATCCATCAGTTAAAGAGATAAGGATGAGTTCTAATTTGAGTTGTAATTAGTTGGCTTAGTTAACTGAGTCAAGTCCAGTTAGATTGATTTAAATAGTTTTTTGAATTAATTGTCAGTTTAGTTAGTTAATGCTTGCATGCATGTAACTGCTGCACTTCAGATAACTGAATATTCTCTCATAAATAACTCATGCATGTCAGTTCTGTCAGAGATCCAGTTGATATCAAAGGAGGGACAATGTACTATCAGTTGGATGGATTTTTCCTATAAAGGAAACTCATCCATGGAGAAGGATTTATCTCCTTCAGGTTTGTGCAGTTATTTCTGAGCCAAGTGAGTAGTGTGAGGTGGGAATTCACACTTGTGGAAGCACTGGACCCCAGGAAAAACTGCACAAGGAAATAGGAGGCTTGGAGGACAGAGGAGAAGGTTTGTGAGAAGCCTTTGACTGTCTATGAGCAGCAGAGGGATTGCAGAGAGAGCATGATAGCTTGTGAGTTGATTCTTTTGTAATCTGGACTATATTTCCACTTGTATGATAATACAGAGTTGGGGTTTTAGGTTGAGGCTTTCCCCGGGTTATTTCTTCTGTGTTAAGTGTGATTGATTTCTCCTTATCAGTTATATGTGTTCTATTGATCTTTCTCATATTTGATTAAGATTCCGCATAATTGTTTGTAGAAGTAGATCAAGTATTTTGCTTTAGTATATTGCATTATCAGATGATCTACAGTGGGAATTTCTACAATTTTCACCTTAATTCCATCAATTAGTTTAACTAAATTTCCTGTAATAATTAAATCATCGACATAAAAAGAAAGCGATATTTCATACCCCTTTGCATCAAATTTGGTATACATATTTGGATCACTTTGACCCCTCATAAAACCCTACTGAATAAAGAAGGAATCTATCTTCTCATACCATGACCTAGGTGCTTGCTTCATACCATACAAAGCTTTCTTTAATCTACAAACTAAATGTTCCTTCCCCCTTTCACAAACTCTTCAGGTTGTGTCAAATACACCTCCTCCTTTAACTCACCATTCAGAAAATAAGATTTTACATCTAATTGGTGCAAATTCAAATGGTACTTTGTAGCTAATGCAATTAACAATCTAATGATATTTAATTTAGCTACAGGTGTAAATGTTTCTACATAATCAATTGCCTCCTTTTGTGAGCACCCTTTTTCCACCAATCTAGATTTATATTTGTCTCTAGTACCATCTACTTTAAAATTGGGTTTGTAGTATGTACAACCATTTACATCCTATGGGCTCTTTATCTTTAGGCAATTTATTCAATTCCCAAGTCTTATTTTTAATTATAGATAAATATTCTTCCTTCATTGCTTTTCTCCACTCTTCATGTTCATTAACTTCATTAAAACTCATGGGTTCTATGACATTCAAAACAATGATCATCGAGACATAGTCTTTATACCTTTCAGGTAGGAAAATCTATCAAGTAGATATCCTTCACACCTCACTGTCTTCACCCATTTTTCTGAAGGTACTTCTCCACCTCTAGGTGAACTTTGACTCTGGTGATGTCCATATCACTGGATTCTTCCTCAAGTTTCTGCTAGTCACTATCTTTTGCATCTACTTTGTTGTCTTCAACTTCAGGAAGTATGTGCCACCCGCTTCATAGTTGTTATCCTTGTTGCCTTCATCTCCCTGTTCATGGAAAAATACATCTCTACTTGAAAACACTCTGTGAGTAGAGGGATCAAACATTTTATAAGCTTTAAATTATGAACAGAATCCTACAAAAATTCATTTGATGCCTTTAGCATCAAGTTTCTTTCTTTTCTCCTTCGGAATATGTGGAAAGGCCTTACACCCAAATACCCTCAAATGATGAATTGTTGGTTTAAAACCATATAAGGCTTCGAATGGGGTCTTAATATCAAGATACCTTTTTGGATTTTTTTTTCTTTAAATAAACAACAATACTAATGGTCTCTACCCAAAAATCATTTGACAGGTTCTTACCTTTGATCATACTCCCAACGTCCTGCTTTTCCTTTCTGCAACACTGTTTTGTTGTGGAATGTAGGGTACTGTAAATTGCTACACTATTCCATGATCCTTGTATTACTTGATGAAGTTCCCCAATCTGTATTCTCCCCCTTGATTTGAAGAAAGGATCTTTATGGACTTCCCTGTTTTCTTCTCTCCCATGTTTTTGAATTCTTTGAAATACTCGAAGACATCACTCTTTTTCCTAAGGAAGTACACCCACGTGTACCTTGTTCCATCATCAATAAACAATAGAAAATAATAAGCACCTCCAAAGGATCTGGTCTGCATTGGTCCACAAACATTATAATGCACAATTTCTAATACATTTCTTCTTCTCCTATCCGAACTAGAAGGGAATTCACGCGTATAAATTTTTCCTAATGCGCAACCTTCACAAGCATCATATTCATTCTTTAACATAGGGAGTCCTTCAACCATTATTCGTTTATGCAACAATAATAAATCATGATAATTGATATGACCATACGTCTGGTGCCAAAGAATTTTAGCTGACATAGTAGTAGAGGTCAGATCTTGATGACTTTTTTTGGTGACATCAAGCTTGTACAATCCTCAAATTTTGAATCCTAAAGCAACTAGTTTGCAGTGATCCAGCAAGTCCTTTACTATGAAATGTGTTTTCAAGAATTCAACCTTAAAATTCTAATTTGTGATTATGGACATAGAGATAAGGTTTTTCTTGATCCCGAGCACATAAATAACATTATGGATGCGCCTAACACTGCCATTTGGTAAAATCACTGGAGTATCTCCATATCCCATGATATGTTGCACACAATCATCTCCAAGATATATGTTTCCACCATTACTTATTTCCTTGAAGTTTTTGTACTAGTCCTGATTGCATGTCATGTGAATCGAATATCTAGAGTCAACAAGCCAAGCATTAACATCATCTGTTTCAAGAGACAACGCAACATTAGACATAAAAAACTTAACATTTTTAAGATCAGAATTTAGGCCTTCTCCTGCAAAGTGTCGTGAATGTCTTTTGTGCTTATTATGCCTAGTTTCATCACTTCTCTTCTTATAACAGTCTCTGGCAAGATGCCCATTTCTACCACAATAGAAACATTTTATTTCAGAATCATTTTTCACAGATGACATTCCTTGATTTGGTTTTGGAAATGGCCTTTTTGAGATATACTTCCACCTATACTTTCTCCTCCTTGTTTCCCTTTGAAGAACTTTTTTTTCGCCAACAATGCTAAATCTAGATTCTAAGGTTTTAAATTCTTGTGTCTCTCTTCTTCCTGCATTAATATACCTATCAAATCCTCAAAATTTGGTGCTTTCTCCCTTACTGCAAGACCTGTAATAAATATCTGATAGTCCTTTAACATTCCATTTAAAGTGATTGTCACAAGATCAGTACTAGTTACTGATTCTCCTATGTCTCCCAGCTTATCTTTCAAGTCTTTAATTCTTGAAACAAAAGGACTAACAAATTCATTTTCCTCCATTTTAATATACAGGAGCTTACTTTTCAAAAAGAGGACTTGATTTGTATTTGTACTCTCATACAAAACTTTAAGTGTAGTTCAGGTTTCATTAGAATTTTTACACTCATGAATATGGGGGATTATATTATCTTTAACAGACATACTAATATCTTTGCTTTGTTCTCCCGCTTATCCTAGTATTGAATCAATGCAGTTGTAGCGCCTGCAGTAGGTTTTTCTTCTTCTCCCTTTGTGATGGTCCAAGCACCATAGCCTTCTAGCAGTGTTTGCAGCTTGAATTTCTAGTTAACATAGTTGGATTCGTCTAATTTATTGGCCTCATTTAGGTATGTCTCTGCAAGGGGATTGGCCATCTTGACAAAAATCCCAATTTCCAACAACGACAGACTTCTTACTCCACACTTCATTAGCACCACCAGTAGCTCCACGAATCCCTGATCGATAGATCCATGACTCCAACAATGACTAGGCTCAACATCTTTAAACAAAAAATAAATGAAGCTCAACCAATTTATAAATTCCACAAAAAATGGATTTGCACACTCTTACCAGAGACATAGTCCGCAGAAGTGATAAGTTTTTCATTATCTGCGCACTTTTTATTTTAATAAAAGATGCACAAATCTACTCACTTTTTCTTCATAAAAGTTGTGCAATCTGCGCACTTTTCCTTAATAAAAGTTGTGCAAATCTACTCACTTTTTCTTAAGAAAAATTGTGCAATCTACCAAATGCGCATTGTACAATTGACTGAGGGTGCGCAAGTCGGATCTGACCTTTCTTTTCCTAACAAATCCCAACTCGGCTCTCCTCCACCAGTCCACACCAAGATCTATTATGATCCATGTACAGTAGGATAGTGACTCGATCCTCAAATGGAAAATGCATGATTTTCTATGTTCCACCAAGACTACGAGACAGGGGTATGCAGGTGCAGGGAGATGCGGAGGGGGTACGTGTGAAAGTACCTTCAAATTTTTGGGAAATTTAGGGGGGATGGGGGGATGTTGAGGTATATAATTTTTTTATGCTTTCATTATTGAATATGAATTTGAATATGATATTCAAATTCATATTCAACAATGAAAGCATAAATACATTGATCTGTACATAATTGAATTAAATAATGGAATGCACTGATCCGTACTCATCATTCTTATTGATGCATACATCATTCATCCATACACCTCGAGATTCAATAATAAAATATATTGATCCATTTTATTATTAATTATCCATCATTCTAGAATCTACATTGTTTTAAAAATTAAATTCATCATTGGTCATTCTAGATTCTAAATTGATTTTAAATTAAAATACATCATTCATCATTCTAGAATATAATTAGTACTAAGAAGAATAGATCATAGTAGATACGGAAATCTGAAGACTAGAATAGTAAATTGGTATAACTCAAACTCAAAAATAGTAAAGAGTGACGAGTCAAAGAATCGGTCTAAGGTCATCGATATCTACGGTCAAGACTCGAAAGTTAAAACTGAAGATTAAAAATGGACAATGAGCATTGACGGAGTGCTGCATAGTATGTCAAATAGTGTTGCGCGGTAAATCGAGTAGAGGTAAGCTTGGTAAGTCGAATGAGTGAGTTAGGGATTGTAAATTAGTCTTTGATATTTGTTATGTATTTTTCATTTTCATTTTAATTAAATTTTATTAAATTTTTGTTTTTTAATAAATTTTTTATTTTAAATTTCAAGGGTTATTAGACAAAATTGAGGGGGACATGTCCCCCCTCAAAAGGGGTGCTTCTAGGCTTGGTGCTCTTGATTAAATACTAGTTTCAGACCCTCATACATGATAGAATCCAATGAAAACATTACAATCCTCCCAATCCTGAAATTCTGAAAATTGTTAAGTCTGATGGATTTTGAGTGGGATCTAAAACTCTACTTTCTCCATATGAAATCGAATGAAGTTAGAACCACTCTCAAATATCTTGACTCAATTAATGGTAATGTTAAATATTTAAGAAAAAGGATGAAAACTATAAGAATTTAACATTATCATTAATTACATAGCATTAGTAGGGCCCTAGGTTGAAGATTAAGCTTCCTCACACATAAATTATTGTTTTCAAGGAAAATTAATGGCAGATGCGTAGCCCTTTTTGAAGGTGGATGCCTACAAGCACCCGTTTTGGGGAAATGTGTCGCCCACATTGGGGAAACATTTCTCCTTGCATCTCCTTACATCTGCCTAAAAGGGGGATGTGGGGAAATGTTTCCTTAGGCGTCCCCTTGTCTTAGGTGCGTGGTAAGCATGCCCACAAGAACCTGTTTTGGGGAAATGCATCGTCCACATTGGGGAAACATTTCTCTCTTCATCTCCTTGCATCTGCCTAAAAGGGGGATGTGGGGAAACATTTCCCTATGCATCCCCTTGTCCTAGGTGCATGGGAAGCATGGAGTGTGTGCACCCCACGCTGGGGGACGCATTCTTGTGGAACACTGATGATTTTCTCATTTACATAGAGGGAGATATGAAGAGATAGTCTTGTTTTTCGCACTATAATAGGTCACAGATGCTTTAGGGGATTTATTTATTGCTCTACTGATGCTCCTGGAAAATTGTAAAAGTAGCCCATCAAGCAACTCAAAGTAGAAATACATATGGTAATGTAACCACCCTTTGAGTAGAATGTGCAAAACACTGTTAATGACATAAATTGCTAAGTAAGCATATCAAAATTTCAGAAAGATTGGAATAAAACCCAAATAAGAAAACCAACACAACTCTTTGTGATCTTTAAGCCAGATGGCGCTATTGGGGATTACCATTGAGAATTTGTTAATGATCAGAATAAAATGGTGTAAAGTTTCTTTGCAAAGGAGAAAATCTAGATTTCAAGCTATACAATACTTTCTAACTGCATGGGTGTTTGTATGCTTGTCAAGTAATGATTGATTTAATATTGTGAAAAATCGGTTACCTGATTCCTACTGCAACAAACTGATGATATTTCTCCTATTTGTTAATTACTTGAAAAAATTACTTGTAGTTTCCTACAACAAATATCGAAATACATACATTGTAGCCTACACAAAAAAATACTGCGGAAACTAAATACTGCGAAGGAGAGGAATAGACACACACACATTACACTGTTGTTTTTGGACCAATGTCCCTGGGAAAAGCCAACTTGGGAAAATTGGTGCAGTAGCTGAGGGTTTTATTATTATGCAGTGGTAATCTGAGTACAAATCATTGGATGCCCAAACTAGTTATCCAATACAGAGAATAACTAGCAAAGAGTTAATGAGAAAAATCTCACATTGTTTTTGGAGATCCGACATTGATCAGGGGCTGGCTGTTTGGCCCCACGCTGCCTCTGTGTCAATCCTACATAGATCTGCATCACAATCACTGGGCACTGTATCACCTCACCCTCTTTTCTCCTGATGTCTGGAAATTCGACCCTCTGGCCCTTCGGTCTCACACCCTGGCTTCTTGGCACTATATCTCGACTCTCCCTCTAAAGCTTTGCACTGTCTCTGCGTGACACTCTGCTGCCTCACTGAATTGCTCTCTGCCTTGCACTCTCTGGATCTGAAAATCTCTCTTCCAGACTATTATCCCTACCCCTCACTGCTAGAAGATCACTTGTACTTTTTCTGGCAACTCAATGTTGCTACTCTTGAGAAATTCAATCTCCGATCTCTCTCACTCGATATGTTCTCCAAGTGCCCATCAAACTCCTTCTTATAATCTCTAGTTGGAACTCCAATAGCCAAGATTAAAACATAATCAACGACTAAGATTAAAAATGGGAGTTGATCTTCGTCTTCTTCTAGAAGATTCACATCTGATTTAATTAATACCCTTTAATTAACCGAATTTACTAAGTTTAGACTTAGGGAACCCTTTAAAAAAGCTAATTATTTTAATTAAACCATTTCTAGGTGGATTTGTCCCAAACAATTTATGGGTATTGGAGAATTCATGTGTCTTTGCCTCTCTGCAAAATTTTGAGGCTAGATCACATCCGATGTTATAGAAATCAACACTCCCTCTTAGCGAGCAATGTGCTATAGTGCTGCAACCCATTGAAGCATCACTCTATCTCTGCACCATCTCCTGCTACACTGCTGATGTCTGGCCCTGATGCCCATCAACTACTGCACAACTCTGTTTATTGCATTCGTGCTGCTACTGGCCTTGCTGAACTGCTGACAACACTGCAACCCTCTCCATCTATTGCTGCTGCAACTGCAACATTTGCAACCGAAAAGCATCCAAAATACTAAAACAACTGTGTTTAGTATGATGCATATGTCGTCCGAGTTGTGACTGCTACTAGTCTCTATGCTGTCACTGAAGCCACTGCGCTACTGCTGACTTTGCACTACTGGCAACTCCACTCTGCATTGCTAAGAATCTGACCGCTACTAACTACTACATCTGTCACTCTAGCACCTGACTGTACCAACTCTCACTGGTCCATCCTGCTACTGCTAACTATGGGCTCCTGTAGCAAGGCCGTGATCCAAGAGGTGGACTCCCCAAGGATCCTGCCCATCCTATAGCACTCTGGGGATACAACTCTAGATCACCCCACCTCACCCCTGGAGGCATCTCGATGATCATGGAAAAATCTTCCTCTAGTCTGGAGGACAACCCGTCGATATTAGCGGATGCAACCTGCTGATCTTGCTTCTCCTCTTTGTACTTATTTCTGAGAGGACAATGAGTGTTGTAATGGCCCAACTCGCCACACCTGCAACACTTGATCTTTGAAATGTCCTTCTTTCTTCTGCACTGCTCTTGCTGCCCCTTTGATGCAAGGGCCACGTCCTCCTCTTCCTTCACCTGCTTCGTCCCACTACTGCTACTGCCACTGATGGTGGATTTCTCCATATTACGCCTCATCTCCTGCTGCTGTAGATCAACCCACACACATTAACAATCTGGCAGTTTTTCTCCGTCCAATATACTATGGACAAAAACTTGCCAGTCTTCAGAAATGCTATTCAGTGCCAATTGTACAAACTCTTAGGGCTGGGGCGTTGACCCTACTGAAGCCAGCTAGTCTCAGACACCCTGAAGCCTCATAAGGAAGGGGTCTACACGATCCTCTTTCTGCATCCTCGTGCATCTCAACTTCTCTATGAACATCTTCTATTGCTCGGAAGATCCTTCGTATAGCATAACTAAGGCTTCCCACATCTGCCGGGAAGTATCCTTGCCAACTATATGGGATACTACATGATCTCGAACCTCTTCGAGAATGATCCTCTTAGTTTTCACAATCTCAACCTTGTACTTCTTGAGCGGATCTGCATCAGCGGGTACAACTACCACACTATCGACATAAGTTTTGAGATCGCTCCTCTAGAAGGAAGGAAATCCTAGCCTTCCAGATCACATAGTTGGATGCTCCATCCAACCGATCTTGATCTCTTAACCCAGCTAATGCCATCTCTTTGAAAAAAGTCAAACTGCTACCTCTTCTACTCTGTGCAGCTGCTACCCGGCTATTCACACTCCCTTCTGGAGTGAGAAATTCCACACACAGTTACTGCTGCTTTGCTAGGAAAATTTGAACTTCTTGGATAGATGTTCTCCGATGAAGGAATTCCCTCAGTGTGTGCTCTTCTCTGCTAACGCTATCCTGCCAACCTCTGCTACAAAATAATTGTGTCCCAGCTGGAGATCTAATCTGCAAGGAAAATACGCTGCTCCCTTCTGCCTTTGGAAAGCTATGATCTGGAAATCAAATTTCTCTATTGACTTACTCAGAGAAATCAATCTTCCTCAAAACTTCGACCTCCTTTGCCCAAGGACTGCGCTGCCTTTGGCGTTTCGAATTTCTGCCAAGGTAGGAATTCAAGCCTCTCTTCTTCCTTTCTTCTTTGAGCTCTCTGACTTACGAATCATGCTTTGATACTATGTGAAAAATCGGTTACACGATTCCTACTGCAAAAAATTGATGATATTTCTCCTATTTGTTAATTACTTGAACAAATTACGTGTAGTTTTCTACAACAAATATCGAAATACATACACTGTAGCCTACACAAAATAAATACTGCAGAAACTAAATACTGCATAGGTGAGAAATAAACACACCCATTATATTGTTGTTTTTGGATAAATGTCCCTGGAAAAACTCAACTTGGGAAAACCGGTGTAGCAGCTGAGGGTTTTATTATTATGCAGTAGTAATATAAGTACAAATCATTGGATGCCCAAACTGGCTATCCGATACAGAGAATAACTGGCAAAGAGTTAGTGAGAAAAATATCACACTGTTTCTAGAGATCTGATACTGATCAAGGACTGGTTGGCTAGCCCCATGTAGCTTTTGCGTCGCAATCACTGGGCACTGCGTCACCTCCTCCTTTGATCTCTTGTTGTTTGGAAATTTGACCCTCTAGCCCTCCGGTCTCACACCCCGGCTTCTAGCACTAGATCTCGACTCTCCCAGTTGAATTTCAAACTCCCTCTGAAGCTTTGCCCTGTCTTTATGCGGCGCTGTGCTGCCTCACTCAACTGCTCGCTGCCTTCTTTGCCTTGCACTCTCCGGATCTGGAAAACACTCCTCCAGACTACTATCCCTGCCCCTCATTGCAAGAAGATCACTTGATATTTCTCTGGCAACTCAAGGTTGCTACTTGTTGAAATGTGGCAACAAGAATACTCCAATTTTAATTTGTCTTTGAATTAAAATTCGAATTTAGTCTCACTAGCTACTTGGAAATAATTAATTAATTCATTATAGATTAATTAGTTGGAGAAATTCAAGTTAGAAGTCTTTTTGAAGTCATGCAACATTTATCCCTTAAATTTAGGAGATTATACCTTAATTAAGGAGATAAGATTGAGTTATATTTGAGTTGTAATTAGTTAGCTCAGTTTACTGAGTTAAGTCCAGTTAAATTAGTTTCAAACTTTTTGAGGAACTAATTGTGAGTTATCAGTCAGTTGATGCATGCAAGCACTCAACCAGTGTACTCTAGATAACTGAAGATTCTCTACTCAAAAACTCATGCATGTCTATTCTAAGAAAGAACCAGTTGAGCTAAATGTCAAGGACAGTGTACTATCGGTTGCATGTGTTTTCCTATAAAGGAAACTCATGCATGCATAAGGATTAATGCATAGGAGGATTGCACATTTCTGACAGGGTGTAGGATCAGTGTGAGAGATCATTCTTTCACTTGGTAACAGGAGGATCACCCAAGAGAAACTGCCCAAGGAAATAGGATCTTGGAGGGCAGAGAGGAAGGCTTGTGAGAAGCTTTGATTACCTGTGAGCATCCAGGAGGATTGTACTGAGAGCTGGCTAGCTGTGAGAGCTAAGGATTTGTATAATTATGATGTATTTCCACCTTGTATGATAATACAGATAGTGGTTTTTTTAGTTGAGGCTTTCCCCAAAGTATTTTCATGTGTATTGTGCATTGATTCTTCTTCTTCTGGTTATATGTGTTCAGCTCGATCTTGCTCAATCTTTAAGCTTCCGCAAATTGATAGTAGAAGTAGATTATAGTATTTTGCTTTGGTATATTGCATTATTGGGTTAATCTACAGTCAGATTTTCTACATGATCTTAGAGGTAGATTTGTAGAGAATTTGCAGAATTTATACAGGGTATCAGAGCCAAGTTTTATGGAGCTGTGAACAGTATATGGAGAAGAGAATTCGAAGTTTGAAGTTCGGGGTTGCAGGTGAAAATCAAATTCATATCATAGTTAAAATTGAGATGGGACATTATGCGACTAATTGCCCATTGAAGAAGTCCAAGAATGGATCCTCGGTAGGATCGGAAGGTGAGGCATTATCCTCTCAGTTTGAAATGGACTTTACCCTCATCGCATGCATGGTGTCATCGATGATGGGTTGTGTCTGGTATATTGACAGTGGAGCCTCATTCCACATGACCGATGATAAAAGTTTATTCAGTGCCTTGGAGGAGAAAGACCTCAAGATGTGCATAGAGATGGGTGACGATGGAAAGTATAGTGTTTCAGGAGTGGGCATGGTTGCTTTTTAGAGGGAGCATGGAGCTCCTCTCACCTTGACAAATGTGATGTATGTGTCTGGACTGAAGAAGAACTTGGTATTGGTCACGATGTTGGAGGACAAAGGCTACGATGTTGTCTTTAGTAAAGGAAAGGAATTCCTAAGACACAGACATGGGTCAGACCAAGATGATAAGATGATAGGGATTCAGGTGAAGAATCTCTATAAACTAGAGGTATATGATTGTGCAACATTGAGTATGAAAGCATAATTGGTGCAAAGCCAAGACATTGGGGAGTTGTGGCACAAGCGGTTGGGCCATTTGCATCATGGGGCTTTGAAGATAATGCAACAGATATCTACATGACTTCCCAAAGGTAAACTTGAGCAAGTTGACACATTCAAAGGTTGTACCATGGGAAAGTACACCAAGTCTTCCTTTCATTATAGAGACAATCGAGCAAATGCTATATTAGAGTGAGTTCATACTGATGTGTGTGGACCATTCTTGATGAAATCCATAGTGAAACAAAGGTATTGTTGGCTTATTGGGGCCTGACCCAGGTTCAGAAGTGTTTTAGCCAAGAAAATCCCGAAACTACTAGCCCTTTTGGCAATAGTCCACGAAGCGCGGACTGAGGTCTCACCCGAGGTAGTATGGGAGGGTGTTGGAACTAGGTTTCCGCACCCTAGGGATGTCTTGATGAGGTATTGAATGGTTGCGAACTAATCCTGCACGTTGGCACTACTCCACACAGTTGTCTGACCTTCGCGTAGCTCTGTACAAAGCGCGACAAGGCGCGGCCTAGATCCGTTACCCTTTCAGTGATCTTATTATAGATATGACTTAATTTTTAGGGCCCAATATTCTTATTTACTTAGTTAACATTTATACCTAGTGCGTGTAATCATAAATGGTAAAGAGATGCATAAACATATAACATAAGCATAAACATACAGATCGGCGAATAGATGCACAAGATTTCAGAATCAACTTAGCTTTTATTAACCTTCTGTTCTAGTACAATCGAATTCCACCCTGCGCACTCAGCTGCAGTGGTCCGCGCACATAGCTGCGGACTCTACCAAGCCTCTGCGCACATAGCTGCAGAGCCTCTTTCTAATCCTACACCCCAAGACTCGGACTTACAGACTCAGAGCGAATATCACATTCAAAAACCCATAAAAATTCAGATCAAACTCAAAACTGAACTGCCTTCTACACTTAGAGCCTTGCTCTATTTATACATTCCCATGGTCCGTGGACCATGGGTAGGCCAACACTTTCTAGATTAAATTACAATATTTTAGGGTGGACAACCCTAGACACTCACGCGTGCCTGCATTTTGTGGGATCTTTACATTACATTGACCAAACTCACACTTTAAGCCCCAAAACTCCACTTATGGGGGGATCCACTTCCCAACAGGCCCCCAACACAATCAACGTGACTCGTCCCAAGTCATTCACCTAGTGCGGTGATCTTTTCTTGGAGTCCATCCAGCAACTTTTGCGCTTCGTGAAATTCTACCACACATTCCTCTGTTGTCCGTTGTATCCATTTTGCGTGACTCTCTGATGCATCGTTGTCATAGGCACCCTTTTGCCTTTGTGCATGGGTATCCTGCATCTGGGCCAGCGTCCCCTCGATCATGGCAGTAACTGCGAATGCTTCCTCGAGCCAAGGCTGGATGCGTTCTTTAAGCATTGCTTCTTTCTGACACACAACATCCACCTGTGCCTTAAGAGCCTGGGCCTCCCTCATTTTAGCCAGTTGTTGAGTAAGGGCGACTGTCGGCGCGGTTCCCCGGACATTGTCATAGGCCTGCTGCAATACTTGCACTTCTGTCTCCAACTGTTGTAGCATTTGGTCCTCCTGTAGTGAAGTGAGTGTGAAGAGGTACTGGTCCAACAATCTCGTGTAGCCCTCTATCTCTTGTAACCCTGATTTAATGGCGCAGTGGCACTGCTCTCTGACTTCCAGGGGTGTAGAGGGTTGTGCCTTCAGTCGCAGCTCCGTGATCTACAAGTTCAGCTCCAACTGAACCTTCGCGGCCTCCTCCTGAGTCCTACGGACTGTAGCTACCAATTGGTGAATATTTTCCTTGGTGGGGAGTGCCGCCGGCATGACCAACTACGGAAGGATGATATAGGCCTCCTCCACTGCCTATTCTAATCCCTGGTTTTGGGCGACCATGTTGTCACACTACAGGCTGAGTTGGTCTAAATTTACCTTCTGCTCGCTCAAGATTTGGAGAGCGTGACCCTCCCTGGCACGAAGCTCAGTAGTTACCCCATCCTGTAGTTGGTATAAAGTTTCTCTGGGAAGGGTGGCCAAATTCAACCCCCAGCCCCTCATGTCACCCATGGTTTCTGATAAGACGACGCTTTTTGGTAACAACAAAGTGTTCGTTGTGTAGGCGCGCACCATTTGCTCAGCTTCAGCAGTACCTTCCGCGAGGTGCGGTGTCATCACTCCTGGGGGTCGCACCTGTAGTGCTTGCAACTGCACTCTGAGCGCTCCCAACACAATGGTCTACTCCGTCATCAACTCTTCTATAGCATCCATAGTGACATCGCGCACTCGTTTGCCGCTATCAAGAAAGGCTCCCTCAGAGATCTTCGTTGTCTTTGTCTTCTTTCGTGCGATTGGCTTTTCCTAGCCGCGCAGCCTCTTGAGTTGGGTCGATATTGTTGTACGTTCCTCTGCCTCATCCTCCCCCTATATGTCCTTCTCTATGGACATCTCCTGACCTTCCTTGGTCTCTATGGTGGGCACGGTTCTGGGTTCTACTGTTTGAGTTGTCGCTACTGCCTCATCCACCTTCCGCTGCACGGCTGCCTCTTGTTCTTGGCGCTTTCTCGCCGCCAGCTTTGCGATGCATAGCTTGGTCTCCCCCTTCTGCTACTGTTCTGCGATCTTTTCCAATTCCTTCAAGTCCGAAGCATGCCACTCTAGAGACCATGCTGCCATTACCTTGAAAATTGCATTGTCCATTGCAATGAACAAGAGCTTCACCCACATTTGGGCTAGATCCTTTCACGCCCAGATATACAGATTATGCATATCCGCCTTGAATTATGCCATGCTTTGCAAATTGTTGTATAGCTTCGGGGACAACCGCGGCTTGTGATTGATCCAAGTATGGATGCTTGCTTCCATGAACATCCAAAACACCTTAATCTCGCGAACCCTCATCACGTCTTTCGTCACCCAAAGCAAGGTGTACCTCGTGGCTTCGGGTAGGTCCCTCTCAATGGTGGGAAATTGACTGTCCTTCGGTAGCTCCCCTGCAACCAACAAGATGGATAAGAGCAACCACGTGTAGTGGAAGGTCTTACCATGCTCCTGGGCCTCCCGACAATTTGTCAAAAATTCATCGTAGAGAAACTGCACTCAATTGAACTGGACCCCCTCTGCACACTATTCTGCCAAAGCAATCACATATGTTGGCACCTCATCTGCGCGGCATTTCCTCATGAGATTTCCGGCCAGCAATTCGGTGGCGACAGACACCCCCTTTTCCTTGATGCTTGCTATCACATACCCTCATTTCCTCTTTTCCAGCTTATATTTGGCCTTCATCGCTTTTGCAAGGCCCAAGTCGCCACTCTCTCCTACTATGGCTGCGGGATTGTTTCCTTTGGTAGGCCGTCGAGAAATCTGGTGAATTAAGTCGGCTGTGATGGGAATCGGCTCCTCCAACTAGAGATACCCATCATGTACTAGACACAGTAGTTGCCGAATGACAAAGATCATGACGGACGCGCGGTGGTAGTGGGGTATCCACCGCAAATGTAGTAACCTGGATTTCTCCACACCGCGTAACCATTTCTGCTGCATCAATTGCTTTGCGGCTAGCTGTGGGAACTTCTCACTATCCGTGAGGTCCTAGTCCTTGAACTTTATATTAGGAACCCATCCCAGTGGTGAACCTTCAAACCTTATCTCATCTGGAAGAAGCAAGGTCTGGATCGCACTCTTTGTGGCCTCCAGGTCCTTCGATATCTTGGCTGTCCCTTTCCATGGGGGGATGTAGGGGGGTAATGTTATTACCGAAGGTACGTGGGAAACATGCTCCGCTGCATCATCTTGCGCTTCAATTTGGGCGATCAAGGCTTGCAAATCTTCGTCGTCCTCTTCTGTTTCAATAGTGACAGCTTTGCCCTTCTCTGTCAGTGACAATTTACTAAAGCGTGGGTTCCATGGTGATATCCAAACTAGCCCCATTGGTTACTTGTTTTTCTGTGGTCGCAGCGTGCATGGGGACTTTGGAACCTCTAGTGCATTTGCTGCCTCTCAAGGCTCCTCTTGGGTCACCCGGGGCTCTGGGGTAACTTCCGTGAATCACACTCTAGTTCTCGCAGCCGTCATCATTTCTATACTAGATTGGTTCAGTCTCGTATTCACGGATGGCAGGGTATCTTGGTGCTCAATGCTCTGTACCAGCTTAAATCTCAAACAACCAAGTGTTGCCTCGAGGCTACCCCAAGGGATTTTATAGTACCGATCGAAGTTGAATTCGACCCTTCCCTCCATTTCTGAGTCATTAATGCCTTATTGGCAGTAGTTCGTCCCGAATCAAGCTCTTAATTCTTGTCTTAATGACCCACTGCCCACTCCTTTTTGTCTCAAATTGGACCTCTTATCATGAACAGTGACATCAAGGGTCACCTCCTAGCCTACCCGCGCAATAGCGCAGCCCTGCATGCGCGATCGCACTCCGTGTGACATACTGGCCCTGCGCGGAACCACCTTCCCGCGCAACTCTCTTGCAGACTCGTTTATAGTCTCGCGCCTTCTTTCAATTGCTTGGAGTGCTGAGACTATGCTTCCTACAGATAGTGAGGTGTTCGCACCACCGGTGCGAAGCTTCAATTTTCCTGCTAGCCCGAGCTGCGGGCACCCTTCAAATACCCTTGCGTCCATTAGTGCGTCGCGTTCATCTTTGTATAGTACATTCCCCTGTTTAGTAAGGTGCAGTCGTGGCCAAGTTAGCAGAGTCACAACTCCTTCTAATGTAGTAGTAGGGCTGGCTAGACTGGGCCCCATCATTATTAGTTTCTCATGGCTCGCTTTCCCGACTTCGATGTCTAGTTCGTTGATTTCTTCGTCCAATGTCACGCTTTTCTTCCTCAGCCGTGCCCAATCTTCATCGAGTTTGTGAAGTTTCAATCTTCCTTGCCGAATGGCTTCCTGTAACTGCCTAATTCCTTTACCCAGGTCCTCGCGTCCTGCCCCAACTGCGGGAGCTGTGGTCCAGGGATTCTTTGCTACTCTCCTGGTTTCCTCTCGTCTTGTCAGTGTTGGGTCATTTCCATGCTCCGGCTTTTGCTTATGGTTTTATGAACTACTGGTACACAGGGGTCCCAGTTAGTTCATCTCGCCCAATGAGCCCTGCTCATGACTCTGTATAACTTTATGATGGCTCTAACGTCGAATGTTGGTCGCTCTACCTGCTGCCGCATCAGGTTCTGGTTTTTTATCCTCAATCTAGGATGTGCTTGCACAGCACACGACTACACCCATCGACCCAAGTGGGCACGCAGATTGTTTCGTCTTGGCTGCCCATCTCGGGTTTGACGATAGGGACTTAAACTATAATCATATCTAACTGCTATGTTCGCTCTAGTTCCCCATAGTCTTCTGATGTGTATCCCACCATCGTGCAGGTGTCGCGTGCAATGCCCATTCCATCGCCTCATAATGCTGTTGTTCTGGTACTGCCCTTTAAAATTTTTCTAAGAATTCATCCACTCATGTTACCCCCTCATATGTTGGCAGTTCCCTTGCTTTGGTCGTCACGCACCGCAGTGATTTAATCATCATATTGCAACTCAGCGTTGTTACCTCGTGCAAGCGATTCTGCCAGCGTTCTATCTCCTCATCTGAATCTGAAGTACATGAACTGTCGCACTCCCAGGAGATTCTACCATCTGCTGTTGGGTACAACTAATCCTGGTCTTGCGCCATTATCTGGTAAATGCAATCTAGTTCATCGTCGCTGTCGTCATCACGTACAGGTTCGGTGTAGCGTGCACCTTCAGCCGGATATAGCGAAACTACTACGCGAAGGGATTTTTTCTCGAATATCATCTTCCTCTTCTTCTTATTGACGACTCCATTCATATTCGTTGCCCAGTCGATTCCTAACAATGCGGGATAAGGATTGTTGTCATCGACAATTTCTATCACTTCAAAATCTATCTGGGTGCTCGCGCCCTCAATATCAACTGTCACTCCTTGCAATCTTCCCATGGGCATGATCTTTTGTTGGTTTGCCATCCGTAATTGAATAGGGGACCACTGCAATGCGGGCCTACCCATGCGTTCCCAGGTTTACTTAAGTAACACATTTGTGTCTGACCCCAGGTCTAGGATAACCTGATCCATTTCATATTCACTGATCTACGTTGTCAATCTCATCTCTCTCCCCGTGCGTAATGTATGCTTTCCCAACTTCCGGACTATGTGGGGTTCACCTGATCCCGCGCATTGCCTGATCAACTCTTGTAACCCTTTAACTGCCTTATTATCGCGCAACAGCTTCATGCAGGTCTCCAGAAAGGTAGTAAGCATGGAAGGATCTATCCCTGACTCTGGTTGGTCCTTACTACCTAAAGTGGAGGCTTCCATGAAGCTCTTCTTAGCTTCCATAAACGTCTCCTTCGCACGTCGCAAGTCGAACTCAAGTTCCTTTATAGGAGCCTTGCGAACCCATGTATCTTCCTTGGGCTGCTTCCCCTTATCTTCCCCTGTGGTCGCACCGCTTCTGAGCATCATGTTCACGTTGGGGTCTTCATCATGGGGTTTAGATTTCATCATCTGGATGTTCTGAGTCTGAGGAGGTTGGAGTACCCGTTTCTCATGCATTTGTGCGATTAACATAGGACAATCCACTGGTTCATGATCAAACTACTGGAAATATGAACAAGACATTCTCATCAGGTTAGTACAATCGCATGCGTAATGTCCTAGTCCACCACAATTGTAGGAAATTAACTGTCCTCGGCCCCTTCTTGGCCCCATTCCTCCTTGTCATCGTCCTCGCCCTTGAAATCCACTTCGCGCCATTCCTGCAACTAGATCGAGGCCTCGCATTTCGGTTTGCATCCTATATGCTGGAGTCCGATCCATCATTAGTTCATAGCTACGACAAGTGTGCTCGTCATGTCCCACTGAACTACAGAACTTACAAAAGAATTGTTGTGGGCCCTGTGTATACTTCTGCAAAAAATGACAGTTGCTCATTGTGTGCTTTCCTCCCACCTAATAGATTGCGCACTAGAGCGCAGGTGCCACACTTGGCCTTGCCTGTACCTCTGGTCTCAACGGCATTGGTCCTCGTCCTACCAAATAGTTCATGAATACAAGGCAATGATCCTTGTCGTGACCCTGACCTTTACATTTTATACACCACACTTCTTCGTGCGCCTCCAGACACGGCGCCCTATCTTGCTTCAGACTCTGCATCTCCAAGCATAGGGTCTATAGTTGTGCGTAGGTTTGTTGAAATCCCAACCCAGGATCCTGTATCGGAGTTTCATGCAACCTCATTTCTATCTCCAACGCTTCAGCCTGGGTTGAAAGCTTCTGTTGTGACAGCTCCATCCTTAGGTGTGGTGTTAGGGATGCCACAAAACATGCACGGTGCTGCGCATTTGAAGGCGTCATATTAGCCTCGCGGATCGTACTCTTCATTTGCTGATCCAGATCCCAGGGGGTCTCACCTGGAAGCATCGCAGTCTCCTTAAATCTGATGATTGATTGTGTCTCTGATTTCGGCCGGCTAAATTCTTTGTTCAACGCATCCTGGATCTCCGCTATTCCTGCATTTGGGTGATTGCTAGAGTGCTTGATATACCACATCAACGCGTGATCCTGCAGCGCGCTCACCAATGTAGCCTTCTTGATGTTATCATCTGTAACCCCTTGTGCTTCCCATACTGCCCTTACCATGAACTAGAACTGATCTAGGTCCTCATTTCCTACTCCTCTAAATACGGGTAACTTGATCGCACTTGCCATGCTGAACCATGGGGGTGGTGGAGGTGGGGTGGGTGAATATGGGGGTGATGTAGGCGAAGTGGGTGATGGCGTGGATGGGGGTGGTAACTGCGGGATGCTCTTCTGTTAAAATTGGCAACCAGGGTAAAACTTCATGTGGGTCATCTTATTCATGGCTAATAATATTTTTATTAGATTCCTCTCATCGAGAGGTGTAGGATTGATATAAATATCATCCAATTCCGATAATTATTGATGGAGATATGAATTTATTTTGATTATGGAATTATTATCAAGCCGACCTACAACTCATGTAGGCTCAGAAGCCCAACAGTCGCATCTATTCACCCACCAACATTGTGTATAAATATAAGAGGACTTTTCCTCATTTGGACTCACTCATCTCATCACATCTCTCTCTCTCTACTGCGCAGATATGAGTCTCTTCTCTACTGCGCTGAAATGGGTCTCTCTCTCACACATGTGAAGCGGGAAGCTATTGAATTTGAAGCTGCAACTGCAGAAGTAAAGATTGACTTGCGTGGCCTAGAAGATCTCCTCTTTGGAACTGCGCTGTAGGTTCATCTGAACCTCCTTTGAAAGCCGCAACTTTTGGTGGTTGAATGAAGTCAATCCGACGGATGGTTTGCAAGATATCGACTGCCCTAGTTTGAAGCTGGAAACTGCTGAAACTGAAGCTGCAACTGCAGAAGTAAAGATTGGCTTGCGTGGCCTAGAATATCTCCTCTTTGGAACTGCGCTGTAGGTTCATCTGAACCTCCTTTGAAAGCTAAAACTTTTGGTGTTGGAATGAAGTCAATCCGACTGTCGGTTTGTGAGATATGGTCTGCCCTAGTTTGATAATGAAGCCGCTAATGCTGATGCTACTGATCTAGGGTTTGCTACTGCTGATATGAATCAGATTTATTGTACTATTTCTCTTTGCTGAATTATTGAATAGAAAAGAAGATTTGATCAAAGGGTTTCCCCACACATTGTGGGGTTTGTCCCTGGCTAGCCGCCACATCTTGTGTCTCTTGTCTTGGCTTGTTTTCTGTTGATCATTTAATGTTCTATCTGCACTTTACTTTATGTACATGTGATTGCTAATCGGTGGAATATAATAAAAAGAAGTAAACTGTTATAAGCATAGAACATACCATAATTTAACATCTTCTTTATCAGCTGGACCACACTTCTCGGGGAGAACCGAGCGAGTTCCTCCTCACTTTCTCGTGAAAGTGAAATCAGGGGACTATTCTCTATTCCTTCAATCCCTTTGTAGATCTTTCCGCTTTGCATCGTTCCACTCATTAATGTATTCGCATAACCCATTTTTCACATAAAAACATCTTAATCCAGGTATTCAAGGATTTAATGTACTTACCTCGCGGCCCCTTGAGAAAACATCGTTATACTTCGCTATAGCTCACGGTCATGTCTACCGCAAACTTAGTGATAAACCCCCCTATTATCTGGTCGAACCAATGGTCCACAACCTATGTGATCTTATCCTATGATGCTTCTAACCTGCACACCAACTCCGGAGTCCACACTATCGATTTGTCGAGCTTATATCTTCCCTGGCCGTTGGCTAATCTCGCGATCCAATCATATAGTTCAGAGGAGAAGGACGCGAAGAAGATCTCGTGGATTTCCATATATACGTAGCGATCCAGCCACCTCTTCTCAGATATTTGCGGAGTTTTGTTTTCTTGTACCACGAATTCACGAAGCTTCTGATCTAACCACTCTTCAATTTCCTTCTTCGTAGGGTTCCAGTGTTCCAACATCAGACATCCCTTAGGTAGATCCCGGTCCTGGCAATGGAACCATTTGTTGGCTTATTGGGGCCTGACCCAGGTTCAAAAGTGTTTTAGCCAAGCAAATCCCGAAACCACCAACCCTTTCGACAATAGTCTGTGGAGCGCGGACTGAGGTCTCACCTGAGGTAGTATGGGAGGATGATGGAACCAGATTTTCCGCACCCTAGGGATGTCTTGATGAGGTCTGGAACGGTTGCGAACTAATCCTACGTGCTGGCGCTACTCCACGCAGCTGTCTGACCTTCGCGTAGCTCTGTACAGAGCGCGACAAGGCATGGCCTAGATCCGTTACCCTTTCGGTGATTTTATTATCGATATGACTTAATATTGAAGGCCCACTATTCTTATTTACTCAGTTAACATTTATACCTAGTGCGCGTAATCATAAATGGTAAAGAGATGCATAAACGTATAGCAGAATCATAAACATACAGATCAGTGAATAGATGCACAAGATTTCAGAATCAACTTAGCTTTTATTAACCTTCTGTTCCAGTACAATGCAATTCCACCCTGCGCACTCAGCTGCAGGGGTCCGCGCACACAGCTGCAGACTCTACCAGGCCTCTACGCACACAGCTGCAGAGCCTCTTTCTACTCCTACACTCCAAGACTCGGACTTACAAACTCAAAGAAAATATCGCATTCAAAAACCCATAAAAATCTAGATCAAACTCAAAATTGAACTGCCTTCTACACTTAGAGCCTCACTCTATTTGTACATTCCCATGGTCCGCGGGCCATGGGTAGGCTGACACATTCTAGATTAAATTACAATATTTTAGGGCAGATAACCCTAGACTCTTGTGCTCCACACCCGCAATTTGCGGGATCTTTACATTACATTGACCAAACTCATACTCTAAGCCCAAAAACTCTGCTTATGCGGGGATCCACTACCCAACAGGTATTATGTGATTTTCATTGATGATTTTTCTCATAAATGCTGGATTTATTTCATGCAGAAGAAGGACCAAACCTTCTCTAATTCTTGTGAGCTCAAAGCCTTGGTTGATAAAGAGTCAGGGAAGAAGATCAAGGCCTTGAGAAGCAACAATGGTCGCGAATATGTCTCTCAAGAGTTTAAGGACTTCTGTGCAGCAAAAGAAATTAAACAGGAGTTGACGGCACCTCATAACCCACAACAGAATGGGGTGGCCGAGAGGAAGAATAGAACTATTGTAGGGGCAGCATGGGTGATGTTGCATGACCAAGGCCTACCACTGCACTTGTGGGCTGAGGCATGCAACACAACGGTCTATTGGCAGAATAGAAGCCTGCCTCGCATACTTGGGATGAAGACACCAGAAGAAGCTTTCTATGGTAAGAGACAAGATGTGGGTCACTTTAGGATCTTTGGTTCATCAGTATATTTCCATGTGACAAAGGATGCACGAAAGAAGCTTGAGCCAGCAACAGAGTTGGGGATACTTGTGGGGTACAATGATACACCTCACAACTATCGGGTGTACTTGCCTACCAGTCGGAGGATAGTGGTTCGCAGAGATCTCAAGTTTGATGAGCAGAAGGCCATGCGAGTTTCCCTTCAGAGGGAGCTCCAACTATAGGATGTGGAGGAATAGTTGGTTCCTAAGGAGGAGGAGCCTCGGACTGATGTGGAGTAGTCGCATGCAGAGGTTCCAGGAGTGGAGACATCAACTCAAGCAGATTCTTCGAGAGATGGATGGAAGCGCAAAAAAGAAGCTGACATATTGTTGCAGGATGCGAGACAGAATGTGGGAGCTCCATCTTCTCAGTGTAGACAGAGGAGGTCGCCTGAGAAATCAATGCAGCAGCCAATTTGGGTTGATGCTATGGTGGAGGAGTATGACTCCATAGTTCATAATAGTGTTTGGGATGTGGTTTTGAGACCAGAGAACAAGTCAGTTGTGAGTTCCCGTTGGCTTTACAAGGTAAAGCAAGCTGCTAATGGTAGTGTGGAGAAGCATAAGGCAAGATTTATTGCCCGTGGCTTTTCACAGGTCGAGGGGATTGACTATGATGAGACCTTTGCTCCTATCACAAGGTACTCATCTATCAGATCTATGTTGGCACTATCAGCATAGATGGGTTGGAAGATCCATCAGATGGATGTGAAGACTACATTCCCTAATGGCGATATTGAGGAAGAGGTGTACATAGAGAAGCCGGAAGGTTTTGAGACCTTCAATCCTGAGTCGCATGTGTGTTGACTCAAGAGAGCATTGTACGGGCTTAAGCAAGCACCTCATGCTTGGTACACCATGATAGACAACTACTTCACTGGGTTGGGCTTCACAAAGAGTGAAGCGGATGCGAACCTGTACAACATCGTGGTGGAAGGTAAGTTGTTGATCATCATTCTTTATGTTGATGATCTCATATTGACTAGTGATGATCAGTTGATCGTGTCTTGCAAGGAGGACCTTGCAAGAGAATTCGAGATGAAAGACATGGGTCTCATGCATTACTTCCTTGACATGGAAGTATGGCAGAAGGATGGGGAGTTGTTTGTGTCTTAGGGCAAGTATGCCAACGAGATACTCAGGGGATTCCACATGGAAAAGTGCAAGCCCATGCAGACTCCTCTAGTTGGTAACTGGAGGAAGGAGGATTCTACTTCAGGAGAAGTAGTGGAGGCTACTATGTACAGGCAGCTTGTGGGTTCATTGATGTGCTTAGTGAACACACGACCAGATTTGTGCTATGCAGTGAACGAACTGAGTCAAGCGATGGTTCAACCTACCAAGATGTTTTGGAAGGCGGCAAAGCATGTATTAAGATACCTTAGAGGCACATCTCATTATGGATTAGGGTACATATGGACATAGGGAGTGAAGCTACAGGGCTTCACTGATGCAGATTGGGCAGGGAGTCCATCAGATTGGAAGAGCAAATCAAGAGGGATTTTCAACCTTGGGTCAGCGGCAGTTTCTTGGTACAGCAGGAAACAGAAGTCGGTTGCACTCAACTCGACAGAGGCTGAATACATGGCTGCAAGTCAGGCAGCATGTGAGGCCATCTCGATGTGGAAAATCCTAGTTGGTTTGTTTGATCAGAGGATGGATCCAATTGTGATATATTGTGATAATCAGAATTGTATCAAACTCTCTGAGAATCCAGTATTTCATGATAGGTCCAAGCACATCGACATCCAGTATCATCATCTCAGCGACTGTGTAGCAAGGAGGATCATGTTGCTGCAGTATATTTTGATAGAGGAGCAAGATGCTGACATTTTGACAAAGGGATTGCCAAAGTGTAAATTCGAGTTCCATAGAGACAGGATCAGGGTGGCAGATAATCCATTTCTTATTGAGAGGGAGTGTTGAAATGTGGCAACAAGAATCTTCCAATTTTAATTTGTCCTTGAATTAAAATTCAAATTTAGTCTCACCAACTGCTTGGAAATAATTAATTAATTCATTATAGATTAATTAGTTGGAGAAATTCAAGTTAGAAGTCTTTCCAAAGTCACGCAACAGTTATCCCTTAAATTAAGGAGATAGGATTGAGTTATATTTGAGTTGTAATTAGTTAGCTCAGTTTACTGAGTTAAGTCCAGTTAAATTAGTTTCAAGCTTTTTGAGGAACTAATTGTGAGTTATCAGTCAGTTGATGCATGCATGCACTCAACCAGTGTACTCCAGATAACTGAAGATTCCCTCATCAGAAACTCATGCATGTATATTTTGAGAAAGACCCAGTTGAGATAAATGTCAAGGACATTGTACTATCAGTTGCATGTGTTTTCCTATAAAGGAAACTCATGCATGCAGAAGGATTAATGCACAGGAGGATTGCACATTTCTGACAGGGTGTAGGATTAGTGTGAGAGATTAGTCTTCCACTTGGTAACAAGAGGATTACCCAGGAGAAATTGCGCAAGGAAATAGGAGCTTGGAGGGTAGAGAAGAAGGATTGTGAGAAGATTTGATTGCCTATGAGCATCCAGGAGGATTGTACTGAGAGCTGGCTAGCTATGAGAGCTAAGGCTTTGTCTAATTATGATGTATTTCCACCTTGTATGATAATACAGATAGTGGGGTTTTTAGCTGAGGCTTTCCCCAAAGTATTTTCATGTGTATTGTGCATTGATTCTTCTTCTTCTGGATATATGTGTTTAGCTCGATCTTGCTCAATCTTTAAGCTTCCACCAATTGATAGTAGAAGTAGATTATAGTATTTTTCTTTGGTATATTTCATTATCAGGTTAATCTACAGTTAGATTTTCTACATGATCTTAGAGGTAGATTTGTAGAGAATTTGCAGAATTTCTACACTACTCTTGAGAAATTCGATCAGTAATCTCTCTCACTCGATATGTTCTCCAAGTCCCCATCAAACTCCTTATAAACTCTCGTTGGATCTCCAATGACCAAGATTAAAACATAATCAATGACTAAGATTAACTGGAAGTTGATCCTCGTCTTCTTCTAGAAGATTCACACCTAATTTAATTAATAGCTTTTAATTAACCAGATTTCCTAAGTTTAGACTTAGGGAACCATTTTAAAAAGTTAATTATTTTAAGTAAACCATCGCTAGGTGGAATTTTCCCAAAGGATTTCTAGGTATTGGAGAATGCATGTGTCTTAGCCTCTTTGCAAAATATCGAGGCTAGAGCACATCTGATGCTATAGAAATCAACAAATATCAAATGTAATGAAACAAGCAAGTGTTTGGAAGGATAAGGCAGACAAATTTGATTTGTCTCAACAATATTTTTCTTTGTCTTGCAATGACTTTGCTTTGGAATCATTTGGAGTTGGCCCCTTTGGTGCTCTGAGAACATGTGAACTGATGTATGATTCAACATCAACAAATTGGTCTCGATGATATCCGTTGATCTTGTGGTGGGCGAGGTTGAGAAGAGAGCTAAGATCTCACCCTTTTATTATTTGGTGCACCCTAAACTTCTGCCTATCAGTGGTGGTCTATGTTGTAGGAAACAATGCCCAAGCTACTATACTCGTACCTGAAACATCGCCAAAACGTGACTGAAACATTTGGGTGGAGTTTCATGATTTGAAAATGTCACGAAAACGCCGCAGAAACATTTTGGTGGTGTTTCGGCGCAAATCTTCCCCGTTTCCACCCAAATTTGACTTATTTCCGTGACTTGCGAGCTCACTCAAGCACCCAAGAAGGGTGTGGGGTCCTTCTATGGCCAAAAACGATTTAATATACCACTGAATTTTATCTCTAATCACTCCTCAAACTAATTTATATCTATTCAATCCATGCTCTAATTCTCCTAAAAAGACACCTTTTTCAATTTTTGTTAATGAAGATAAGGATGAGGAATATAAGAAATGTAATTTTACTTGCCATTAGCTAAGGTTTTATTTCATTTAAGCACATATAGCCATGTATAAAGGCTGAGTTTTGAATCTTGGATGTACAACCTCATCTATAAAGGATAATTTTGGATTTTGAATCATGTAATCATCTATGAGAGTTAATATAGATTGGATTTTCCTTCTAAAATGCCATTTATGTGTCTCATTCTTTTTTCTTGATAACGAGTTATTAACTTATTTGTAAAAACAATTACACACACATATGATGTTTCGCCTGATGTTTCCATTTTCTTGGGGTCGTGTTTCTAGCTGTACTCGTTTCAGAAACTTCCAGAAGTTTCGGCATGTTAAAGATGGGCAGCTAGGGAAGAATCCCCTAGCCCATTTGATCCAACATCTAATGGAACAAAATTGGACAAAGAATTATTACTAGACAAAAGAAATATCAAATTCATCAAGGTCGACTTCTTGGAGGGAAAATGATATATTGTAATTTGAGTTATTGAAATTGAAATTTAATATTTGGTCAAAGTTAATGGGTTGACTCCTATGTCGGCTACCCACCTCAAGGGGCACGTCCCTTGGCTCCCATCAATATAAATAAGCATCTAAATACATCATTTGAGTGCATCAAGTTAGACCTCTATTTGAGGCAGTTTAGAGTTTATGTGTGAGACCTAGATGTAAGGTAATTAGAGGATATTATGTGTTAATTTTAGGCAACAATGGTATGTTCTATGCTTTAGAGCAATTTTACTTCAATTTATTTATGAGCCCAATATAAATTTCATTTTAGCAATCACATAAACATGTAAGTAAAATGCTGATAGAACATAAACATAAATAGTAGAAGACAAGCCAAGACAAGAGGACATAAGATGTGGCACTAGCCAGGGACAAACCCCAATGTGGGGAAACCCTTGATCAAATATTCTTTTAGTCTTCAACAGTTCAGTAGAGAGAGATAGTACAATTTACAAATTCTGATAATTTATAACAGCAACAAAAGAGCCCTAACTAGAAAAGTCAACGCTGGTCAATAGGGAAGATTTGACCCTCAAAGATTCGGTCAACTTTAGTCAACTTCGGCCTCCAAACAATAAGATGAAACAACCCTCAAAACAATCGAATTCTACCCAATCAAAGTTTGGTCAAACAATCAACTTGCAGTCAGCCCTAACCACAGTCAACGCTAGTCAAAACTCCTCGATTTTCGTGCCCATAATTGTGGCTTTCTTAGACAGATATTCCTCACCAAAATTGAAATCAAAACAATTCAACGCAGTCAAATTGTTGAAAATGGCAACAAGAAATGCTAAAAATAGAAGTGCTAAAAATAACACTGCTATAAATAGCAGTTTAGGTACTAGCGCTAGACTAAGCAACAGGGAATGAAAAATGGAAGTGCTAAAAATAGAATTGCTATTTTTAGCAGTTCAGGATAGATTCCAATTTTAGTCAATCCCTGGACTAAAATTGAGAAGTAAAATTCGAATTTGATCTTACCAGTTGTTTGAAAAATAATTAATTAATTCACCATGAGTTAATTAGTTGTGGAAAATCAAACATGAAGTCTATGTGAGGACATGCAATAGTTTCTCCATTGATTGAGGAATCTATCCATCAGTTAAAGGATAAGGATGAGTTGTAATTAGTTGGCTCAGTTAACTGAGTCAAGTCCAGTTAGATTAATTCAAACAATTTTTTGAATTAATTGTGAGTTCATTTAGTTAATGCTTGCATGCATGTAACTGCTGCTCTCCAGATAACTGAATATTCTCTCATAAATAACTCATGCATGTCAGTTCAGATAGAGACCCAATTGAGATTAGAGGAGGGACAGTGTATTATCAGTTGGATGGATTTTTCCTATAAAGGAAACTCATCCATGTAGAAGGATTTATCTCCTTCAGGTTTGTGCATTTATTTCTGAGCCAAGTGAGTAGTGTGAGGTGGGAATTCACACAAGTGGAAGCACTGGACCCTAGGAAAAACTGTGCAAGGAAATAGGAGGCTTGGAGGGCAGAGGAGAAGGTTTGTGAGAGGCCTTTGATTGTCTATGAGCAGCAGAGGGATTGCAGAGAGAGCAGGATAGCTTGTGAGCTAATTCTTTTTGTAATCCGGACTATATTTCCACTTGTATGATAATACAGAGTTGGGGTTTTAGGCTGAGGCTTTCCCCGGGTTATTTCTTTTGTGTTATGTGTGATTGATTTCTCCTTATTAGTTATATGTGTTCTATTGATCTTGCTCATAATCGATTAAGCTTCCGCAAGTTTGTTGTAGAAGTAGATCTTGTATTTTTCTTTAGTATATTGCATAATCTGTTGATCTACAGTGGGAAATTCTACATTGTATTAGAGAAAAGGTGATCAAGGAAGAATAATATACAAGAAGGGATAAGTTTGAAGTTGGTGATTCCTCAATATAGAAATCGAGTTCTTATCACATCTCTATTTCACTTATGACGTTCAATGGTTTAAGACTCGAATATGCCCTTGATGTCAGTTCGAATTATATAGCCTGGAAGGATCGCATGGAAGTAGTATTAGAGGATAACGGTCTAAAGGACTTCATTGATCAAGAAGTCCCCAAGCCGGCTGGTGCTACTGAATTGGCGGAATGGAAGAAATGTGTGGCTAGAGGAAGGAAAATCCTTATGGAGGGAGTTCAAGATCACATAGTCTCGAGTCTCCATGGAAAGGAGACACCGTTTTCGATGTGGAAAACATTGAAAGATCTATACTAGAATAGCAGCGATTAGAGGAAGCTGGTGCTGAAAGACAAGCTTTAGAAATTCAAGTGTGAAAAGGGCGACATGATCTCTACATTCCTAAACAAGCTCACCACCTGTAGGGATGAGCTTGGAAGTGTGGGGATCACGACCACTGATGATGACATGGTGAGTCTAGCTCTCCTCAATCTTCCTAAGAGTTGGCAGAGCTACCAAGAATCAGTTAATGCAAGAGAGAAACTGCCAGATTGGGAATGACTTTGGTCGGATCTGATGTAGGAGGAGATAAGAAGAAGCACCAGAGATGGTTCTTCATCCATGGAGGATGAAGAAAATTGTGCCTTAGTGACTAAGGCGAAGAAGGTGAAGGAGAAGGATTCTCATTGCAAATCCAATTCTTCCCATGGTGGGAAGAAGTTTGACAAATCGAAAGTGTGATGCTTTTGTTGTCATGAAGTGGGCCATTTTGCTACAAATTGTTCACTGAGTAAATCCAAGAAGGGATCTGTGGAAGGATCAGAAGGTGAGCACTGGCCTCATAGTTCGAGTTGGATTTCACATTGTTTGCATGCATGGTTTCATCCATGTCGGGAAGTGGTTGGTTTCTTAACAGTGGAGCTTCTTTCCACATGACTAGCGACAAGAGTTTGTTCAATACCTTGGAGGAGAAAGATCTCCAGATACTCATAGCGATGGGTGATGATAAAAAGTATAGTGTCTTAGGTGTAGGCACGATTGTTTTTCAGAGGGAGCATGGAGCTCACATTACCTTGACCGATGTCAAGTATGTACTAGGACTGAAGAGAAATTTGGTGTCGATTGCAATGCTGGAAGACAGAGGTTATGATGTAGTCTTTAGTAAGGGAAAGGTTTTCCTTTGACACATCACCACTAGACAAGAGAAGTAGATCGGTTCACGGGTTAAGAACCTATATGCTCTTGAGGTTCAAGATGCATGCAAAGCCTTGAGGAGCAAGGCAACTGATGGAGACTTGGTGGTTGAGAGGGAGAGTACATTACCTATCAACATGCAGTGCCAAAAGAAGTCTTAGATGATTGTGGAGGAGCCACAATTGGTGAAGCAGCTTCAGGAGGTTGTGGAGCAGCCACAACTGGAGAAGTTGAGAGGAGACTGAGTGGAGGCATCCACTCATGTAGAGACCTCCACTAGGGGGAAATTTCGAGCCAGGTGGGCAGAGGGATCACATGCATCCATACCTCGAGGTAGGAGGTGAGGTGACGTGGAGTGATAGTCCCAAGAAGAATAGAATAGGGGCACAATCCTTGAGGTACCCAACCTATTTGATTCGAATTTTCTACAGGAGCCCCAACAAGGAGTAGCAGGACTGGCTGAGTGGGTAGAGACAGATTTAGATGGAGTGATAGAGAGAGCTATAGTGTAGGAGTCCCAAGATTGTGCAGAGCTAGCAAGCTACAACAATGCGAGAGGCACATGAGTGTTGCACCAGTGCAGGATGGCACAGAGAGGTGTGCAATGGTGCGAGATGCATGGAGTGTTGCAGCAACTCAAAGGTCAAAGAGGGAGCACTTGTCAGCTGCAGATGGACCTTCAACATCAGAGGATGTTTCTAGCCCAACAGAGAGGTCATTTGGGTGTTTTTTTTGTTTCTAGAGTTGCTGGAGCAACCACACTTGGTAGAAGTGTTGAATGCAGAACATTCCAAAGGTTCAGGTTCAGGTTTGAGTTGAAGCCTTTCTTGTTGAGAGGGATTGTTGAAAATGCCAACAAGAAATGCTAAAAATAGAAGTGTTAAAAATAGCACTGCTATAAATAGAAGTTTAGGTACCATTGCTGGACTGAGCAACAGGGAATCAAAAATGGAAGTGCTAAAAATAACATTGCTATTTTTAGCAGTTCGGGATAGATTCCAATTTTAGTTAGTCCCTCGACTAAAATTGAGAAGTAAAATTCGAATTTGATCTGACCAGCTATTTGAAAAATAATTAATTAATTCACCATGAGTTAATTAGTTTTGGAAAATCAAACATGAAGTCTATGTGAGGACATGCAACAGTTTCAACATTGATTGAGGAATTTATCCATCAGTTAAAGGATAAGGATGAGTTGTAATTAGTTCGCTCAGTTAACTGAGTCAAGTCCAGTTAGATTAATTCAAACAGTTTGTTGAATTAATTGTGAGTTCAGTTAGTTAATGCTTGCATGTATGTAACTGCTGCTCTCCAGATAACTGAATATTCTCTCATAAATAACTCATGCATGTCAATTCAGACAGAGACCCAGTTGATATCAGAGGAGGGACAGATAAAGGAAAATCATCCATGTAGAAGGATTTATCTCCTTCAAGTTTGTGCAGTTATTTCTGAGCCAAGTGAGCAGTGTGAGGTGGGAATTTACACAAGTGGAAGCACTGAACCCCAGGAAAAATTGTGCAAGGAAATAGGAGGCTTGGAGGATAGAGGAGAAGGTTTGTGAGAGGCCTTTGACTATCTATGAGCAATAGAGGGATTGCAGAGAGAGAAAGATAGCTTGTGAGTTGATTCTTTTTGTAATCCGGACTATATTTCCACCTGTTTGATAACATAGAGTTGGGGTTTTAGGTTGAGGCTTTCCCTGGGTTATTTCTTCTGTGTTATGTGTGATTGATTTCTCCTTATCAGTTATATGTGTTATATTGATCTTGCTCATATTCAATTAACCTTCCGCAAGTTTGTTGTAGAAGTAGATCTTCTATTTTTCTTTAGTATATTGCATAATCTGTTGATCTATAGTGGGAAATTCTACACAAACAATCTCCCAGTAGCTCGGTCAATGCTGGTCAATGCAACAAATAGAAACCCTAGTTCTCATGGGTGGAGAGAGAGATAATACTACCTCGGATAGTGTGCCCAATCACAAGAGGAGAGAGAGATATGTGTGATGAGATGATGGTGAAAAGGACTTGAGGTATCCTTTTTATATGCAATGTTGAGGATGAATTGGGGGCTTATGTGCCTGTTTTGCTTGCTGGCCGACCTTGAAAATTTGTCCACAATATAAATAAATTCATATCTTCATTTGTGCATGTTAGAATCAGATTATCTTTAAATCAATCCTACACTTCTCCGAGAGAGGAATCTAATAAAAATTTCAGTTGTCATAAATAAGATGACCCATGTGGAGTTTGGCCCTAGTTGCCAATTTTAACACTCCCTCTCAATTAGGGAGGACTCCACCTACTAATCCATCTGCCAATCTGTACCATCTCTGTCATCCATGCACTACTCTGCACTACTCTGCTATGCTCTGTTGAACTATGAAGAAGAAGAATTGAACAAGAATGTATCATACCATTCTCTATTGACTCGAAGTTAGTCCCAATAAAAAGAGTGTCTCATGTCACTCTTATTGACCCGAAGTCAGTTCCCATTGATCCCAGATCAATACCAGACATCCTAGCATAGGGACTACGTAGTACACGATGCGTCCATTGGTATTACTATGGTCCCTATACTCATTTCTGTACTCATTGGCCAGATGAGAGGTACTTCCCATGGGTCCCAGACTACATGGGTGGGATGTCTTAGAAAGAGAAGGATGAACCACTCATCCTGCTCACATATCGCCAAGGGGTATCACAGGGGAATGATAAAACACTCACCTTGTACACAATAAACCACTAGGGGAAGGTTGAACCACGCACCCTATCGTTGCTCACCACTCCAAGAAGTACCCCAAGTCCCTCAGAGCTCCCAGATCTAAATGTCCATCTCATACAGGACCCTCATAAGAGGGTATCTCCACAACTCCAAGCTGTTCTCGGAAAGCCAAGAATTTAACCTTCCTCAGGGGCTTTGTCAGAATATCGGTGACTTGCACATTAGTCCCAATGTGATGGAGCCTTATTGCTCCTCGTTGTACAATATCTCGGATAAAGTGGTACATGATATCTATATGCTTGGAGTGACCGTGAAACTCAGGATTCTCTGGTAATCGGATCCCACTCTGGTTGTCGTAGAAGATCACGATGGTATCCAACACATGTCCAAACAACTCATTGAAGAGCTTCCTCAACCAGACAACTTCACATGAAGCCATACTAGCAACTATGTATTCGGCCTTGGCGGTGCTCAAGGCAACCAATTTTTGCTCCTTTCTCATCCAGGATATTGAAGCAGAACCCAAAGAAAAATAACATCTAGAAGTGTTCTTGCGATCCACCACACTGCCAGTCCAATCAACATCAAAATAACCATGCTTCCTCACATTTCTCGCAGTGTATCTCAGTCCATGAGTGATTGTGCCCCAAAGATATCTTAGAAGATTCTTGGCGAAAATCCAATGTATATGATGAGGCTCAACCATGTATTGGCTCAATGTGTTAATTTCAAAACATATGTCCAGACAAGAGTTCACCAAGAACAACACTGCTCCTATGAGTTGACGATACTCATAAGCATTTCCCAATTCAGGTCTAGCAACACTACCACATAATTTTTTAAAGTTAAGTTCCATCGGAGTAGTCACAAGCTTGCAATCCACCATCCCAAATCTTTCCAATATCTTCACAACATATTTTCCTAGAGAGAGGAAAATTTCACCTGGCTTTTGCCAGACCTCCAACCCTAGGAAATAGTGCATCGGTCCTAAGTCCTTCATCTCAAATTCAGAAGCCAACTCCCTCTTACATTTGTGAATGAGAGGGTCTACACTTGTCAGAAATAGGTCGTCCACATAAAGTACTAAAATGAGAGGTTTATCATTTTCAACCTTAAAGCAAAGGTTCGGACCGGCTTCACTTTTAGTGAATCCCAGCTTCATCAGATAGCTATCGATCCTCTCATACCAAGCCCGAGGTGCTTGCTTCAATCCATAAAGAGCTTTCTTCAACTTGCATACATGAGATTCCAAATCATTAACTTCAAACCCCTCTGGTTGTTCCACATAGACTTCCTCTTTGATTGAACCATGCAAGAAGGCGGTCTTGACATCCATCTGATGTAGGTTCCATCCTTGCGAGGAGGAAAGGGCTATGATCGAGCGGATGGTGGTGTATCAGGTAGAAAATATCTCATCGTAATCTACACCTTCCTTTTGAGAGAAGCCTCGAGCAATAAAGCAAGCCTTGAACTTTTATTCACTTCCATAAACTCCATGCTTGATTTTGTAGAGCCACTTAGAAGTGACAACTGATTTGTCCTGGGGTCTAGGGACCAAATCCCAGGCATATCATTCTTCACAATTGACTCATATTCTTCATTCATAGCATCCTTCCATACTTGTTGCTTCATGGCTTCTTCGAATGATGAAGGCTTATTTTGAATGATAGTGCTCATGGAGGTCAAATATCCTTGGTACTTGTTCGGCTTCTTGCTTTCACGGAAAGTCCCCCTTGGTGCAATTTTCCTCTCAACATCTTCGAGAGTCTCCCTAATCCATTAGGGTCTCCTCTTGGAGGAGGAAGGCTCATGAGGGAGTAAATCAATAGGATCCATAGGTTCATCAACATCAGACATCATTTCGTGCTCTTTTTCACCTTGATTTCCTGTGTCAGCTTCTTTATCCTTCCTTAGGATAGGAAGGTTGTTGATCTTCCTGAGGGCCATATCTTTGTTGAAGGTGACATCATGAATTATCTAAACTTCCTTTTGACTAGCTGCATAAATTCTATATCCCTTAGAATTTTCATTATAGCCCACAAAGATTCCTTTCTTCCCAAATGCACCCAATTTGTTTCTTTTCTCTCTCAGAACATGAAAATATACGAGGCTTCCAAAAATTCTAAAATGAGAGACATCGGGTTTCTTACCAGTGAACATTTCTTTGGGAGCCTTGGAGTCAATGCTTGATGAGGGCATCTGTTTTGAACATACATGGCGGTATTTGCAGCTTCACCCCATAGAAACTTTGGAAGGCCTTGATCATGAAGCATGGCACATACAACTTCTACAATAGAGTGATTCTTCCTCTCAGCAACACCATTATGCTCGGGAGTGTATGGAGTTGCAGTCTCGCTCTTAATGCCAACTTCTCTACAATAATATTGGAATTCATTGGATTCATACTCGGTCCCATTATCAATCCTCAATATCTTGATTTTCTTCCTGGATTGGTTTTCGATCAAGGCTTTGAAATGTCGGAACTAGGTGAACACTTCATCCTTCTTCTTCAAGAAGTATATCGAGGTCTTGCTAGAATAATCATCCACAAAGGTGAGATAGTATAAGTATCCTCCTAAAGAGTTTACGGGCATCATACCAGATATGTCAGAGTGGATCAATTGCAATATGTCTGTGGTCTTGCTATTACTTGATGGGAATGGTCCCCTGGTAAGTTTTCCTTTGGCACATCCTAGACATACACGTTCATGCTCTACTTTGAACTCGATCATACCTGTCACCATCTGTCTCACATCGAGTAGGGCCTTATAATGAATATGGGCAAACCTCTAGTGCCATAGTTCAAATTGTAGAGATGTGTCACAAGACATAGCTCCCAATTGACTTCCTCCAACTTGATACAAAATGTCAACCCTTAACCCAAGAGTAAAAGTGATCCAGGTGGATGTTGGTGGCCACCCACCTATCCCATTTGGACCCCCACAGCTGTCTCTTTCAGTTTTTCAGTTTCCTTAATTATAGCACAATTTACTATTTTTAGCAGTTTTTCGGGTCCTAAACTTCCGGAGCCGTTTTGAGGCCCTAAACAACATTTTTTGGGAAATCCACCGCCAGCGATTTTTCTAATAAAAATCATCTTTTCTGTCGTAGTCCTCGGAGAGATATTTCCAATGGGCTATCATGCGCGTCAAATAGAGATAATACGACCAATTCGGGACCCCGGGAAGTTGGCTGTCCAACTCACCCCAAAACGAGGCCCACAATTTGGCGTTTCATCTTCTAGGGTTAGGTTTTGGAATGTGAAGGGTTTTCCATTGTTTCTCAATAATAAATAGGCCTTCGAGCCTCATTGTAAACACAGTTCGAAACAGTTCAGAGGCATGTAGCCGACACATCTCTTCTCAGAGATAAGCTACCATCGCCCTAGCTGGGTTATTTCTATTTGTAAGCATATTTCAGTATTCTCCATTAATGAAATGAAGTATTATTTCCGCTGCATCTCTGTTCTTATGGTTATCACATCTCTGTATTTATGGTTATCTATGTAATCTATTGCGTTCCTGCTTAAATCCGGATCAAAAAGCATCCTTGAAATTTATTTTCCAAACACGTACCTTTCCATCGATAAAATCCACCTTGAATCCTTTATCATCCATTGATGAAATGGAAACCAGGTTCTTCTTGAGATGGGGTACATATAATACTTCTTGTAAATGAATAGTGTTACCTTGATTCAATTGAAGGGTAACATTCCCTACTCCCTTCACGGGATAGGTGGCATCACCTCCAAGGATGATATCCAAGTTTGTCTACTTTCTATCAGATTAGAGAGGGCTTCCTTGTATTCGATGTAGTGCCTTGAGGCACCACTATCAATAAGCCAATTTCCCAAAGTGTCCAGAGGAGAGGTAGTGGAGAGGGCTGATATAAGATAGTACTCTTTTTGCTTATCGTTAACAACATTGGATTCATCATACCTGGAGTTCCTTGATTTCTTGGAGGGTCGATCATTTCCTTGATGTCCCACATTCCTTTTTCGTTGCCATTGGACCTATCATTCCTTTGATTGTTGTTGTTGTTGTTTTTGAAGTTTCCCCTGGAGTTGTTATCATAGTCATCATCTCGAGGTGTATCCCTTTTATTAGGAAAATCCCTTGCATAGTGTCCAAACTTATTGCAAACAAAGCACCTGCCCTTCCTTCCATCCTTAGATCTAGGCTTTCCATGGAAATGACCTTTAGACCTTGCATTATTCCTCCTTTTGGCATGAGCAGAGAATGCAATGGGGTTACTTCTATTAGAAGGCATTTCTTGATCCACCATTCTTGTTTCTCCTTGAATGCATCTCGACATCAATTCTTCAAACCCTGGAATTCGATCATTGTTGAGTATAGTGGTTCTAAATACATACCACTCAGGTGAGAGTCCTCCAAGGTTGGTGAGAGTAAGTTCCCTGTCAGGAATGACTTCTCCAATCGAGTAGATCATTCTTGATCTCAGTAATCCTCAAGAAATAGGATTAAATGTCCTCGTCCTTGCCCTTCTTAATATCCTTCAACTTATTCTTGAGAAAGATAATTTGATTAACATTACTAACCTTGAACATGCCGACCAACCTATCGTATATCTCCTTGGAGGTCTTCAATTCAGAGATATAGGCCACCATATGCTTGTCAATGGAATCCCTAATAATCTTCTTCGCTTTGACTTCAACCTTATTGTACTTGGTCTTCGCAGTAGATGGTGCATTTGAAGGAGGCTCAGGGATTTTACCCTACACATAATCCATCACTTCCTTCTCTTCCAAGGTCAAACTTAGTAATCCTCAAGAAATAGTATTGAATGTCCTCGTCCTTTCCCTTGTTAATATCCTTCAAATTATTCTTGAGAAAGAGAATTTGATTAGCATTACTAACCTTGAACATGCTGACCAACTTGTCATATATCTCCTTGGAGGTCTTCAATTCTAAGATATAGGCCACCAGATGCTTGTCAATGGAATCCTTGATAATGTTCTTTGCTTTGACTTCAACGTTATTGTACTTGGTCTTTGCAACAACCGGTGAATTTGAAGGAGGCTCAGGGATTTTAGCCTGCATATAATCCATCACTTCTTCTCTTCCAAGGTCAAATTGAGAGACATCTTCCATCCATGATAGTCATATTTATCATGGAGCTTGTCTTCAACCGAGAAGTAGGATGAGGAACCCATTGAGTCTTTTGTCCTTGTCCAACTGTCTTTAGAGATTGCTCTTTCACTCTTGCATGGGCTTTGTCTTCACCTCAGCTCTGATTCCATGTTAATTTTAGGCAACAATGGTATGTTCTATGATTTAGATCAATTTTACTTCAATTTCTTTACGAGCCCAATATCAATTTCAATTTATCAATCACATAGACATGTAAGTAAAACGCTGATAGAACATAAACATAAACAATAGAAGACAAGCCAAGACAAGAGGACACAAGATGTGGTACCAGCTAGGGACAAACCCCAATGTGGGGAAACCCTTGATCAAATCTTCTTTTAGTCTTCAATACTTCAGCAGAGAGAGATGTACAATTTACAAATTCTGATAATTTATAACAACAGCAAAAGAGCCCTAACCAGAAAAGTCAACACTGGTCAACAGGGCAGATTTAACTCTCAAAGATTCGGTCAACTTCGGCCTCCAAACAAGAATATGAAAGAACCCTTAAAACAGTCGAATTTTTCCCAGTCAAATTCTGGTCAAATATTCAACTTGCGGTCAGTGCAAACCACAGTCAATGTTGGTCAAAACTCCTTGATTTTTGTGCCCATAGTTGCGGCTTGCTAAGACAAAGATTCCTCACCAAATTCAAAATCAAAACAGGTCAACGCATTCAAACAACCTCCCAGTAGCTTGGTCAATGCTGGTCAACACAACAAATAGAAACCCTAGTTCACACGGGTGGAGAGAGAGAGAAGATTGCCTCGAATAGTGTGCCCAATCACAAGAGGAGAGAGATATGGGTGATGAGATGATGGTGAAAATGACTTGAGTTCTCCTTTTCATATGCAATGTTGAGGATGAATTGGGGGCTTGTGTGCCTATTTTGCTTGCTGGCCGACCTTGAAAATTTGTCCATAATATAAATAAATTCATATCTTCATTTGTACATGTCAGAATCGGATGATATTTAGATCAATCATATACCTCTCCGAGAGAGGAATCTAATAAAAATATCAATTTTCATAAATAAGGTGACCCATGCGGAGCTTGGCCCTAGTCGCCAATTTTAACATTATGGCACAAGCTTGGATATTTGTTGAACTCCGAACCTCTTCCCTGAAGCAGCTTAGATCTCTCTTAAAGCATGGTTTCTGTTGAAAAGTATTATGATACCACAATTAAGATCTTGGTACAGTGAAAGAAACAACTTCAGATATCTCTATGACTCTATTGTGGCAGCTCAGCTAATCTTATGGATGACTTATCTATGTCACAGTTCAAACTTGTTTTTTTTTCAACTCGGGTGTGAGGCTACACTTCAAATCCTCTCTAAGCTATAGTAAGGACCACTGGTTACAATTCAGAGTCTTGGTATTGTTTCCATTGAAGGTTGGAACATGATTTAGTGGAGGATGGTTAGGCTCCTGTGAATACTCCCATATGAGGTTCTCCATGGCCCAAGCTATATTGAGATGCTAACAAGGTATGTCTTGCTTCAATATGTAGAGCTCCTCCATATATTACAGTAAGCAAAGTGGTCCGAGGACTTCTTCTGGTAATGATCTCTGTGCCATCTATAGTCATAATATTGTTTCAGCTTTTATAATGCATACCAAGCCTTTATGTTTGCATAGTCAACATACAATTTAGAAGTGCAATGATTCAAATCGTCCGAGATATACATATGTCGATTATAGTAGACCAAGGGTACACATTAATTGTTAAAGGGTTTGAATAAAGGTTACCTAATGTATGCATTGACCATCATGTAAATAAAGTGCAACATAGTATGGTGAAAGGACTAAACATATATTGCTACAAGATGGGACCTAATGCTACAAAATCTAACCTACAATGTCACCATATGGAAACCTAACTTACTACAGGTCCAGGGTGTTATAGACTAACATTATATAGTATGGAGGTGACTATTGTGAGGTTTCTTGCCACAATATATTTGATCATAGTGAAAACATGATATGCAACATGTAACAATAATATAGTGATTCTTATCGAGACCGTGATGGTTATTAGGTAGTCATCAGCTATTAACAGTGACCTAAATTTGGCTTGCTGGGCAAGCAAAAGTTGTTGGCCCTAGGTGGCTTGATGTATTGCATCTATTTTTGCTGAACTCTTGATATTAATCAAATAATAAGAAGAATTGAGTTTGGGTTTTCCCCCTTGTGGGGTTTTTCCCTCGTCTCCAACCTAAATACTAATGTCCATATTGTCTTCGCTTTTCATCTATTGTTCATTATTGTTATGTATATTGCTGATAATGATGGAACACATTTACTCTGATGGAAAAAAAAAAGAATATAAAATTGTCTACATGCAACAAAGGCCCTAAAATTAACATGGCGTTTCATGCAACTTAGGTTGTGGTTCTGATCTGAGGGATCCCATGAAACTATGAGGTGATCGTCCTGGTCATCCCAAGGCAAGGCATGGTGTGCAGGAATTGTGATTTGTGACTGAAAATCTTCTTGATGGAGAGGGCTAAGCATTACTGGTCCCAGTACTTGAAGAAGGTAGAGAGGGAGCCTCTTTATTCTTGATATAGACTGTGATAACTTCCTTTGATCTAACAGTATATGGGGGAACCTAAAAATGAGGTGCATCTTTGTCTTTGTCTCCTATAAGTGGTAGATTTGGTAGATCGTATTTGACCATGGTATATGGTGGTCAATCTTTATCTAGAGTCTATGAGAAGCAACTTGAAACTATCTTAGTGAGATCTTGACCAAATGCATCCAATGCTTGCATGTGTAAAGGGGGTGTACTATGATGCCATCTTGTAGCTCCAAAAAGTGCTCTAGATAAAAGGACATATTTGAGCCCAGGCTCATTGGAGGTGAGGTCCAAGTGTCTTGAATGTACAATACGTAGATATCCTGTTATGAAACCCGCTCACAAAAAGATAGAAAAGAGAGATCCACGCCTTAGAATTCAGCCTCTTCGAGGGGGCAACCTCCTTTACATTACATAAATGAACAATTCTTGGATGATACAAATGACAAAACCTCCTTTCTATATATAGGAGTCTAAGGAGTCACAATATAATCCAACCGACCTAACAATAATAATATAAAGCCACAAAAATAACAATAGAGGGATTCTATGGGGCACAGAAATAACAATATGGGGGTAATAGGGGCACAACAATATAAATAGGGGGTATAACTACAATAGTAATGGGGTAATCACTAGTATTATAGGGACCCAACATGCCCCTCTCCTTCAAAAAAGTGTTGTCCTCAACGCTTGAGTAGTTCTGGATACTTCTGCATAAAATTCTCATCCTCCCATGTGGAATCTTCAGCGGATAAGTTCTTCCACTTGATAAGATACTCTGAAATTGATCGATTTCGTAGCTGTCGAGTTCTTGTTTCTGTGACTGCTTCCGGTTCCAATATAATTTTTCCTTCCTCGTCAAGTTCTGGCAATATTGTTTGAATTGGGAGCTTGTCACCTATAACCTTCTTTAAACATGAAACATGGAAAACTGGGTGCAATCGAGAAGCTGCAGGAAGCTCCAATTTGTATGCCATAGTACCAATCTTTTGCAACACCTTGTACGGACCATAATACTTTGGTGATAATTTATTATCCTTCTTAGCTTGCTTTAGGGACATTTGCTTATATGGTTGTAGCCGTAGGAATACCCAATCACCTACATCAAAACTTCTTTCACTGCGATGTTGATCTGCCTGTTGTTTCATTCTATTTTGTGCCAACACGAGGTTATCCTTTAAGAGTTGGAGGACTTGTTGTTGATGTTCGATGTGATGTTCCACTGCCTGAACCTTAGAATTTTCTCTTAAATATGATGTGATGGATGGTGGTTGATACCCATAAAGTGCCATAAATGGGGTCATTTTTGTTGCTGTATGGAAGGAAGTGTTATACCACCATTCAGCCAGAGGCAACCATTTGACCCATTGTGTCTGTTTATCAGATACAAAGCAACGAAGATATCCTTCCAAACATTTGTTTACTATCTCAGTTTGCCCATCAGATTGAGGATGATAAGATGAGCTATGAGCTAACTGAGTACCAAGACAAGAAAATAATTCTGTCCAAAAATTTCCAGTGAAAATGGGATCTCTGTCACTTACAATAATCTTTGGGTTTCCATGTAGCTTTTGAACTGTTTCCATAAATGCAGTAGAAACTGTACTGGCTTTAAATGGATGTGATAATGCACAAAAGTGTGCATACTTGGTAAGTCTGTCAACTACCACCATGATGACACTCTTTCCCTCAGACTTGGGTAAACCTGTGATAAAATCCATTGAAACCTCCTCCCAACGTTGGCTTGGAATGGATAAAGGTTGTAATAGACCCGGTGTCTTAATTGTTTCAACTTTATTTTGTTGGCAAACCAAACATTCCGCCACAAACTTTTGAATATCTGATTTAAGGCCATCCCAAAAAAATTCCTTCTTAACCCTGTGGTAAGTTTTTAAAAATCCTGAGTGCCCTCCTAAGGGAGAAGTGTGCAATTCCATAAGAATCTTTTGTTTTAGCTGGGAATTCTTACAGAGGTATAAGCGATCTTTGTACCATAACGAATCATTTTGCCAGCTAAATGTATCAGAAGTACTGGAATCTTGTTGTAGCTTTCGAATAAGTGCCCACACTTCTTCGTCATTCTTCCATTCCTCCCTTGCTTCGTTTATCCAATCTGGTTGGATAATAGAAATGGCACACAACAATGCTTCCACATCCTCATCCTTTCTTGAGAGTGCATCTGCCACCACATTTTGCTTCCCTTTTTTGTAGATGATTTCAAAGTCATAACCCAACATCTTTGTGACCCACTTTTGTTGCTCTTCAGAGGATAATCTTTGTTCTAAAAAGTATTTAAGGCTATCATGATCCGTTTTTACCTTGAAGTGTCTTCCCATTAGGTAGGGTCGCCATTTCTTAAGTGCATGGAGTATTGCCAACATTTCCTTCTCATAAATAGCTTTGCTTAAAAACTTTCCCTTGATTGGACGACTTTCAAAAGCAATGGGTCTTTCATCTTGCATTAGAACAGCACCAATTCCATTTCCTGAAGCATCACATTCCACAATAAAGGTTTTTGTGAAGTCCGGTGTAGCTAAGACCGGTGCTTGGCACATTGCCTCTTTAAGATGTTCAAAGGCCTTTGTTGCTTCCGGAGTCCATGAAAATGAATCTTTCTTCAATAATGTTGTTAGAGGTGCTGCTATTCTCCCATAATTCTTAACAAACTTGCGATAATACCCTGTCAACCCAAGAAATCCTCGCAGATGCTTTATGGATGTGGGGATTTTCCATTCCTTAATGGCTTTAATTTTGCTAGGGTCTACCTTAACTCCTTCATGAGATACAATATGACCCAAATATTCCACCTCCTGGACTCCAAAGAAACATTTGGATCTTTTTGCATATAATTGTTTCTCCTCCAATAGTTGTAGCACCCTGTCAACATGTTCAACATGATCCTTCCAAGACTTGCTGTAGATTAGTATATCATCAAAAAATACTAACACAAATTTTCTAAGGAATGGTTTGAAAATTGAATTCATCAAACCTTGAAATGTTGAAGGTGCATTGGTAAGGCCAAAAGGCATGACCAAAAATTCATAATGACCCTCATGAGTTCTAAATGCCGTTTTCGGAATGTCTTCAATCTTCATTCTGATTTGATGATATCCCGAACGAAGATCCAACTTGGTGAAGTAAATTGATCCATGCAATTCATCCAGTAATTCATCAATGACAGGAATGGGGAACTTATCTTTAATAGTGAGCTTGTTGAGCTCCCTATAATCTGGACACATGCGCCATGATCCATCCTTCTTGTGCACCAATACTACTGGAGCTGAGAAAGAACTTTGACTCGGTTGAATTATACCAGCCTCTAGCATTTCTGCAACCATACGTTCAATTTCACTTTTTTGGACATAGGGATATCTGTACGGCCTGATGTTTGGAGGAACACTTCCTGGAATCAGATGAATAGCATGATCATGATCACGCATAGGTGGGAGACCTTTGGGAGTCTCAAATACCTTGGAATGATTGTCCAGGACTTTTTGGAGATCTGGAGAAATAGATGATTCCAATGTGGAAACATCTAGCGAACATAATTGTGCAATTACACCTCTTTGCTCCTTTTTTAGAAGCTTTGTCATGCCATTAGAGCTGATTATCTTTCCTGGTTTCCCTGCAATACCCCTTAATTCAACTTCCTTTCCTTCCACAGAAAATTTCATGAAAAGTTCTTGAAAATTAAAAGCTATTGTACCCAAGGATTGTAGCCATTGGACTCCTAGTACAACATCAGCACCTCCCATTGGAATGGAAAGCATTGGGCTAGTCAATACATATTCTCCCATGGATAGCTTGATATTATGGCACTTTCCAGAGCAATTTATTGTTCCTCCATTTGCAATCATCACTTGACACTCTGGTGCTGGATATAGGAAGCAATTCAATTCTTTTGCTACCCTACAATGAATAAAATTGTGGGTGCTTCCTGAATCAATCAACACTATTACCTTTTTCTTCTTGATTTGTCCTTCTATCTTGATGGTTTGAGGAGTGGTAATTCCCGCCAATGCATTACAAGATATGGTCGGATTTATTTGTTCTTCATCTAGGCTTTGTTCCTGGAATATATCCTCTTCTTTTGACCTTTCTTGCTCCTTTTCTTCTTCCTCTTCACAATCTATGTAGAATAATTTCTTCTCAGCACACTTATGACCTTTTGTGTATTTGCTATCACAATTGTAACAAAGCCCTTTTGCTCTTTTTTCTTCCAATTGTTGTGGTGTCAACCTTGTAGGTTGTGGAAGACTATGGGCAACAACACTTCCGTCTTTATAGTTGTGAATGGTATGCTTCCTAGTTGCCATAATTTTGCTTTCCATTTTTCTTGCTAACCTGAATGCCTTCTCTAATGAATCAGGTTCCCAAAGGCGCACATCATGTTGGATATTATCCTTTAAAGACCCTATGAACACATCAATCCTATGCTCCTCTGGAATATCTTTTACCCTTATGTTCAATTTTTGGAACTCCTCAATGTGCTCCATTATTGAACCCTTTTGTTTGAGACTTATCAATTGGCTAAAAAAAGTGTTGCTTTTTGTATCCTCATAATGTGCTATCAATTCTTCCGTAAAAATTGCCCAAGTGATAAATTGTTTACGAGAACAAAGCCATTGATACCATACAAACTGATTTGGTTCCAAATATAAAGTTGCCATACGTACCTTTTGTGTGTTTTGCACATTATTGAGATCGAAGAATTGCTCCATCTGTAATATCCATGTGGCGGGATCCTTGCCATCAAACTTCCTCATATCGATTTTTGGAATATGGTGAGTCTTCGATCCAACATTAGAGTCTATGGAATCATGATTAACATTTCTTTTGTTCTCATCATGAGTTTCCTTTACTACCTTTTCACCATTAGTGACCCTTTCTTGTAGCAACTTCTTCAATTCTTCCATGTCTGTCTTCAAATCTATCTTCAAATTTGCCATCGAATCCTCCATCTTAGCTTCCATGCCCTTTATCTTAGATTCCACGCCATTTATCTTAGCTTCTGTTAGCTTTTGTGAGCGTGACATTTGTTGCACTTGTTCTTGTAATTTTGATATATCATGTAGCATTTCTTCCTCTTCTTCATGAGTCATGCTAGAGCTTTCAGGTTCCTTACTAGGTGTTTGCATTTTCTTTCCTCGGGGCATCAGTTACCGATAATAATGCTTTACTATGCCCTTTGAATTCCGTTAAACCAAGCTTACACAAAAATTAAAAAAAAAAACTACACACCTTTTTTCACTTTATAGAAGCCTGATATTGAATCTGATGTATCTCTGTAATTTCGGATCATCCAGTTCTGAAATTGCTACCTGTAGTAGCCTTCTGCGTCCTCTTTCCAATGCCACAAGTCTGAGCCAAATTGGATTCTCCAAGGAAGAGTTATGTGAAATCTCCCACAGTGACTTGCTTTTAGACTGGTTCAGTAGAGCGAACTTGTACGACGTGCCACGAGTCACTGTTTCAACCTTTGAATCTGAAACACACATACAAGAAACTACAGTCCGTCCTCTTTCTGTACCTTCTTACGAAATTTCAATCCGATCCCCAGAGAGAAAGTTATGACGATTTTCCCCAGGTCACCTGTTTTGAATGTAATTCAGGAGTCTGCAAAAAGACCAACTTCCTCAGATCATATCTCCGCAAATATCGCGCGAAAAGCTCTGAAATTCGGACCCAAGGTTCAGCGCGATTTCTTCTCAAATGGGTTTTTTTTGCGACTTCTGAAACGTCACAGAAAAAAAGTTATAGCGAAAATGCCACGATGACCTGTTTGGAGCAGCGAAACCCTAGAATCCAAAGCTCTGATACCAAATGTTATGAAACCAGCTCAAAAAAGATAGAAAAGAGAGATCAACGCCTTAGAATTCAGCCTCTTCGAGGGGGCAACCTCCTTTACATTACATAAATGAACAATTCTTGGATGATACAAATGACAAAACCTCCTTTCTATATATAGGAGTCTAAGGAGTCACAATATAATCCAGCCGACCTAACAATAATAATATAAAGCCACAAAAATAACAATAGAGGGATTCTATGGGGCACAGAAATAACAATATGGGGGTAATAGGGGCACAACAATATAAATAGGGGGTATAACTACAATAGTAATGGGGTAATCACTAGTATTATAGGGAGCCAACATATCCTCTTTGATGGTTTGATTCAGTATTTAATAAGTTGGCAAGAGGTGGCTCGTCACATCATGGGAGAATATGAATGGGGAAGGTGCTCAGGGGAGATAGTTAGTGATTGGAGAAGCCAAGATACCTTTGAGAACCAACCTTGATGTTATATATATATATATATATATATATATATATATATATATATATAGAAAATGTAAATATAAATAATAATAACAATCATAATAATGAAGAAGATGCGTGTCTGAGGACATGACCGTTCATGAAAGGGAACTTGCCTAAGTATATAAGTGGACCCTCATTTGTTATTCCTTTTCTGAAATCTTCTCAGCTAGAATGTAATGAACAAAGTTAGTATACGCAAAAAAATAATTAGAAGACCTGAAATATAAAAATATCCATGATAGGATAATAAAAATATATGAATGTTTGAATATAAGAGCTATGAGATATGATGAGATTGTTACAAATGAAGGCCTCGTTATATACCTAGGCAGGTGCCCTTTCATGAATGATCATGTCCTTAGAGACATGCCTCTTCTATACTAATCACTAATTAATCATTATTATGATTGTTATTATTATTATTACTATTTTTTTTTTATTGTGAATCTACTTTTTTTATTAATTCATAAGAAGTCTGCATCGTGAGGTGTTTGTCTTCAAAACACCATTGGCCTCATTCCTACCAGACTTGTTGGCCAAATGGTAATGGAAAAAAGACATAGACAGTAGGAAAACAAAGCTTAAAGACCATACACAAATTTCCCATATAAACTAGAATGTTCCAAGGATCAAAGTACAACCTACACTCATGATTAACCCACAAGATTACCTGGAGGTGGGTCATCTGGACCATTTCCATCTGGCTAGTGAAAGGCTTCCTGAATATGAGCCTCCATGTGTGCGATCCTTCCTTCAAAGTTGTCCAGTCTCTCCTGGAGCCGCTGTTGACCTCGCCATAGGGAGACCAATTGATCCGTCATGTTCCATTGATTGTGCTAGGTATCATTGACGAAGGCAATGGTCTCGTTTCTATTGTCACGTCTGTCGAGGACCAATTGCACCACTGCCAGTGTCATTTAGTGAAGTCGCTTTTCTAAAAAGTCAAATAGTGGAGGAAGTTTGACTTGACCTGACGAAATTGCCCGCTGTTGTTCCAAATCCTCCCCTCATCCTATTGCTCGACACAATGTCCAACACCTTGACCACACTACCCCGCACTGCACTGTGCATCATTGTGCTCTAACTATTTTCTCGACACTGCTCCCACTGTGTATTCAACCCAACACCGTGGCTGCCAAGGTGGAAACCCTGCTAGAACGCTTAAGTTTCCAAACACTCCTCCCTAACTTGCTCATCCACTTCCCACCCAAACAACCAGATATCATAATTTTCTTCAGCATCTAGCTAGTTTCCTTGCCATCTTGAATATGTTACACTACCTCAACCCCTCCTAGCTAAACCAATTCCTTTGTCGAGACTCCACCAAATCACCTTGGTACTGACCCCTCTTCTCCATACAATGCATCCTGACCCACCTATGGAAAATAAAATGACTATCCCTATCAACCCACCTCCCTGGTCAACCTCCAAGCCCATAAAACTACAGGAAGGAGTAGTGAAAGCCGCACAAATAATTTCACTATCTTCAACGCCCAACCTGCTCAAACCCCTAGACTCTCCAAATACCATAGCAAAGACTCTAAAGTAAATACCAAACTGAAAGGAAAATATAACATGGACTTGATACTTGCACCACACAGAGAGGGAAAGTCTCCCCAACAATGTCATTGTTGCCTTGTCAACTATGCCTCCCTCGTGCACTGCTACCCATAAATCACCCACACACAACACCTCTTGAAGCAGACCAGGGTCCCAATTTTTTATTCACTGGACCTCTTCGCCAACCAAATTGCTGCCATTAATCTAAGAAACCCTCTTGTGCTTCCCTCTCATGGGACGAAAGCCAAGGTATGGCTGCAACAAGTAGCTACCATGCACTCCATAGAATGAAATCTCCCCCATCAATTTCCTGCCCATAACCAAAAACTAACCAACAATACCCCCAACCATCAAGTCCATACAAATAAACTTCATATGTTCTTAAATGTTCTGAAGACGCGCTCCAGCAATAGCGTATTTGACACTCTTGCTCATTTACATGCCGCGTGGGAGTGGATTTATTACCCACTCATTAACTTCCATCACCTCATTCCTCACCCCCATCGGGGTGATTGTTATTATTAGTATTATATATATATATATATATATATATATATATATATATATAACACTTGAGAATGTCCTAGTTTTGGGGGGGGGGGTGGATTTCGAGAGCAAGATAGGAGTACCTCTTTCTCTTGGTGGAACGTTCTTTGAAAGACTTGTCACTGTCAAGGTAAGAGACTAAAGATAAAATGACCTTGTGGCGAAATGGGTGGACATCGAATTATACCTGAATAATGGTTTGTGGAACTGCCCACTTAGCGGATGATGCATTTGTAGACTCTCTTGAAGTTAGCCTAGCCTATCTGCAACAAGTTTGACCCTAAGACTTTAGAGCCATAAATATTTGTGGGTCTAATAATCACCTCCATGAGGTGAAGTTTTGACGAACAATCCTAAAACCAACTTTGGAAACATTGTCTCTCAATGAAGGCCAAGGAATCATATCCTCTATTGAGCTGAGGATGGAAGGCATGTCACATACCAAAATGAGGCCTCGTAAACTGTGCCCCCATGTAGGTGTAAGTTGTGGTGATCTCAATCTCAACACCCTGATGGTAAAAATGCAAGTTTGTAAGAGATCTCTTGGATGCATTGAAGACCAAAACCTTGTTTTTACCTAGGGTGACTACCAATTGTTGAAGGTCACAAAAGATTAACAATGTGTTGATTTGTCTTTGTAAACCCTTGGGGATAAAATCAAGAGGATAAAGTCATCGACGAAAAGGAGTAGTGAAATCAACACTTGTGTAGAAGACAACCATCTCCCTTGTGGATATGCTCATGTAGGAAAGACTCCACCTCATCAATATAGATACCAAGGAGGGTTGGTGAGAGGGGGCATCCCTATTTTACCCTAATTTTACTGTGGATGAAATTGGAAAGGCCATTTACTGTCTTGAGCTATCCCAAAACTGACTCATATAGTCTCATAATGGTTGCCAAGCTAAGTAACCGAATTTGATCCCCACCCCCCACGTGTCACGAATCGAGCAAATCAGACACAATTCTTGAGGGACAAGTGTCCGATTCGATGCTACTACATATCATGAAATCAGGATTCGTGTCCCACAAGAATCTTGATTTTTGGACACATGTCTGGAAAAAAGGGACCCGCGGGTTTGATAAAAACTAGATTTGGGCCGTTTTTCCTCACTTGCAATTGTGGTTTTGGAGCTATGGGACTGTGGGAATGACCAAAAAAGGAGATAGGCATGTTTTGGAGGTGATTCAAGAAACACGTATGTGGATTTCTCTTCCATTTTTTCTCTAGTTTTGCTACAACAATGTGCTTGTCATTTTGTTACATTTTTATTTATTTTTACAACAATCATGGCTCAATCGAGGGCAATAGGGAAGGGGCAAAAAAAGGAAAGGAATATCCACATTGGTGATGCCCCTTCTTTCAATTTCATTAGGGTTTTCTAGTGTTCCATCTGTTGTTAGTGGGGTAACAACAACAACTTCAAATGTTGAGAGAAACATCAATTTAGCAAGACAATAAGCTCAAGAAAGTAAATATCCCTTGTGGAAGTATGTTACAAGAGATCAAGGGCCAGGCAACAAGTTAAAATGAGGAGGCAATTTTCTTTGGAAATGAAACTTTTGCAATACTCAATTCAAGAGCACTTGTTTATGTGTGAAAGCACATTTGGTGGGCTTACCATCTTGTGGAATTGTAGCAGGTTTAGGAGTGACTGCATCTAAGAGGAAATAATTAGAAAGAGAGGCCAATGTTGTTGTGGCAATGGTGGCTGCATCATCTAAGAAAAACAAGGATGAGGATCCCCTTCCATTCTAGAGGAAAAACAATGCTAGTTATCCATTTGGGAGTTCCAATGGGGGTGTAGGTCAAGCAGCAAAAAGGAGGGCACTTGGTCCAATGGACAAGATATTTTAGCAAGATAGGTGAGAAGAGATTGATCTCACCATGGCCTTTTTTTCTATCTCAACTTCATATCTTTTAATTTTGCATGATCACCTTTGTTTATTGAGATGTGTTGAGCTCTAACTCAAGTGGCTCCGTCAGGATATGTGCCTCCTAGGTCAAAGAGGATTAGAACTACATTGTTGAGTAAAGCAGAGAAGGAGCTGGATAAAGTGCTTGAGCCCATTAAACCAACATGGCCAACATCAGGGTTTAGTATTATTTTTTAGGCATGATCCAGGATGGACCAACCAACAATACGTGGGCAGATGCTTCTTACTTCATGTTGTCTTCCTTGAAAGGACCAATTTTCTTGAAAGTAGTGGATTCTCTTGGAAAATACAATGATGCACAATATATGGGTGAATTGTTCATTAAAGTTATTGAAGTTGTAGGTGTTGATTCTTACGTACAAATATATATATATATATATATATATATATATATATATATATATATATATATATATATATATATATATATATATATATATATATATATATATATATAGAACATGTCCTATGTGTCTTGTTCTAGGGGTCTCTGTGTCCAATGTCAGGCGACTTAGGTTTAGGCATGAATTAGTATCACCATCTAGGATTGTGGAAAGTCATCATCTTAAGGGCTGTGTCAATATCTGCTACATGTTAGGACTGTCTAGGGATTGTATTAGAGTCAATGAGTGTACATTGTCAAGGGTTGGATAAGTTCAGAACAACAAGGCAACAAGGTACAAGTAGCATTTGTTGTAATTTTCTATATGACTTTGGTTGCAGGCAGCTCATGTATATTATATTATTATGATTATGAGTGCAACTTTTCACAGTAAACTTGATTATTATTATGCTAACTGTTGATTGCAAGCAAAGGTAAGTATGTGGGCATAAAGTATTTACATTTTAATTTGAGGTTGGGGTTTCGCTTGGGTTCATCTCCTTGTAGGGGCATACTTTCTTCAAGAAAATATCCTCCACGCCACCTACAATTGTGAAGATACAAGTAGAAAAGGTAGCTTTCTTAAAAGATAGATTATTATACACAAGTAACTAAGCTTCGAAGACTATTAGTGCACCAATAACAAAAGCAGATCATTATCACTTCTACAACAAAGTTCACCAATAGCAACACGAATAATTTGAACAACAGTAGTCAAGTATTGTAAGCTTTGTAACGAAAGTCCTTTTGTCATTTAAGGTCAAACTTTGTGTCTTTGGGTGGCATAATCATTGGAGAATATTTTGGCATTTTGGGCAAGTGATCATCAAGGCCTTGGGCCTAGGGTTAATTTTTCATTAAGTAACCACTCACACATCATAACTCTAATCGTGTTGAATTGTTTAAGTTACTTTTGAGCATTGAAGTTTCATTGATATAGTTGGCTTAAGCATCTAATTTAACATTGCTAAGGAATCATTGATAATTTCTAAACACATTGTGTTGTCTATCTTAAGCATTGGCATATTGAGAATTAATTGAGCATCTCTTAACTTTGGGCATTAAAATGTAATTGGCATTTTGGTTAAAGCATTATTGAGAAATTTGTTGGATAATTGCTCTAAGTTAAGCTCATAATCTCGCTTTGGAAATTTTGTTAAGTATTGGCATCTTAAGTTTGATTGGTTATCATTCCAATTGAGCATCTTTCAATATTGGCATTGTCTAAAGCGCATAATCTTGGCATTATTATTGGCTTAAGATTGTTGATAATCATCATTGGAATATCTTTAAGTTATCTAAATCTTGTGGATAATCATTGGAAAATTGTTAGTTTTTGCTCCTAATTAACCACCTTGTGACACTTAATAATTTGCACACTCTTGGTAATAGGATTGTTTTTTCATTTATTTGATAAGTACTCTTTTCATTGAAGATTAATCATAACTTTAAGTACTTAAACATTAAACCAATATTAAACCAAGAATTCACTCGTACATTTACATAAGCATTCTAAGCCTAGTTGCATTAATAATTTTCCTCCAAGCATAAGCTTGGTTGATAAAACTTTAGTGTCTCCCTTTCTCACCTAGCTCGAGGGATTCGACACCTTTTTAGTGGTTAACACAGTGACCTTATAGTCGTCAGAGCCATAGTCTCTGTAACATCAGAGGCACTGGGTGGTTGGAACAGAGGGGGAGGTATCATTAGTCAAGCCTCTGCTTGCTTCCTGTTGACTTTCATCCCACAACCTACTCTAAAGACTGGTCTCAAAACAATTAAAAGGAAGGTTCCATTTGGACTAGGCATATAATTTAAAAGTAACCAAGATCCTTGCATTACACTTGGATCATAGGACTTGGATCTCATATAGGTTAGTGAAGCATCTAAGCAATGACTGTCCATCCGATTACTTGGTCTTAAATTATAGTAAGCAAGAATTTTTACTCCATAAGGCATTGATCTCATATCTGAATCTAATCTAATCTTTAAGTCTTGCTAAATTTAACCAAGTAGCTAGACTACTCAATCATGTCTCCCGGGTTTGTTGGTTTCCAACTTGCCTTTCCACCTTCACATTTCCATAGGGGCTAGCCCCCATAGCCTGATGTTGGGAGACAACTAGAACGGAGTGGGTGGGGATCAGAGTGACAACCCCCGCCCTGAGCCATTGTCGTGGTGCCTGTACAATCTGAGCGACAATAAGTAAAACTATTGGTATATGTTGCTGAAATTGTGAGCCTAATTGTGGCAATTTTTATTGTACTCACGGGGTCTTGTGGCCATTGAAGCACAATTATAAATCTGCCAAAAATTATCTTATCAATGTGTTTTACACCTTCATTCCTGCAATTTGGTTAGTTGTATAGTGTGCATATTCTATAAATTTATTATTTATTCGTTGTACATATTTCCTTTATTTTATTTCAACATATTAGTATATTGTACATAATTAAAGTTAATACACATAGGGCATTAAGCACCTGGCTTTGTCCCATTATCTCACCTGCCCTGTGAGATTCAAGGATGTTGTTAGTGAAGCATATAAACTTCATTCTTCAACACTTGGCAACCATGTGTATCAATCACGTTTTCGTATTGAAATTCTAAAACATGACTAAAATGTGTTTTAGTTCATATGAAACACATTTCACATGTCGGAAATGTGTTTCAGGAAAATTGAAATGCATCTCCAAATGAAATTTGTCTAATTTTGCCTTGATTTAATTGTTGGGACCCACATTTTTGGTTTTAATGCCTAGTGAGAGGTTAATTATGAATTAATTAGACTTCTAGAAACCTCTAAGACTGAAATTTTCTCTTTAAAAAGGGTTTCTCTCAGTTTGCACCAAAATATTGTTAATTAATGGTAATGTTAAACTATTAAAGTAAAAGAAAAGTCACATTTCTTTAAATTTTTAACATTACCATTAATTGTTTTAGGATGTTTGAGAGTGTTTCCAAACTCATTGGTCTTCATATGGAGAAAGTGTAATTTCATATCTTATTCAAAATTCTGTAGGCTTAACAGTTTTCAAAGTTTCAGGATTATTTTCAGTAGATTCTATCATGTATGAGTGTATGGAATTGGTAGTTAATCAAGAGCACCAAGCCCCTTATGTACCTTGTTGTTAGTGATATTACTTGTTGGACTCTTCTATCACAACCTTAGCAAAAATGTACCCTTCACTCAAACCAAAATCATTGATCAGGCATGCTAGACTTTTTGTAGCATATTTTAAAGTTTGGATTAGGTAGTTTCATCAAAATTGGTTGGTGTTGACTGATGTCCCTAAAGGATTGAGGTGGAGACAAAGGGTGATACTAACGATGATGACCTTAATATAAGTGATGGTGGAACATTGCTTGTCATTTAAATGTTCTTGCTCATTTATTCATAATGATTTCTTTCCAAGTTTCAATATAATGCGCTATCCATACATACATACATACATATATGTCTCCCTGTTTCCCAAATTTTGGGGGGTCATGTTTCTAGTGTGTTTTTCTTTCAAAAACTTGTACGCTTTTCCCCATATCATGCAATTGAATGTTGAACTATCTTCGTAGCTTATGATTTGTAAACAAGTTACCAACTCTAAGGTAAGGAATTGTTCCTAGGCCGACCCATCAATCAATAGGTGTAAATGCTTAGTGACATGTTAGGGGTTGACTTCATGGAGGATGCCACAATCTTAATACGTGTTATGAAATTTCATCATCCTTAAGAAGTATGATGTGAAGAGGGAGTAATCATGGGAACTGGGTTACTCCTTTCCTCAATCTATTTTTACCACCCCTCTTGTGTGCCTTTTTCTTCATTGATTTTCTTTTTCTTTGCAAATTTGGCTTGGGTTATAAGCTTTAATTGGTGCATCATTAACCCCTTAAAGATGAAGCATTTCATTGCTTATCAAGGTTGGAATAATCAAAGTTCCTTTTATTCAAATAGCTCATGCATCAACTAGGAATTAGGAGAGGGATAATGAGGGGGGTAGAGCCCAGGCTAGGATTTTCTCCACACACTTTCATTTATCGCTATTAATATTTTTCATTTTATCATTATGGCATATTGTTTTTTTATCTCTTTCTATTACATCAACATCTTAAGACAAAGTTTTTGGCTCCATACTTAAGGATGAGGAAAAACGGGAACCAATATTGGTGGTAGATAATAATCAACTCGAAGAAGGGACATGGATACAAGGGAGAGATGGAAAGTGTTAAGTAATGATTACCATGGACATGGAACATCAATAAGTGCCTCCTATATATGCTCCTCTTGGATAGTGGAAAGAAGGGCCTCAAGGAAGGTCACACTAGACTAGGGGCAAGGGATAACCACAACGATAAAACATGGAATAAGGATACAACCTATTGTACCTTAAGAAACCAATTTCCTGAGAAATTGTGCTTAAGACATTAATAATTATTGTTTGTTGTCACTTATTTGTCACTTTATTGTTTGTTGTATTCTCAAATGAAGGACCTGGAAAACTTGGTCTTTAACCCTTAATACATATGTGACCGGAAAATCTCAGAATGCCATTTGTTGCTAGGTATAAATGATGAATGAAGGAAGTTTGAAGGAGAAGTTAAAGATAATATGTTGCTTAACACAGAACCTACTATCCGTCACTTAGAAGAATTATGAAAATGAGAACTGAATCATAGACAATATGTTGCTTGACATAGAAACTACTATCTGCGACCCTTGGAGAAGTTAAAGATAATATGCTGCCTTACATAGAAACTATTATCTATAACTTAGAAAGGAAGGTGAAAACTTCAAGTATAGGAGCTCTCTTTTAAGGAATTTTAACTTTATCTACATAAGCAAATAAAGGCCTGCAACTTCATTACTATACTTGAAAGAAGGAAACATAAGATGACACATGATAGAGAAGTTACAAAATTATACCCAACAATTCATGGAAACTTTTGATTCTTTCATTAATCAATAGTTATATCAGGAATATAGTGGCCTAGTCTTTGGGTTCTCCAAAATTTGAACAACCCCTTTTTCTTTGTAGTTTTTCCTCTTTTATACATTGTGAGACAGTTGCTGATCTCTGAAAATGTCAAACTACTAAACTGTTTCCATAACTATATGAAGTAAAAACTATTAAAAAATATTACACAGAGGGTAAAGACATCTTAAAGAACATAAAATAACAGAAAATAACTGAACATAGAAGATGACTATGACTGCTGATTTTTGGCTCTGTTAATCCGCTGTCGAGCTCCTCTGTTTATGCCTTAATCCACTTTAATCATAATGAACTGTGTTTGACTTGTATAAACCTGGACTTACGCATGTATCAGATACATTTTAATTGGCCAAAACACCAAGAAACCCGACCAACTGCCTTTTCTTCGGATTCAGCTTTAACACTGATTCTTTCCCTTACACAGCGAAATCAGTGCAACCTTTGATTATTATGGAACTCAAAAATAATTAATTCTGCTTCATAAATCCATCGGATCCACTTCATATCACAACCCGCAATTAGCGCCTTCAATTGATATATCAATACAAAACTTAACGATATGCGACATAACGGACGCGCCAGAAGAATTAAATAGAATATATACCATATCGGGTCCGGCCCATCGTATATTGCAATTGACGGAACCAAACGCCTGTACATAATGCGGTATGCTATACAGTGGACCTGCCAGGACTTTTAAACACAATGTATATATGTTTCGGGTCTGGCCCGCAATCACAAATCGCAATCGGCGCTATTAGCGGAACCAACCATCCATAACATTGCGGACCCGCGGCCCTTGGGCTTTGGATTGACGGTGATTGGGTGCACTGTTAAGGCACTCCTTGCGATAGGTCACCGGTTCAAATCCCCCATGGGTACTTAGGTTAGTCTTAAATGAGAAAAAAAAAAAACATTGCGGACCCGCCGAACTTTATAAAATGCAATATATATATATATATTTCATATCCAGATCTTTAACACTTTAATACTTGTTTCTTTTGCGAATCCGACATATTACTTTTTTTCTTTCTTGTTTCAATATGTAGCTATCACACACACACACACACAGATATATATATATCTAGAGAGATATATATATATATATATATATATCTCTAGATATATATATATATATATATATATATATATATATATATATATATATATATATATATATATATATATATATATATATATATATCTATATATATATATATATATATATATATATATATATATATATATATATAGGGTCTAGTGATTTGATTTGTTCGTATAGCAACCTTGGCCACACCGGGGCCGATTCTTTTACAATTCTTTCTTTTGCAATTTCAATGTATAATAAACAAAATACTTCATTTCCCTTAGACTCTGCTGATGTAAAGAAAATAAGAGAGCTTCATTAAGGTTGAACCCCTGCAATGATTTTTAGACCACACATTGTGATAAAAGTGATAAATAAGCTTAAACAAAATATAAGCTACAACATCTGGCTCCAATTGGGGATAGTGTTTTTGCCATAGAAGCACTAAGAACTATAGATTAGTGCCTTATCCATTGGGCATGGAGTCATATATTGCTTCGCTAAGCTTAACTATGTGAAAATTTGTACAATGAACCCACACCAATATCTGCAATGATAAGATGTTTGTGCTTTGATAGCAAAATATTGAGAATAGTAGATCAGTAGCCTTAGTTGGGCATGGAGTCCAAAACTGTGAAAACCATAAAATTTGACAAACTGGAACCTGACAATCTTAAAGTCTGAAACCTCTGTAAACCAGTTTCCAACTGGGAAAGTCACCTTTATTCATCAACTAATGATTAAACTGAAGAACTGCAACTGGAAACCAAATGCTCAACACTTGAGCTTATTTATGTACAAGTTCCTACACATGTACATGACTGACCTCAATCAGGTGAAGTCAATCTTCCAATGATACTAGGTTAGCATTTGAGTGCATAATCTTGAACCATTCTGCTAGTGAATTTTTAAAATACAATTCATCCTAAATGAAAAATAAACTATGCATAAAGGCAGCTCACAACAAAAATTAGGAGTATATCCACAAAATGATATATGTAGACTGCTGATAAATTCTTCCATGTAATCTGCCACAGGATCTTCAAAAGTATAAGAAAAAATATGTTCTTGATCAGCTCCAAAAAATAAATTCTCTATGTATGAAGGTTCCTGCTCGATTAAACCTTCTGTTGGGATAATATGTTCAATGGAACAATCAACAACATCTTTAAGAAAATGATCTATGTCATTTTCATGTCTCCACTTTTCATCTTTAAGCTTTGATTGAACATAATTTGTAACTATAACCTTAGGAAGTAAAAGAAAAATTTTCACATCAATATATGACATACGATCAACTTCAAATAGATTGTTTACCTCTGATCCATGGGCATCATTGTGTTCTTCAATGCAATGATATACAACCTCTTTATCAACTTCCTTTTTACATGAGATAGCCTCTTTTGCTATGATAAATGGCTCAATATATTTTTGTCCAACATATCCCACTTGCTGGTTTCTTTCTCTATGTTCAACACCCAACTGATGAACTTGAAGAGCTTCATCCTGTTCCCCATTTAAACCATTTTCATTATAGATAGGAGGACCATCAAATTTATCAAAATAAGATCTCTGGGGATCTATTTGCAACTTAATTATTTCTTCCTCTTCTCGACTGCTGAGCAGAAATTCTTGATGCATGTTTGAACTTTCTTCCATCTGAATACTCTCTTGATTTTCTTGAAACAGAGTCAACCAATTCTCTACTTGGGAGATTATTGAAGAAAAATGTTTTATAAACTTCTCTGCATCATTTTGAGAAAATGATAGTTCTTCACTTTCAGAGACTTTCTCATAATTAATCTAGTTATAACCTCTCTAAATGCTTGATATATTATCAACAATATCATTATTTTCCTCAACAGTATTATCTTGAGCTTTTAAAGTTTCTTTAGAATCATAATATTCACAACAACCTTCAAAAAGAAACTTGTATGGATAATAAGTTCTACAATAAGAATTGAATACTGAATGGAAATCTTTCAAAGATGAAATGCTTGAACGAGGTAGAGACCTGAACCAAACCCTAGCTTCTAGGTCCAAAGAAAATAAAAACAACTTCATCTTCACATCTTCATGAATGATGCCCTGCTGCTCCATGCATTCATGAAACTCTTGGAGGTGCTAAGCTGGATCTTCATATTCCATTCTACTGAATTTTGAAAGATACTCATTCCACGCATAAAATGCAGGCACATCATGAGGATAGCCAGTGATCCTAGTAAAATCGAATGGATCAAATTTATGGACTAAGAATGCATGGAGAGCCATTAAAACCCAGAAAAGAAAACTTCAAAGTGCAGTGGAGTCACCAACTAATGTTGTAAGTGAAAATCACAGGTGTGAATGTACAACCAACTGCTGAAACTTGTCACTCTCAAGAATCAGCTTCAAACTTAATAAACCCAAGGAAAAGTGTTCTTATTGAATTGTTTTGCAAGCTGTGGTTCTTGTTATTATGGAGTCACCTTTTATTGCTTTTATTCAAAACAACCAAGTATTTCCTCCTCACTGAACAACTAGAGGAAAATATTGAAAAACCCAGGGAAAAGTGTTCTTGTCTTCTCTCCCCGACAATGGTGCCAACTAATGTTATACCTTAAGAAACCAATTTCCTGGCTGTATAGAAATTTTGCTTAAGACATTAATAATTATTGTTTGTTGTCACTTATTTGTCACTTTATTTTTTGTTGTATTCTCAAATGATGGACCTAGAAAACTTGGTATTTAACCTTTAATACATATGTGACCGGAAAATATCAGAATGCCATTTGTTGCCAGGTATAAATGATGAATGAAGAAAGTTTGAAGGAGAAGTTAAAGATAATATGTTGCTTAACACAGAACCTACTATCTGTCACTTAGAAGAATTATGAAAATTAGAACTGAATCATAGACAATATGTTGCTTGACACAGAAACTACTCTCTACGACCCTTAGAGAAGTTAAATATAATGTCTTGCCTTACACAGAAAATATTATCTGTAACTTATAAAGGAAGGTGAAAACTTCAAGTATAGGAGCACTCTTTTAAGGAATTTTAACTTTATCTACATAAGCAAATAAAGACCTGCAGCGTCATTACTATACTTGAAAGAAGGAAACATAAGATGACACATGACAAAGAAGTTACAAAATTATACCCAACAATTCATGGAAACTTCTGATTCTTTCATTAATCAACAGTTTATCAGGAATACAGTGGTCTGGTCTCCGGGTTCTCCAAAATTCGAACAACCCCTTTTTCTTTGTAGTTTATCCTCTTTTATACATTGTGAGACAGTTGCTAATCTCTGAAACTATCAAACTACTAAACTGTTTCCATAACTATCTGAAGTAAAAACTATTACAAAATATTAGATAGAGGGTAAAGACATTTTAAAAAACACAAAATAACAGAAAATAACTGAACATAGAAGATGACTATGACTGCTGACTTTTCAGCTCTGTTAATTCACTGTCGAGTTCCTCTGCATATCCCTTAATCCGCTTTAATCATAATCAACTACGTTTGACTTGTATAAACTTGGACTTACGCATGTATCAGATACATTTTAATTGGCCAAAACACCAAGAAACCTGACCAATTGCCTTTTCTTCGGATTTAGCTTTAACACTGATTCTTTCCCTTACACAATGAAATCAACGCAACCTTTGATTATTATGGAACTCAAAAATAATTAATTCTTATTCATAAATCCATTGGATCCACTTCATATCACAAATCGCAATCAGCGCCTTCAATTGATATATCAATACAAAACTTAACGATATGCGACATAATGGGCACGCCAGAAGAATTAAATAGAATATATACCATATCGGGTCTGGCCATCGCATATCGCAAAGTGTTATGTGATGATCGCGGACCCACCGGGGCTTATAAAACATAATATATATATGCTTCGGGTCCGGCCCATCACATATCGCAATTGGTGGAACCAAACGCCTGTACATAATGCGCTATGCTATACAGCGGACCCGCCAGAAATATTAAAATGTAATATATAAAATATCGGATCCGCCTATTGCAAATCGCAATCAGCAGAACCAACACTCATTGCTCTGCAGACCCATCGGGACTTTTAAACACAATGTATATATGTTTCAGGTCTGACCCAAAATCGCAAATCACAATCGGTGCTATCAGTGGAACCAATCATCCATAACATTGCAGACCCGCCAAACTTTATAGAATGCAATATATCTATCTATCTATCTATCTATCTGTCTGTCTATATATATATAGATATATATATATATATATATATATATATATATATATCTATATATCTATATATATATATATATATATATATATATATATTTCAGGTCCATATCCTTAACACTTTAACACTTGTTTCTTTCTTGTTTCAATATGCAACTATCTCACACACACACACACACACACACACACACACACACATATATATATCGGGTCTAGCTCCATATAACCATTTATATAGTGATTTTATTTGTCCGTATAACAACCTTAGCTACACCGGGGCCGATTCTTTTACAATTCTTTCTTTTGCTATTTCAATGTATAATAATAAAAAAATACTTCATTTTCCTTAGACTCTGCAGATGTAAAGAAATTAAGAGAGCTTCATTAAGGTTGAACCCCTGCAATGATTTTTAGACCACACATTGTGATAAAAGTGATAAATAAGCTTAAACGCAATATAAGCTACAACACAACCAAAAGCGGTCTATCATCCAGATGAATTTTTTATCCATACTAGATTGCCCTTAAACATTAAGTGAAAGCACTTGAATACAAAATTTGTTACTTTACCTTGCAATAAATGGCTCACCTTCATCTGATGAATAAGCTAGATGTAATAAAGAATCGATTAGAGAATAGATGGAAGGTCCTTGATGGTAGCCATCTATGGATCATCATAGGGTTGTTGGCTAGAAAACTAAGCAAATAGGTTAAATTTTTTTCTCCTAGGGGTTATCCATTTGGGTGGGTAACAAGGATTATTATTCTTCTAGTAGACAAAGGGAGTAGAGTGTTACCATTCAAATTGTATGTTAAAAGTGATAAAAGCTCCAACCATACTTTACAATCTAAGTGAACTCTGGATAGGTCACCCACAATCACCATGCTAACCTACCTTGCCTCTTTAGGGCAGTTCTCCTCTGGCTTCTAGCGGGCTATCCTAAAGATAACTAGGGCTCAAACAATATGGAATAGAATAATAACACGAGTAACCCCAGGGAATGAAATGGGTTTTCTAATAGAAAAAGGGAAATAGTGTTGATAGAAGGATGTGAAGACCAGTGTCAATATTTAAGGGCGGTGGATTCAAGGGAATGTTAGAACAAGAAGATATCAAGAAGCATGGCCCTCCTTAAGTCGGTTACACAAAATAATGGATCGAGAAGGAGAAACTCTTATTGAAAAGATGGGTAGTTTCTCAGCCAATCAGGGTAAATTGCAAGGTCAGGAACCCAGTAGAGAAGATTCATCAATGGGATTTCTGTCATTCCAAGGATCAACTATGGCATAAAATAAGCCAAACATTTATTAAGGGAACCCCCTCAAGTGTCTTCCTAACAAAGAGGGGTGGACATTTCAAACCAACAAAGGGGATGTGAAAACCTTTGTCTGTGACACCCCCTTCCATGTGACAGTTGTCCCATAGTGGTTTGATCTCACTACGCTTTGTGGTGGCCCTGAATCTGTTATAAGTTAAACCCTTAAAAGCAAATGGAACCAAGTAAGAAAATCCTAAAAAATTGTAACATGAATCACATAATGAACTTGAAACCCCAATGGAACTGAGAAGATTTTCATTAAGCCAATAGAAGAGGAATACTCCTACTATCCAACAAAAATAATTCCTTTATATAGGTGAGGAAAGGAATTTCATTTACAATAAAACAATATTATTAAGGGAGGACCTTGGACCTAGTCTAAAAAGACTAGATCTAGTTTAACTAAAAAAAGAAATAATACAATTAGTGGACAAAGCCACATGTACAATGATAATATATTGAAGCCCCACAAAGGTGGGTTGATTCTCAATAAAAGTATTTGACTCCTCATGTGCCCAATGTCCACATAACAAAGGTCCAATGATCCCTTTGATTAAGTTGACCCCCTTTAATAAATTACAATGTTTAAGAGTGTCGATCTGTGCATAGGTGGGGACCTCGACCACGACAATCATGGAGTTGACTTTAGCTATAGTGGACACAATGGAATCAAAGTGACTGACAAGAATGTCATGCGCTATCTTAGCCAACTTCATGAGGTAGAAAACAACCATTAAGGTCTGGAGGGCTGACAACGAGCATCCTTTGCTCTTGTAATAGTTTGTTGGAATGCTCCTTGTTAGAGTGCTTGCTTCATGGTTTGATGATAAAGGAGGGATGCTTAGTCCAACATTTCTAATGGATGAACTAAGTCCGATGCATGGTGTGGAAATTCATGAAACATTTCTGAATGACTTTTTCCATGTTTGTTGAATTGTTCCAGCTAAAGCCCAATGATCATATATCACATAGTACAAATATTCCCTTTTTCTTTTCTTTGCTACTTTCTTTTGCTTCTTATTCTTTGATCAGACATAAATTTTCTTTGTGTATTGCAGTTGGGATGACTTTGCTAAATCACCCCCAGGCTAGCAACCTTCTGAAGCTTTCTACAACAACTAATACAAAGATCATACGAACAATCTGGGAAACTTTTGTGAAAATCTACAATTGAGGTATTGGAATTGTCACAATAAATGTGTTCATTTGAAGTGATTTTTTCCTTGGGAATATCCAAGCTTTCCGGTGATTTTCCTTGGATCCTAGCATCAACCATTTGCTCCCTAATTTGTTCCTCTTGAAATTTAATCAACATAGGGAGAAGCATGCAAATCGAGTGTTGGGAACAATGAACCATTTCAGTTGTGCTTGTTCACATCATGTAGACCTTGAGACAACCTTTTCACCACAAACAAGCTTTACAATTGCAGTTCCCCCAAAAAAACATACATGGCTTGGAAATATACTCCTCAATTTGAAGGGTTTACCATATTTCAATGTAATAGACACAATAACACTTGGTACATTTGGAGCACCAAACTGTTTACCTTGTCATTTCGCTGACACTAGTGGCACATCAAAATCAATCTCTCCATTGATGAATTTATTGCTTTCTCTTCCTTAGCAATATCCTTAGGCAAAGAACATACTTGAAGCTCCCGCTCTACCCCGTTCTTCATTTTCTTGACATATCTTAGGTTGACCTGTCTCGAAATCTTCATCAAGCCATTGGGTACATCATTGTCACCTCGTAAGAGGCCTTAGTTGAATTCGGTCATATGCCCTAGCTCTAACGGCTTGCCTTAATTGGCTTAGGAAGATAGATAGGAAGAAAAAGATGAATTTTCTTATGATATTTGACCATCACAAGGATTCCTATTGTCTTTCCCTACTTGGGTGATGGAGTCTTAAGGGTTAAATTTAAGAGATATCAAATCTATTCATGGAGTAAGGGGGGAAACCCTAGTTTTCACTTGCAAACTTTAGGAACTATTTTATGAGGGGAGAAATTAACTAGAAGAAAGCTCTCTAGGAGGTTTTCTATGGCCTTCAAGGAAAAAAATTTGACATGCAATGATCAAGCAATATTTTACAATATTCATCACATGAAAAATTGTTATAAATATGCAATAACACGTAAAAAGTTCCCAAGACATTGCCTTCTTTTGATCCCAAAAATACTTCTTCAGGACACTGTTGAAGCCCCGAAAATTGGGTCGACAACAAGGGGGATACCCACCCAGTCCGGACCTTGGTTGGCAGCTCCTTATTCGTTTGGTATAACGGGTCCGACTGGGGATAATGGGACCAGTTTCCCAATCTAAGGGGTGTGTGTGTGTGTAGAGTTGGATGATGCTGATCTAGGAGTATTTAAAGCTAATTTAGTTCAAACTTCTAAACTAACTCTATGCTATTGTAATCTAATGAGAAACAACACATCTAATCTACGCTAACCCGGGGTGTATTTCTTATATTATGCGATCTAAAGAGATTTCGAACAATAACTGGTAATAAAGATCATTCAGCTATCATAAGAATAGAAATCAATTAAGATAAACCATTATGCATAAAAAGTTAAGCAAAACAGTTGTGAACAGCATATCGCATAATAAGTTATTCATATATCAAACACAAATAGATGAATCCACCGTACAGAAGTGCCAAATGGTAACCCACACATTCATGCATTAACATATAAAACCCTGAAAACTTCATATCACTTTAAGAATATGAGCAGAAATTGGTCAAGAGATAAAAGTACCATTTATGACTGGTTCCACTCATAAGCTTCAAGCAATAACGATTTATCTCTACTTGTTCTAGCATCTACTAAGAGTACAGAAGTGCAACATCAGTAGCAGACATTAAATGCAAACATTGATAAATCTCGATCCATCCATTCATCAAAAACCCCCTCCGAGGGTGCAAAAGTGCATGTTCTGAGGACAAGTTTTTTGACAAATTTCCGGATCCTTCTCCAAATTCCTGAGAAGGGTTTAAATACTGCTAACTAATTAATCTTAATTACATAAATTTAGGACACGGTTTCAAATGACTGCCCTTCTACTAAAGCAAATTTATTTCTAAAAATTGAATCTAATTTCTAACCATTTCTGTATTTGCTCCTTAGTGCTGTAAGCAATGCAACATTCGCCTGGGAAGAGTCGGCTGGTTGTCTTCTCCTTTCGTTTGAGCTATGAAAATAGAAATAACAAGAGCTGGCACCACTTTCTGACAAACTAGAAGATATTTTCGAAAATCTTCCTCTGGCTTGGTGTATTCACTGTGTGTATACTTGGTATAACCCAAATTTCTCTCAAACTGATTGTGCTATTGCTATTTCAGTTTCCGGCGTTGCGATTGACTGAACAAGTTAGGGACTTTGCTCTCTGAACAATTTTCTATATTGAAAACTGCTTCCGTTCTTTGTTCCAGGCTTTTCTGGTGCGCTTTCCCCCTTTAGCGTTTTTCTTTTTTCTTTACCCAGTCTAAGCTTCAGGATCTTTTGTAAACATGCTTCTTTTGTGCGCCTTTGACTCTGAGTCTTGGATAGTCTATTGCCATCAGTATCTGTTGAGTGATACTCTGGAATCCGCGATCCTGCTGCATGTGGCATCCGTTTGCGAAGGCATCTCTTCTCTGTTCTCCGAGTATTGATGCTTTCCCCTTTTCCTTAGATGTTTCCTGCACATTGCTTTATGTTAGTTGCTATCTTACAGTTTACACAAAGGAAAAGAGTAATGACGAAAAGATTGACATGAAATCTTTAAGCTCTAATGAATGCATAATCATGACACTCATAATGAACTGACTCTTCGAAAAACACAACACAATCCTTCTTGGATACTTTGGCGTACAATCATTAATTCCTTTTAAGGCGCGCGCCCAATTTGGTCTACATACAGCTTTCCTTGAACACTGTATCAAGGAAATTGTGCGATGAGTGACTTCTGCGACTCGCATCGCAGTATCGAGGATCGCGACGTCAAGATGTGTCATCGCAGGAATTGATGGTCGCATTCATCGCAGATCGCAAATCGCAGATCGCAATATTGCAGATCGCACTTAATCATCCAATCATTGTGTGCTGCTTATGCGATTTTGCGATATGCGACGTCGCATATCGGCCATCGGCGATTCCTTAAGTTTTTTATTTAAGAGCGCTTCACAATATAAGCGATGCGATGAATTTCGCGTCACTTCTTCACAGCTTATTATGCGCATAGGAAAGCGTTTCACTCTCTTCTCGCGATGCGATACAGCTTTAGGGAGTTAAAATACAAAAATTTTGATAAAATGTCTTTTGGATTTTTGTTAAGGGTCCCCATTTGCTTGGTGTTATTGCTAATATCAAACAAAGAGAGGGGGTGTTGGTGACCACAACAGACACAGATTAATCTCTAATATAAATAGCTCTAGAAACATTACATGTCCACAACTAGCTAGTTGCAAAACAACTAAGTCGAGCTCTTTAAAGGAGGCCAAAATCTGTAAGTGATGATCAACAAATAGAATGGAGCGATCCTCATTTTGTATAAGGTCTATCACATCCATTAATCCAACTAAAAGCCTTATTACAAGTTTGATTTTGAGTAGACATGAAGTAAGTGAGTTACAAGCAAATGTAATAGCTCAATAAAACAAAATATGCTACTAATTACCCACACATGTGAGTTGCAAGCCCTCTCTAAGCATAACATCATGCTTTTTTAAGGCTAATAAGGCTCCAAAAGTGCAATAGAATGGCTAGATGCATCTCCAGCCATCATGATCAACCATAAATTGAGGAAGGATCCTCAAAACATCTCCATGTGTCCAAAAGCCAGCTCTGGGTGTCCTGCGTCATCTCCATGGGTGCCATCAAGACAATGTTGTGTAATCTCTCTCCAACACTGGGGCTCCATGAGGTAGTATAAGCCCTCCCTAATCAACCTGGGGAATGTTCATCATCATTTGGACTTCGAATGAAGGCATGCCCATGTAATAGGGTCAAGGCCAATCTAGGGTTATGTTAGGTCCACTGGGTACATCATCAAGAATCACCAAATCCAAGCATAGCTAGCTCAACGTTTTGCAATTTAGGGTGCTCTAGGGTGTCAATCAGTTGTTAGGATCATCAAAGTGCCCAACACTTTGTTGTGGAAAGGAAACACTGCATCTGCAAGGTCATCATGCTCTTAGGAAGTGTGATACAACTTAGGCATCATGTGTAGTAGGCATGGAATGGGTGTGCCCTCAAGGTCTCTACTACTCTGTGTAGAACCACCTCGCACAACCATCTCAAATTCAAGTGAAGGAAACCACCCATTAGAGACAATGACCATGCATGCATCATAATGGAGCATACTTAATTGTTAAAGGCATAGTAATACTTCAAACTAAGATCGCCTTCAAGTATCTAACTAGACGAAGTTCTATAAAAGTCTCCCCTACCTTTTTATAGGTGGCTAGGTAATCAACCCTATTAGATGCTCCCCTAAGAGGAGGTGACATTTCCAAGGTCAACCCTTTAATCCATAGGTGCTATTGACAATAGGTGGTAGCGAAGGGGGATGACTTCATGGCTAAGTGTCATGGCTAGGGGACTAGCTGATGGAGGTCCACATCCTGAGTGTGTAGATGTAATGGAGGGAGCAATCGTGGAGTCATGAGGTACCCCTTTCCTTGGACTTCTTTTTCCACCCGTTTGGTGCACCTTTTACTTATTTTGAATAATGCTTTAATATGGAGCGAAGCTCAGGTCTCAAAGCTTTCTTTTTATGATGTAGCATTTATTTACGTCTTAATGATGAGTTGGTTTCTTGCTCTTCAGGGTTGGGACATGCAAGGGTTCCTTATGATGTGATGGAGGGTGATGGATAATGAGGGGGGTCTAGCTCATGGTAGGATTTTTCCCACCTGCTAATTATGCCTCGACCATCTTTTGCATTTTAACTTTTCTTTTTTTTGTTGTGGCCATCTTATGCTTTTATCTTTCTTATAGCTGCATCAAGCTTCAGGGAAATTTTTTTTTACTCTACTCAAAGATGTGGATGTATGAGTGCTTGATCCCAATGAACAAATGATGGTTAACTTGAAGGATTGATGTGTTATTAAGGGAATGAAAAAAGGTGTTATATATGGAATGGTTATAGACAATGTGTTACTTCAATCCAAGTTTCCCAATTAGTGCCCCTCCTATAACCCTAAGGCCCTAGAAGAGGTTCCTTTGGACTAGGGATAAAGACTAACCCGCTGGTAAGGTGAGAATGTGTTATGAATATAATATTGTTACAAATGAGAGCCCACTTATATTCTAGCTGAGAAGATTACATTTTAACTGAGAAGTTTGTTACAAATGAGGGTCTGCTTATATACCTAGGTAGGTACCCTTTGATGAATGGTCATGTCCTTAGAGATATGCCTCTTATATACTAATCACTAATTAATCATTATTATGATTGTTATTATTATTTATATTTTCATTATATATATATATATATATATTAATATATATATATATATATATATATATATATATATATATATATATTAGAAGTAAAAAATAAACATGGAGGAAAGGGTAGGAGAGAGACTGAGAAGTGACACATAAGGTTTATCATAGATTCGGATGAGCTCTGATGGCGCGCGCACGTGAAGGTCTCGGCTAGGGTTTCAACAGGATTGACTGCAGCTCCGTCGCGGTTAGGGTTTCTACAGGTATTGTCCACAGCATCACCGTCGCGGTCACTGCTCTGGGGCACTCTAGCATCGACACCACCATTGGATTCTCCACCCGTCGCTTTCAGATACCGTTCAGGAGACAGTTATGGCCGACAATATGGAGCTAGAGGCGGTGGACTACTCGGAGGAACCTTCTCCGGACAAGGTTATATTCGGTTACCCTAGCTTCGCTGCTAGCTCTCAGACCGCACCTTCTCCAACAGTGACTGCACCGGATCTGCCACAGTACCCGCCTTCCGTCTCGCTGCCCAGTCACTGCCCATCTCAGTCTATTGCTGGTACGAACCCTATCGAATCCCCAAATTTTGAGGTTCCCCCACTCTCGCCGGGCTCTCTCCATTTTCTGGCTTCTCACACTCCCCCTTCGCCTTCATTCGATCCGCTCTCCTACCCACTCCTTTCGGCGTCTTCTCCCACCCCGTCGGTACCCTCTGCTGCAATACCATCATCTTCGGGAGCCCGCCCTTCCGGCTGCTTTGAAACACCGGCCGACAAAGTCAAGCCCCCAAAACCCTCCTCTCTCGAGGTTATTACAAATCCCTTGGTGGACCACCCGTCGGCACCTCGCACCAGCAAGAAAAAGACCAAGTGCATCAAGGCTACGTCTAAAGATATCACTATCAGGTTCGACGAAACTACGACCCTGAACGACCTCATGGACATGGCCAACACTGTTCTGGTAGGGCATGTCCGGGGTAGGGCATACTCGGCGAAACGACTCACACAATGGGTGAAGGAAATATGGGGTGGTGTACTATTCGACCTTCCTGTGGTCCATGTCCTCCCCAGAGGATGGTTTTCCCTTCATTTCTCAAAGGAAAGTCACACAAATCTGGTTCTGGCCAGATACTAGCATATTGAGATGGCCCCGGTCCTCGTCAAAAGATGGAGCCCCCTTTTTGATCCAGAACGCGAACAGATCGGAGCCGGACCGATATGGGTGTGCCTGCCTGGCCTCCCACTGCAGTTTTGGGCTGAAGAAGTCTTCATTAGGATCGGGAATGTTTTGGGTACCTACCTGGATTATGACCGCACATTTATTGAATCAAGGAACCGAACCCTAGCGCGCATTCTGGTTCATTTAGACACCCGTGATGGACTTGAAGAACAGATCACACTACAGTGGGGAAGATGTATCAGGGTACAGATCCTTGATTATGAAGGAGTCCCCTTCCGTTGTAGGCGATGTCACAAAGTTGGGCACCTCATCAAAGATTGTCCACTCATCAAGAAAGCAAAGGAATCTCTGAGGATTACACCGGCTCCATCCAGAACAGCATCTCCAATTACTTCTCGACCTACCTCATCGGGACTGCCCCCAGCGACAACCTCACCTGCGGTCGATCCTGGACTTCGGCATCCCTCTCCGCCAAGGACCAGGGCTCGCTTGGCGGCTAAAGCTGGTACGGTCTCGGGTACTCCTACACACCCTATACTTTCTTCTTTTGATGTTATTAATGAATGTGGCTCTACCTTTCAGACCTCCATGGCTCATTGTGCAATAACATCCCCCCCCCTCATCGGCACCACAGATCCTACTACTGCCCCTTCCTCCCCCTAGCTAGTTCTCCCCTATCGCCCTCGGAACCCTACCCTCCTCATTCATATTTCCTCCGCTCCAGATCTCATGCCAAAGAGCCACCCATCAGACCTTCGGGCCTAGGCATTGCGGTGCCAGAGGTTGGGACCCTGCCTACCAAGGGTAGAAAATCTCATCTTTCCAAGGCTATTAAGCAAGCAGTGGCAGAGGTTGTATCGGGTCATCAATCCACCATTGATGGGGTCCATAGAGCAGGACACACCCCGAGAGGTGTTCCCCCATGAAGTCCCTATCCTTCAATTGCAGAGGATTGGCTAGTTCCTCCAAGAAACTAGCCATGAAGCGGCTCATAGAGTCAGATCCTATTGATATCATCATGCTTCAAGAGACCCTCTGTTCTACAGATCAGATTACTCGAGCCATGCAAGCCATGACTCCGGGTTGGACCTTCACTGCCCTCGATGTTGTCGGCCGTTCTGGTGGTCTAGCCATTGGAGTTAACCCACGATCTATTAAAGTGGAATCGTCTTGGGGGGGGTTAGGATATCTGGGGCTTGACATATTCTCTGCTGAACTAGGCATGAACCTTCGCATAGTCAATATATATGCCCCCTGCAACCAAAGAGAATCGTTCTGGCAGAAACTTCTACATCTTACCATTATGAGCAAAGACCGGGTTGTTATCGGAGGAGACCTAAATTTCTCTTTGGGATTCAGAGAGTCATGGGATCGGTGGCACAAATTGACTCCATTACTGACTTCATGACCAGTCTACTTGAACAAACAAACTTTGTGGATATCCCCATGAAAAAAATACTTCCCACTTGGAGGAACAGACGGGTGGGGGACGCTGCACTAGCCCGTAGACTTGACAGATTCCTTATGAAGGATGCTCTTCTTCAGCGACTGCAACATTACAAACAATGGGTTGGCTCGGGAGGATGGTCGGATCACTCACCAATATACCTGGAGATTCAGGGTCCCTTCAAGAAGCCCAAAGCACCTTTCAAATTTAATCATACTTGGCTGAAGGACCCATCATATAACAAGATGGTAACTGACTACTGGTCCTCTCACCCCATCAATGGATCAGAATCACTTGCCAAAGGATTCTGCAGAAATCTCTCGGATATTATGCATCTATCTATTGTCTGGGCAAAGGAGAAATAGGCTCGAGACACCGCTCAACTAATCCATATAGAAGCTGAATTATACTCTCTCACCGATGAAAGGGGGTTGGGGTTCATCACAGCAGCAGACAAATGCAGGCTGATTGAATTGGAGAATCAAAAAGCTAAGATTCTCAAAGAGAGAGAGGAATCCATTAGATTAAGGAGTAGGGCATTATGGATTCAAGCTGGGGATGATAACACGAAGTTCTTCCATAGCTTTGCCAAGGGCAGGAAAGTATCAAATACTATCTGGAAGCTCCCCACACCAGAAGGAGATATGGCAGACTCTTTCAACAAGCTCGCTCACCTGGGCATCTCCCACTTCAGGGACCTCTACAAATGTCCCCGTGAAGTAAATCTACTTGATATCATCAATGTGTCTAGTCACTTCCCGAGATTTGTTGAGGAAGAGGATGTGGAGGCCCTAAATGATCCGGTTACGATAGGGAGCTAGAAGGAGTATTGAAGTGGTTCAAAAAAGATAAGAGCCCTGGCCCGGATGGATGGACCATTGAATTTTACTTAGCCTTTTATGATGTTCTGGGGCAAGACCTTCTGAGAGTGGTGGAGGAGAGCAGAACTACGGGATCCATCTACCATGCCATCAATTCTACCTTCATTGCTCTCATTCCTAAATCTGATGCCCCTGAATCCTTTGATGACTAGAGGCCTATCTCTTTGTGCAATTGCCTCTACAAAATCATTTCTAAGACCATTGCCAATCGTCTCAGACTGATCCTCTCCAGGTCCATTGCCCCACAACAATTTTCTTTCCTTGAATCTCGACAGATACATGAGGCCATTGGACTGGCTCAAGAAGCTATACACTCTATATGGTCCAAGCACCTAAAAGGTATCCTCCTCAAAATTGATCTCTCAAAAGCATTTGACAGGGTCAGCTGGCTCTATATCAAAATGATCCTTATCCACCTGGGATTTCCTCACTCCTACATCTCATGGATCATGGCCTGTATCTCCTCCCCTACTTTCAGTATTCTCATAAATGGATCGGCCTCACCCTTTTTTCATTCCGAAAGGGGCCTGAGACAGGGTTGCCCCCTCTCTCCTCTGCTCTTCTTGCTGGTCATGGAAGGCCTAAGTCATCTCATAGACTCTGCAAAGAGATCTGGAGATATTCGGGGCCTTCGCATATCCGATTTATGTTTCCTCACACATCTGCTCTTCGTGGACGATGTACTTATCCTACTTGATGGCAGTGTTCGAGACTCTAGGTCTTTTTCGAAGATCCTTCTACTTTTTTCCACAGCTACGGGTATGCTTCCAAATCAGACAAAATCCTCTATTACTTGCTCTCGCACTTCGGTACAGGAATCCCAGCTAGCTCTTCAGGTATTTCCCTATAATGTTCTCCCCCTGGATAGAGGACTCAAATATTTGGGATTCAGTCTAAAACCTGCCTGTCAAAGAATTGCTGATTGGGTGTGGTTGGTTGCTAAATTGGAAAAAAGACTCACTGGTTGGAGCTTCAGATACCTATCTAGGGCTGGCAGATTGGTACTCATTAAGTCCGTCTTAGAGGCTACCCCGGTCTTCTGGATGGCTCTTGCGTGGATACCGAGGAATATTCTGGGCCGATTGAAACAACTGTGCAATCGATACCTCTGGAATGGAAATCATGACAAAAGAATATTTTCATGGATAAGCTGGAAGAAGATCACCTTGCCCAAAAAATGGGGTGGATGGGGTCTCAAAGACCTACCCAACTTTGCTATGGCTCTTGCTACTAAGATGGGTTGGTCACTTCTTACCAGTCAAAACCTATGGGCACAAGTATCCTATCACAAATACATTTGGCCTCAGAGTATTTTGGATTGGGCTAGATTACCATCCTGGACAACGAAGGGATGTTCATCGATATGGAAGGCTCTGATACACTCCCTTCCCCTCATCCGAGATAATCTAGTCTGGAGAATAAATGATGGAACACTGGGCAGGATTTGCCTGGATCCATGGATTGATAGTGGGGGCAGACACATCCTCAGCAGAGAACTCATATCATTTCTACATGACCGTGACATCCGGAATTTTGCACATATCGCTGATCAACAGCGTTCAGACATATTCACACAAGCATGGAAATCGGCTAAACAACTTGACCTACCTCCTCATTGGCATCAGGAAAGGCAAGATTATGTTCTTGCATTAAAAAAATCCCATATTCGCATTAAACAAGGACCGGACGAACTTGTTTGGTGTAAGACGGACAATGGTATCTACGCACCTAAGATTGGGTACAACGCTCTTATTATACACAGAAAACCTGAACCAACTTCGTCGTGGTGGCGTGACATTTGGAAGCTGAATGCCCCCCCTCGCACCAGACTATTTTTCTGGTGTGTCCTCAAAGATATCATTCCCACGGGCGAACATCTTACTCATAGATCCATCTACGGACCATCCTGGTGCTCCTTCTGCAAAGAGGCATCTGAGACTACGGTCCACCTGTCCCTTCACTGCCCAGCCATTTGCGCTCTATGGAATAACATCTCCTCTCATATTGGCTTTACTAGGAATTGGAGTGGGGATGATATTACTTGTGCGTGGTCAGCCTGGAATCGCTGCCACCCGGGCTCCAAGCTGCTTAACCTTCCCCTCGTGGTAACCTGGCATATTTGGTTAGCGCGGAACCGATATATATTTGAAGAATAGGCTGTGTGTTGGCCCCGAACAGAAGCAAACATCATTGCCGCCTATCAAGAACTACCTGACCCCCCTCCCTCTCGAACCAGGATGATTCAGCCACAGCCTACTATCGACAAATCGACTCCTTGGGCCTTTTTCGATGGGGCTGCAAATCAAACTGGCTGTGGGGGTGGATTTGTGCTGCATATAAATGAACACCATAGATTCTTAGTGAAAATGGGATTCGGCCGAGGATCAAATAATTATGCAGAGCTCATGGCCATTCGCAATCTTATGCAATACTCTTTGACACATCAGTATACAAAACTTAATATATTCAGGGACTCAAAGACTGTTGTTAATTGGATCAACAATGTCACTATATGTCATACACACACACTCAGCAATATATTATATGATGCATACACACTCAAGGCAGCATTTAATCATTTCTCCTGTCTCCACATATACAGAGAACATAACAGCGAGGCTGACAAATTATCCAAGGAGGCCGCGATACTTCCCAGAGGAGAATGGCTAATTGTGGAGCAGCAGGGGAATGAAGAATACAGATATTTTCACAGGCCGTACATAGATCAGAGAGAATAGCGGGACAACAGTCCCGGTAGCCGGCAGTAATATAGTTTTTTGTCTTTGTTGAAAACTGTACATAGATATGGATATCATAAATTATGCAAATAATTCCTGCGTGAACTCGAATAGGTTATACAGCCAGACTTATATATGACCTATCTCATATTTTGTTTATACTCTGATAAATCACCCTGCGTGGTGGATTTTGTATGGAAACTACAGCATATGCTAACTGCATCTACAATATGTAATTTTCTTAATATAATGGAAATTACGGATTTTTCCAGTGGAAAATATATATATATATATATATATATATATATATATATATATATATATATATATATATATATATATATATATATATATATATATATATATATATATATATATAGATAGATATAGATATATAGATATATATTATATTCATAACAAAATGAGTTTATAGTCAAGGTTGGTCAATCATCCAGATCACCCCTTTATCCATGTTAAAATTCCCAAAACAGGAAGTAAAAACACTTGCTTGCAAAATGGTTTTATTTGCTGAGTTGGCAACCCCACCATTTACAAGAGGAATGCCGGATGGTGAGAGTTGTATGACTCGTGCAAATGGTGGAACAATGTAGGCATATCGTCGTCACTGAGAAATATGAAGGTTGCTAGCTGGCTAGCTGTACAAATAGGATAAATGTTTTCTCCTATGGGGTTTACACACTTTTGGTGGGTAACAGTTCCCTCCCCTTTCTTACAGGTTATGTTGGGCAATTTATTTACTTAAATTGCTTTCATTAAATTATCAACCAGGGAAACTCGTAAGCTTGTGATGGTGCCAACAATATATATGCAGGAGTAGGCAACTAACTCTATGTCTAGCTAAATTATTTACGATTCAATATAATATGCAAGGGAAGAGGCTCCTAATCAAGTAGGTCCTGGTTGTCCTTCCCTATAGTATCATAGAGAAACCATTGATTACATAAAACAAAAAAACTTGAAATGAAGACAAGAGAATGAACTTTAATTGTTGTTTAGATTCAAAGAGAGAGAAAGACTAACTTAGTCTCTTGATTGTCCCCTCATATACTAATCCAAACAAAACTAAGATTCATTCATAAGCATAAGAAGAAATTACTTGAAACATAAAAGCAAAAGAATGAATTTAAATTATCATATAAATCAAATGGAGAGAGAGCCTAACTTAGACCCTTGGTTATCCCCTCATATGATACTTGAAACATAAAAGCAAAAGAATGAATTTCAATTATCATGCAAATCAAATGGAGAGAGAGCCTAACTTAGACCCTTGGTTATCCACTCATATGCCGATAAGATTTAAAACTCATTCATCAATCACAAACAAATCCTCAAACATCTAAGCAATTAAATGAAATAAGATCTCTTATGAAATAAAATGTTTCTTTCATCCTTTTAGAGTGAGCTCAATTCTCTTAAGAACAAAGTGACAAATTATTCCATTTCCTACACTATGACAACTTATATCTAAAACTATAAAATGGAAATTTATGTAAAATGAAGCTTTATTCTATTCCATCATAAGTTGGACACATGCTCCAAGAGTCCTCCCTTTGGAATGGAGGAGGTACTCCTATTTATACAATGGGATGAGATAACAAACTCATAATGATGATCCACTAATCTCTCTTTAGTTCCATAAATTTTTCAACCATCTAGACATATAACCCTATCCTCCATGATCTCCTCCATGAGGTCCATGATCTTCTCCATGAGATCATGATCTTTTCCATAAGGCTTATCTTCTCAAATTCGAATTTGATCCTTCAAGGCCACATAAAGGTGTCTTGGAAGCTTCCTTGGAACGTACACATGTCACAAAAACAACCCACTTTCCATATATAAAGTAAAATATGTTATTTTCTAATACTTAATCAAGAATTTCTCTCAAAAATGCTTAAAAATAAACAATATTTGGAAAATATAATTGAGACCCATTAATGGTGAATAGTAGGGAAAATGGAGTGACAAGGTGGTGAATAGTGAGCGATATAATGGAAGCATAGGTGAAAAATGTATGGTAATGAGTGACATTTTTGGAGCCCAACATACTCCCCAACTGAAGCTCTTGCATGTCCTCATGCAAGCTACTACAATGACTTATTTGATTTGATTCTTAAATGAGCTTCCTTTTACAAGATGTTTGGTTCTTGTGTAACAAACATCTTTCAATCATGGACTTCCTTTTGACTTTTCACATCTTTGGATAACTTTTATTTGTTTGCAAAGCATTTACATATTTTAATGATTGGTTCTTGTGTTACAATGATTATTTACTTTGATCTCTTTTTAATGATTGGTTCTTGTGTTTACAATCATTATTTACTTTATATGCTCATGATTTTGTAGTAGTTTTTATTGTGGGAAGACTATGTGGGTTAAGATGTAATATGAATGAGGAAAAAAAAATGAAGTGTGAAATTCCCCCCTCCCCAACTGATGGTTTTTGGCAATTTTAAATGAGAAAGGAAATAATGAAATAGTGGAATATTTTCCAAATATCATCATTTTAGCATCTAAAAAGAATTTCAAGATTAAAGGTTAGAAAACATCATACCTTACTTACCTAAGGAAGTGGATGAATCATGCATGTTCAGCTGCCACAATTCTGATCTGAAGCTTCTTCTTCAAGTTGTGGATGAAAGATGGATCTGTATCCGCTGCTGGATCCTCTGCTACTAGATGATGAATCTGGTGAGTCTACTGAACATGGCTGAAAGTCGTATCTGCTGCTGGATCTGTTGTTGGATCTTCTGCTGAATTTTCGGAATCTGCTGCTAAATGTGGCTGAAAATGTATAAGGCTTGGAAGGTATACAAAAGATAAAAGTTACATTTCCCCCCCAGCCTTATTTATTGACTTGTCCTCAAGTGATGACAAACTGAAAAACAATGAAAGGAAATTGGCTTCATCTGCTACAGAATATGGGTCTTCAAGTCTTCAACACTCGATGGCACAAATCTTACTATGTGATTAAATGTGTCGATGTCGAACATAACAAAAAGTTGTTGACTTAGTGGCCATTAATGAATGCCCCTAGCCAACACAAGAGCTCCCACCATTGATTCCAATGGGAGTCAGGATGCCTAACACATATTTGTAGGTACGAATAAATGTTGGGTCCCTATAATACTAGTGATTACCCCATTACTATTGTAGTTATACCCCTTATTTATATTTTTGTGCCCCTATTACCCCCATATTGTTATTTCTGTGCCCCATAGAATCCCTCTATTGTTATTTTTGTGGCTTTATATTATTATTGTTAGGTCGGCTGGATTATATTGTGACTCCTTAGACTCCTATATATAGAAAGGAGTTTTTGTCATTTGTATCATCCAAGAATTGTTCATTTATGTAATGTAAAGGAGGTTACCCCCTCGAAGAGGCTGAATTCTAAGGCGTTGATCTATCTTTTCTATCTTTTCTTGAGCTGGTTTCATAACATTTGGTATCAGAGCTTTGGATTATAGGGTTTTGCTGCTCCAAACAGGTCATCGTGGCATTTTCACTATAACTTTTTTTTCTGTGACGTTTCAGAATTTGCAAAAAAAACCCATTTGAGAAGAAATCATGCTGAACCTTGGGTCCAAATTTCAGAGCTTTTTGCGCGATATTTGCGGAGATATGATCTGAGGACGTTGGTATTTTTGCAGACTCCTGAATTACATTCAAAACAGGTGACCTGGGGAAAATCGTCATAACTTTCTCTCTGGGGATCGGATTTAAATTTCGTAAGAACGTACAGAAAGAGAACGGACTGTAGTTTCTTGCGTGTGTGTTTCAGATTCAAAGGTTGAAACAGTGTCTCGTTGTACATCATACAAGTTCGCTCTACTGAACCAGTCTAAAAGCAAGTCACTATGGGAGATTTCACATAACTCTTCCTTGGAGAATCCAGTTTGGCTCGGACACTCGATGGCACAAATCTTACTATGTGATTAAATGTGTCGATGTCGAACATAACAAAAAGTTGTTGACTTAGTGGCCATTAATGAATGCCCCTAGCCAACACAAGAGCTCCCACCATTGATTCCAATGGGAGTCAGGATGCCTAACACATATTTGTAGGTACGAATAAATGTTGGGTCCCTATAATACTAGTGATTACCCCATTACTATTGTAGTTATACCCCTTATTTATATTTTTGTGCCCCTATTACCAGCTCACAAAAAGATATGAAACCAGCTCACAAAAAGATAGAAAAGAGAGATCCACGCCTTAGAATTCAGCCTCTTCGAGGGGGCAACCTCCTTTACATTACATAAATGAACAATTCTTGGATGATACAAATGACAAAACCTCCTTTCTATACATAGGAGTCTAGGGAGTCACAATATAATCTAGCCGACCTAACAATAATAATATAAAGCCACAAAAATAACAATAGAGGGATTCTATGGGGCACAGAAATAACAATATGGGGGTAATAGGGGCACAACAATATAAATAAGGGGTATAACTACAATAGTAATGGGGTAATCACTAGTATTATAGGGACCCAACATGCCCCTCTCCTTCAAAAAAGTGTTGTCCTCAACGCTTGAGTAGTTCTGGATACTTCTGCATAAAATTCTCATCCTCCCATGTGGAATCTTCAGCGGATAAGTTCTTCCACTTGATAAGATACTCTGAAATTGATCGATTTCGTAGCTGTCGAGTTCTTGTTTCTGTGACTGCTTCCGGTTCCAATATAATTTTTCCTTCCTCGTCAAGTTCTGGCAATATTGTTTGAATTGGGAGCTTGTCACCTATAACCTTCTTTAAACATGAAACATGGAAAACTGGGTGCAATCGAGAAGCTGCAGGAAGCTCCAATTTGTATGCCATAGTACCAATCTTTTGCAACACCTTGTACGGACCATAATACTTTGGTGATAATTTATTATCCTTCTTAGCTTGCTTTAGGGACATTTGCTTATATGGTTGTAGCCGTAGGAATACCCAATCACCTACATCAAAACTTCTTTCACTGCGATGTTGATCTGCCTGTTGTTTCATTCTATTTTGTGCCAACACGAGGTTATCCTTTAAGAGTTGGAGGACTTGTTGTTGATGTTCGATGTGATGTTCCACTGCCTGAACCTTAGAATTTTCTCTTAAATATGATGTGATGGATGGTGGTTGATACCCATAAAGTGCCATAAATGGGGTCATTTTTGTTGCTGTATGGAAGGAAGTGTTATACCACCATTCAGCCAGAGGCAACCATTTGACCCATTGTGTCTGTTTATCAGATACAAAGCAACGAAGATATCCTTCCAAACATTTGTTTACTATCTCAGTTTGCCCATCAGATTGAGGATGATAAGATGAGCTATGAGCTAACTGAGTACCAAGACAAGAAAATAATTCTGTCCAAAAATTTCCAGTGAAAATGGGATCTCTGTCACTTACAATAATCTTTGGGTTTCCATGTAGCTTTTGAACTGTTTCCATAAATGCAGTAGAAACTGTACTGGCTTTAAATGGATGTGATAATGCACAAAAGTGTGCATACTTGGTAAGTCTGTCAACTACCACCATGATGACACTCTTTCCCTCAGACTTGGGTAAACCTGTGATAAAATCCATTGAAACCTCCTCCCAACGTTGGCTTGGAATGGATAAAGGTTGTAATAGACCCGGTGTCTTAATTGTTTCAACTTTATTTTGCTGGCAAACCAAACATTCCGCCACAAACTTTTGAATATCTGATTTAAGGCCATCCCAAAAAAATTCCTTCTTAACCCTGTGGTAAGTTTTTAAAAATCCTGAGTGCCCTCCTAAGGGAGAAGTGTGCAATTCCATAAGAATCTTTTGTTTTAGCTGGGAATTCTTACAGAGGTATAAGCGATCTTTGTACCATAACGAATCATTTTTCCAGCTAAATGTATCAGAAGTACTGGAATCTTGTTGTAGCTTTCGAATAAGTGCCCACACTTCTTCGTCATTCTTCCATTCCTCCCTTGCTTCGTTTATCCAATCTGGTTGGATAATAGAAATGGCACACAACAATGCTTCCACATCCTCATCCTTTCTTGAGAGTGCATCTGCCACCACATTTTGCTTCCCTTTTTTGTAGATGATTTCAAAGTCATAACCCAACATCTTTGTGACCCACTTTTGTTGCTCTTCAGAGGATAATCTTTGTTCTAAAAAGTATTTAAGGCTATCATGATCCGTTTTTACCTTGAAGTGTCTTCCCATTAGGTAGGGTCGCCATTTCTTAAGTGCATGGAGTATTGCCAACATTTCCTTCTCATAAATAGCTTTGCTTAAAAACTTTCCCTTGATTGGACGACTTTCAAAAGCAATGGGTCTTTCATCTTGCATTAGAACAGCACCAATTCCATTTCCTGAAGCATCACATTCCACAATAAAGGTTTTTGTGAAGTCCGGTGTAGCTAAGACCGGTGCTTGGCACATTGCCTCTTTAAGATGTTCAAAGGCCTTTGTTGCTTCCGGAGTCCATGAAAATGAATCTTTCTTCAATAATGTTGTTAGAGGTGCTGCTATTCTCCCATAATTCTTAACAAACTTGCGATAATACCCTGTCAACCCAAGAAATCCTCGCAGATGCTTTATGGATGTGGGGATTTTCCATTCCTTAATGGCTTTAATTTTGCTAGGGTCTACCTTAACTCCTTCATGAGATACAATATGACCCAAATATTCCACCTCCTGGACTCCAAAGAAACATTTGGATCTTTTTGCATATAATTGTTTCTCCTCCAATAGTTGTAGCACCCTGTCAACATGTTCAACATGATCCTTCCAAGACTTGCTGTAGATTAGTATATCATCAAAAAATACTAACACAAATTTTCTAAGGAATGGTTTGAAAATTGAATTCATCAAACCTTGAAATGTTGAAGGTGCATTGGTAAGGCCAAAAGGCATGACCAAAAATTCATAATGACCCTCATGAGTTCTAAATGCCGTTTTCGGAATGTCTTCAATCTTCATTCTGATTTGATGATATCCCGAACGAAGATCCAACTTGGTGAAGTAAATTGATCCATGCAATTCATCCAGTAATTCATCAATGACAGGAATGGGGAACTTATCTTTAATAGTGAGCTTGTTGAGCTCCCTATAATCCGGACACATGCGCCATGATCCATCCTTCTTGTGCACCAATACTACTGGAGCTGAGAAAGAACTTTGACTCGGTTGAATTATACCAGCCTCTAGCATTTCTGCAACCATACGTTCAATTTCACTTTTTTGGACATAGGGATATCTGTACGGCCTGATGTTTGGAGGAACACTTCCTGGAATCAGATGAATAGCATGATCATGATCACGCATAGGTGGGAGACCTTTGGGAGTCTCAAATACCTTGGAATGATTGTCCAGGACTTTTTGGAGATCTGGAGAAATAGATGATTCCAATGTGGAAACATCTAGCGAACATAATTGTGCAATTACACCTCTTTGCTCCTTTTTTAGAAGCTTTGTCATGCCATTAGAGCTGATTATCTTTCCTGGTTTCCCTGCAATACCCCTTAATTCAACTTCCTTTCCTTCCACAGAAAATTTCATGAAAAGTTCTTGAAAATTAAAAGCTATTGTACCCAAGGATTGTAGCCATTGGACTCCTAGTACAACATCAGCACCTCCCATTGGAATGGAAAGCATTGGGCTAGTCAATACATATTCTCCCATGGATAGCTTGATATTATGGCACTTTCCAGAGCAATTTATTGTTCCTCCATTTGCAATCATCACTTGACACTCTGGTGCTGGATATAGGAAGCAATTCAATTCTTTTGCTACCCTACAATGAATAAAATTGTGGGTGCTTCCTGAATCAATCAACACTATTACCTTTTTCTTCTTGATTTGTCCTTCTATCTTGATGGTTTGAGGAGTGGTAATTCCCGCCAATGCATTACAAGATATGGTCGGATTTATTTGTTCTTCATCTAGGCTTTGTTCCTGGAATATATCCTCTTCTTTTGACCTTTCTTGCTCCTTTTCTTCTTCCTCTTCACAATCTATGTAGAATAATTTCTTCTCAGCACACTTATGACCTTTTGTGTATTTGCTATCACAATTGTAACAAAGCCCTTTTGCTCTTTTTTCTTCCAATTGTTGTGGTGTCAACCTTGTAGGTTGTGGAAGACTATGGGCAACAACACTTCCGTCTTTATAGTTGTGAGTGGTATGCTTCCTAGTTGCCATAATTTTGCTTTCCATTTTTCTTGCTAACCTGAATGCCTTCTCTAATGAATCAGGTTCCCAAAGGCGCACATCATGTTGGATATTATCCTTTAAAGACCCTATGAACACATCAATCCTATGCTCCTCTGGAATATCTTTTACCCTTATGTTCAATTTTTGGAACTCCTCAATGTGCTCCATTATTGAACCCTTTTGTTTGAGACTTATCAATTGGCTAAAAAAAGTGTTGCTTTTTGTATCCTCATAATGTGCTATCAATTCTTCCGTAAAAATTGCCCAAGTGATAAATTGTTTACGAGAACAAAGCCATTGATACCATACAAACTGATTTGGTTCCAAATATAAAGTTGCCATACGTACCTTTTGTGTGTTTTGCACATTATTGAGATCGAAGAATTGCTCCATCTGTAATATCCATGTGGCGGGATCCTTGCCATCAAACTTCCTCATATCGATTTTTGGAATATGGTGAGTCTTCGATCCAACATTAGAGTCTATGGAATCATGATTAACATTTCTTTTGTTCTCATCATGAGTTTCCTTTACTACCTTTTCACCATTAGTGACCCTTTCTTGTAGCAACTTCTTCAATTCATCCATCTTATCATCCATGCCATCAATTTTAGCGTCCATGCCATCAATTTTAGCGTCAATCTTAGCTTCCATGCCATCCATCTTAGCTTCCATTCCCTTTATCTTAGATTCCACGCCATTTATCTTAGATTCCACGCCATTTATCTTAGCTTCTGTTAGCTTTTGTGAGCGTGACATTTGTTGCACTTGTTCTTGTAATTTTGATATATCATGTAGCATTTCTTCCTCTTCTTCATGAGTCATGCTAGAGCTTTCAGGTTCCTTACTAGGTGTTTGCATTTTCTTTCCTCGGGGCATCAGTTACCGATAATAATGCTTTACTATGCCCTTTGAATTCCGTTAAACCAAGCTTACACAAAAATTTAAAAAAACTACACACCTTTTTTCACTTTATAGAAGCCTGATATTGAATCTGATGTATCTCTGTAATTTCGGATCATCCAGTTCTGAAATTGCTACCTGTAGTAGCCTTCTGCGTCCTCTTTCCAATGCCACAAGTCTGAGCCAAATTGGATTCTCCAAGGAAGAGTTATGTGAAATCTCCCACAGTGACTTGCTTTTAGACTGGTTCAGTAGAGCGAACTTGTACGACGTGCCACGAGTCACTGTTTCAACCTTTGAATCTGAAACACACACAAAAGAAACTACAGTCCGTCCTCTTTCTGTACCTTTTTACGAAATTTCAATCCGATCCTCAGAGAGAAAGTTATGACGATTTTCCCCAGGTCACCTGTTTTGAATGTAATTCAGGAGTCTGCAAAAAGACCAACTTCCTCAGATCATATCTCCGAAAATATCACGCGAAAAGCTCTGAAATTCGGACCCAAGGTTCAGCGCGAATTCTTCTCAAATGGGTTTTTTTTGCGACTTCTGAAACGTCACAGAAAAAAAGTTATAGCGAAAATGCCACGATGACCTGTTTGGAGCAGCGAAACCCTAGAATCCAAAGCTCTGATACCAAATGTTATGAAACCAGCTCACAAAAAGATAGAAAAGAGAGATCCACGCCTTAGAATTCAGCCTCTTCGAGGGGGCAACCTCCTTTACATTACATAAATGAACAATTCTTGGATGATACAAATGACAAAACCTCCTTTCTATATATAGGAGTCTAAGGAGTCACAATATAATCCAGCCGACCTAACAATAATAATATAAAGCCACAAAAATAACAATAGAGGGATTCTATGGGGCACAGAAATAACAATATGGGGGTAATAGGGGCACAACAATATAAATAAGGGGTATAACTACAATAGTAATGGGGTAATCACTAGTATTATAGGGACCCAACAGAGTCAGGATGCCTAACACATATTTGTAGGTACGAATAAATGTTGGGTCCCTATAATACTAGTGATTACCCCATTACTATTGTAGTTATACCCCTTATTTATATTTTTGTGCCCCTATTACCCCCATATTGTTATTTCTGTGCCCCATAGAATCCCTCTATTGTTATTTTTGTGGCTTTATATTATTATTGTTAGGTCGGCTGGATTATATTGTGACTCCTTAGACTCCTATATATAGAAAGGAGTTTTTGTCATTTGTATCATCCAAGAATTGTTCATTTATGTAATGTAAAGGAGGTTACCCCCTCGAAGAGGCTGAATTCTAAGGCGTTGATCTATCTTTTCTATCTTTTCTTGAGCTGGTTTCATAACATTTGGTATCAGAGCTTTGGATTATAGGGTTTTGCTGCTCCAAACAGGTCATCGTGGCATTTTCACTATAACTTTTTTTTCTGTGACGTTTCAGAATTTGCAAAAAAAACCCATTTGAGAAGAAATCATGCTGAACCTTGGGTCCAAATTTCAGAGCTTTTTGCGCGATATTTGCGGAGATATGATCTGAGGACGTTGGTATTTTTGCAGACTCCTGAATTACATTCAAAACAGGTGACCTGGGGAAAATCGTCATAACTTTCTCTCTGGGGATCGGATTTAAATTTCGTAAGAACGTACAGAAAGAGAACGGACTGTAGTTTCTTGCGTGTGTGTTTCAGATTCAAAGGTTGAAACAGTGTCTCGTTGTACATCATACAAGTTCGCTCTACTGAACCAGTCTAAAAGCAAGTCACTATGGGCGATTTCACATAACTCTTCCTTGGAGAATCCAGTTTGGCTCGGACTTGTGGCATTGGAAAGAGGACGAAAAAGGCTACTATAGGTAGCAATTTTAGAACTGGATGATCCGAAATTACAGAGATACATCAGATTCAATATCAGGTTTCTATAAAGTGAAAAAAGGTGTGTAGTTTTTTTTTTTAAATTTTTGTGTAAGCTTGGTTTAACGGAATTCAGAGGGCATAGTAAAGCATTATTATCGGTAACTGATGCCCCGAGGAAAGAAAATGAAAACACCTAGTAAGGAACCTGAAAGCTCTAGCATGACTCATGAAGAAGAGGAAGAAATGCTACATGATATATCAAAATTACAAGAACAAGTGCAACAAATGTCACGCTCACAAAAGCTAACAGAAGCTAAGATACGTGGCGTGGAATCTAAGATAAATGGTGTGGATGATTCCCGCTAATGGAAGCAATTCAATTCTTTTGCTACCCTACAATGAATAAAATTGTGGGTGCTTCCTGAATCAATCAACACTATTACCTTTTTCTTCTTGATTTGTAATAGTGTTGATTGATTCAGGAAGCACCCACAATTTTATTCATTGTAGGGTAGCAAAAGAATTGAATTGCTTCCTATATCCAGCACCAGAGTATCAAGTGATGATTGCAAATGGAGGAACAACAAATTTCTCTAGAAAGTGCCATAATATCAAGCTATCCATGGGAGAATATGTATTGACTAGCCCAATGCTTTCCATTCCAATGGGAGGTGCTGATGTTGTACTAGGAGTCCAATGGCTACAATCCTTGGGTACAATAGCTTTTAATTTTCAAGAACTTTTCATCAAATTTTCTATGGAAGGAAAGGAAGTTGAATTAAGGGGTATTGCAGGGAAACCAGGAAAGATAATCAGCTCTAATGGCATGGCAAAGCTTCTAAAAAAGGAGCAAAGAGGTGTAATTGCACAATTATGTTCGCTAGATGTTTCCACATTGGAATCATCTATTTCTCCAGATCTCCAAAAAGTCCTGGACAATCATTCCAAGGTATTTGAGACTCCAAAAGGTCTCCCACCTATCTGTGATCATGATCATGCTATTCATCTGATTCCAGGAAGTGTTCCTCCAAACATCAGGCCGTACAGATATCCCTATCTCCAAAAAAGTGAAATTGAACGTATGGTTGCAGAAATGCTAGAGGTTGGTATAATTCAACCGAGTCAAAGTTCTTTCTCAGCTCCAGTAGTATTGGTGCACAAGAAGGATGGATCATGGCGCATGTGTCCGGATTATAGGGAGCTCAACAAGCTCACTATTAAAGATAAGTTCCCCATTCCTGTTATTGATGAATTACTAGATGAATTGCATGGATCAATTTACTTCACCAAGTTGGATCTTCGTTCGGGATATCATCAAATCAGAATGAAGATTGAAGACATTCCGAAAACGGCATTTAGAACTCATGAGGGTGATTATGAATTTTTGGTCATGCCTTTTGGCCTTACCAATGCACCTTCAACATTTCAAGGTTTGATGAATTCAATTTTCAAACCATTCCTTAGAAAATTTGTGTTAGTATTTTTTGATGATATACTAATCTATAGCAAGTCTTGGAAGGATCATGTTGAACATGTTGACAGGGTGCTACAAATCTTGGAGGAGAAACAATTATATGCAAAAAGATCCAAATGTTTCTTTGGAGTCCAGGAGGTGGAATATTTGGGTCATATTGTATCTCATGAAGGAGTTTAGGTAGACCCTAGCAAAATTAAAGCTATTAAGGAATGGAAAATTCCCACATCCATAAAGCATCTGCGAGGATTTCTTGGGTTGACAGGGTATTATCGCAAGTTTGTTAAGAATTATGGGAGAATAGCAGCACCTCTAACAACATTATTGAAGAAATATTCATTTTCATGGACTCCGGAAGCAACAAAGGCCTTTGAACATCTTAAAGAGGCAATGTGCCAAGCACCGGTCTGAGCTACACAGGACTTCACAAAAACCTTTATTGTGGAATGTGATGCTTTAGGAAATGGAATTGGTGCTGTTATAATGCAAGATGAAAGACCCATTGCTTTTGAAAGTCGTCCAATCAAGGGAAAGTTTTTAAGCAAAGCTATTTATGAGAAGGAAATGTTGGCAATACTCCATGCACTTAAGAAATGGCGACCCTACCTAATGGGAAGACACTTCAAGGTAAAAACAGATCATGATAGCCTTAAATACTTTTTAGAACAAAGATTATCCTCTGAAGAGCAACAAAAGTGGGTCACAAAGATGTTGGGTTATGACTTTGAAATCATCTACAAAAAAGGGAAGCAAAATGTGGTGGCAGATGCACTCTCAAGAAAGGATGAGGATGTGGAAGCATTGTTGTGTGCCATTTCTATTATCCAACCAGATTAGATAAACGAAGCAAGGGAGGAATGGAAGAATGACGAAGAAGTGTGGGCACTTATTCGAAAGCTACAACAAGATTCCAGTACTTCTGATACATTTAGCTGGCAAAATGATTCGTTATGGTACAAAGATCGCTTATACCTTTGTAAGAATTCCCAGCTAAAACAAAAGATTCTTATGGAATTGCACACTTCTTCCTTAGGAGGGCACTCAGGATTTTTAAAAACTTACCACAGGGTTAAGAAGGAATTTTTTTGGGATGGCCTTAAATCAGATATTCAAAAGTTTGTGGTGGAATGTTTGGTTTGCCAGCAAAATAAAGTTGAAACAATTAAGACACCGGGTCTATTAAAACCTTTATCCATTCCAAGCCAACGTTGGGAGGAGGTTTCAATGGATTTTATCACAAGTTTACCCAAATCTGAGGGAAAGAGTGTCATCATGGTGGTAGTTGACAGACTTACCAAGTATGCACACTTTTGTGCATTATCACATCCATTTAAAGCTAGTACAGTTTCTACTGCATTTATGGAAACAGTTCAAAAGCTACATGGAAACCCACAGATTATTGTAAGTGACAGAGATCCCATTATTGTAAGTGATAGAGATTTTTGAAATTTTTTCCAAGTATTCCATTTTGCTATTTTCAAATCTGTGTGAATTTTGTGAACTTTTATTTTTTATTTTTTGTTATTTTTTAATTTATTTTTCAAAAGTAATAAATGAATGAAAACATAATTTTTTTTTAATGTTGATTTTATTTATTTATTTAAATTTTTTTAAACAACAAATTAAAAAACATAAATTTTTTTAATTTATTATTTAAAAAAATTTTAAATTGTAAAATCAACAAAATTTTATTTATTAAAACCTAATAAAGAAAAATTCTAAAAATAAACTATCACTTAAAATGAAGTTAGTTAGTTAGTTTTTTTTTTTTTTTTGAAATAAAAATAAGAAAATCCTTTTTTTTAATTAAAAATAAAAATAAAATAAAAATTGTTTTGTGTTGTTTTGATTTTTTTATTATCCAAAATATTAAATAAATAAAAAGGAAATGTTTACTTATTTTTTCTATTTTAATCAACACACAAAATATTTTTTATTTTTATTTAAATAACAAATTAAAAACAATTGTTTTTAATTTATTATTTATGTTGATTTTTTATATTTTTTTAGTTGTAAAAAAAACTAATTAAAAAAACAACAAACCGTATTCAAATGGCGGGCAATGTATTCCTCATCAGCCCAGAAATGGCGGGCAATCTCTGTCCCACTGCTCGCAATATCTTGCCCATGATGGTGTGTCTCCGAAGCCGCCCGATCGCCTCCCCTTAAAACCGGGTTCTACAACTGTTCTTAACCAAATTCAAGGGATTTCACGTACTCCAGTATCTTCTGCTGAGATTTCGGGCGTGCCATTATCTTCTGCTGAGATTTTGCCTTTAGTTTTGCAGCTAGATCATTCTTTCCATATTCAGATAAATTTGTATCCTGATTCATTGGAGAAGCAGATACAGAGGTCGACTTTTCCGCTTTTATAACTGATGTGTCATGATGCCTTTCCAGAGGCTCATCAAATAAGTCTTCCAAGGCGCCATCTGCAGCCACCACACAACAAGATCTGTTTTCAGTTTCTTCAGTTAAACAACAATCTACTGCGGTATCACAAGTTATTTCGGCAGTTTCACAGCCATCTGGAGCTTCTGCTTCAAACAATGGTGGATGGGCAACATTTGATTTTGCCGCTCCTACTGCAGCTCCAGTCCCAGTACAATCCCTAGCACCAGTGCCTGTTTTACATAACATGGGTTTTCAATTGGTGTAGTTGCCTCTCAGGATCAGGGATCCCCTCTAACCATGCAATCTCCGGTAAAGAAAAATAGCGCCTGGCAAATTTTAGTATATTACTGTTCATTCTTCGTCCCTTTTCCTCCACATCAATGCCCACTGAAGACTTTGTCGTGACACCACAAGCAATTAGTGAAGATGTATGAGAAAGATTGAAACATAAAGGAGGAGGTTTCCACACATTTCCATTATGCTTCTCAAAAGGCCATATTACCTCTGGCTTCCCAAATGTATTCTTCCTGAACTTCAGTGATTTTGGGTTGATCTTTCCATCTGTATCAAGACACGAGCAAGTAGGGCTTGTTTCTGAAGCTGCTTCTCCTTCATTTCAAAAACATGCATGTGCTCTTCTGGACAAATCAAATCCTTATATGCATTAAAGAGCATTTTGCCTTGAACCTCTTATGGGACAAGATACCAGAAGTGAACCTCCCTGGGAGTTGGAGGTGCACATTCAACGAGATGATTTGCTTGAGGGGCACGCTAAGCCTCGTTTTTATTTGAAATGGCGGTTCCAACACAAACCCTCAAATGAAACCAAAGAAAATCATGCCGTAGGTTCAGTGAAAAATGATAAGTGTTCGGTGGAAAATCAATGCAGAATTCTCTGAATGGAAATCAATAGAACCGTATAATCTGAGAATGCCCCATCGAAAGTCCACCGAGAGGCATCAAAATTTCATGGCACAATGCCGTAAACAAAAAATGCAAACCCTCATCGGTTAAATTCCACATAGCATATGTCGTATTTTAGGTACAACCCATCGTTGTGCACCACGTAGTCACTGGCGAAATCGTAAGCATTCAAGACCTCGTAGTCGTTTTTAATAACAATGAAATTCGAAACCGCTTGTTACTGCCTCGGTCACGGCAGCTTCCTCACAAAATCCTCTGAAGTTAATGAAAATCCTTGTTTTCTTCACAAAATCAGGAGAAAATAACGCATATCCCAAATTTTTAGGAAGAAATCCTGATGTTTCAGGCGATGTGATCGCAGGAGGAAGTGGATGAATCAGTTTCGGGACTTACAAGGTACCTGCCAAGAACTAGGATTGCACCTGCTTTATTTGCAGTACCGCAATAATTGGTGGCAGAGAAAAGAGTTATCAAATGGCCTTGGGAAAAACGCTCAAAGCCATCTATTACACATTCATGTGCTCGTACAATGATATAAGCCCCATTGTAGATCATTATGGTTGAAAAACTCCATCACTTGATCAGGCCCAAATGTAACCAATCCAGGCCCTCTAGCATTTGGTCGCAAACCCTCCTCACTGTCATTCTCCATAGAAAATCCATGAGAACTACCGATCCTGCTGCCATAGTTATAGGGCATTGCAAATTTTCAATCTGCTCAACATGGTTAATTGATCTTCCAATACTGCCATGCATGCATATTATTTTTTCTCAATAACTGCTGCTAGAGGCAACCAATTAAATAATTGATTGATACGATGCCATGCCCATATTCCATCCCTTTCACCCATGTGCTCAATGCACTCAATTCGAAACCCAAAAAGTGCATTAATATCCACAGCCTCATGATTTCCCCGGATCAAATGAACATTGTGTGGATACTCAACCTTAAGAGCCAGCAGCAGAGTAATTGTTTCCAAACTATGTTGACCTATGTCTACATAATCCCCAAGAAAAAGATAGTCGATATACGTTATATCTCTTGTTGTTGATGGAGCACCATACTCATCAAACAAACGCATTAGATCCCCAAACTGACCATGTAAGTCCCAAAATATCTTTACTGGGGCTCTGATTTGCAAAACACTTGGCTCACGTGAAAATATGCGTTCTGCATGATCACAAAGCTCATCAATTTCATTGCAATCTAAGAAGAATTTCCGGCACATTGGAGGCTTCCAACCATGAGGTTTTAACAAATATGCTAAGATTTTCTTAGGCACACTGTTAATTGACATCTGCTTGTCCAACAATTTTCTGGCTGCATTAGCACTTTCAGGTGTTCCATAGCTTACTCGCCGACCTGTAATGACATTGAAATGATGGAAAAAAAAAATTGGTCAGTTTTCAAAAGAAATAATGAAATTGAACCTATCTCTAGAAAATGGTTAGTTTCCAAAAAGTAATTTTTTTTTTTAATGTGGTTTTTATTTAATGTTTTGCATTTTTTTTTTTAAATATCTAAAAAACAAAAAAAATGATTAGTTTTTTTTAAATATCTAAAAAAACAAAAACAAAGAAAATGGTTTATTTTTATTTTTTTTAATAATAATATGTATATGTATGATACATATATTATTATTATTCTGTGGAATTTTTTTATTTTTTTTAAATCTAAAATTAAAAAACTAAATTTCATCTAAAAATTTAAAGATGTTTTTTTTCTCATTCACAAAATTTTTTTATTGTCATGTCACAGATTAATTTTTCAGCAAGAGTATTTTTATTCGAACTAAATCAATGGATTTTCTGATCTTCCTGATCGCACGAAGCGCAGGAAGAGAGCATACTAATCGCTTGATTTGTTTTTATTTATGCAGGGGGGTTTTTTTAAAAAGGACTGAATTTAAAACTAGCTAAATACTAAAACATCAGAAAACTCAAACTTGAACTCCTTTGTGAAGATCCTGCTGTCACCAGGTTTCACAAATTATTTTGTCTAAAGAAAAATACTAGTACTGAATTAAATTCCTAATGCCTGATCCCTTAGCACCATCCCCGGTAATGGTGCCAAAATGTTGGGCAATTTATTTGCTTAAATTGCTTTCATTAAATTATCAACCAGGGAAACTCGTAAGCTTGTGATGGTGCCAGCAATATATATGCAGGAGTAGGCAACTAACTCTATGTCTAGCTAAATTATTTACAATTCAATATAATATGCAAGGGAAGAGGCTCCTAATCAAGGAGGTCCTGGTTGTCCTTCCCTATAGTATCATAGAGAAATCATTGATTACATAAAACCAAAAATCTTGAAATGAAGACAAGAGAATGAACTTTAGTTGTTGTTCAGATTCAAAGAGAGAGAAAGACTAACTTAGTCTCTTGATTGTCCCCTCATATACTACTCCAAACTAAACTAAGATTCATTCATAAGCATAAGAAATGAAATGACTTGAAACATAAAAGCAAAAGAATGAATTTCAATTATCATATAAATCAAATGGAGAGAGAGCCTAACTTAGACCCTTGGTTATCCCCTCATATGATACTTGAAACATAAAAGCAAAAGAATGAATTTCAATTATCATGCAAATCAAATGGAGAGAGAGCCTAACTTAGACCCTTGGTTATCCCCTCATATGCTGATAAGATTTAAAACTCATTCATCAATCACAAACAAATCCTCAAACATCTAAGCAATTAAATGAAATAAGATCTATTATGAAATAAAATGTTTCTTTCATCCTTTTAGAGTGAGCTCAATTCTCTTAAGAACAAAGTGACAAATTATTCCATTTACTACACTATGACAACTTATATCTAAAACTATAAAATGGAAATTTATGTAAAATGAAGCTTTATTCTATTCCATCATAAGTTCGACACGTGCTCCAAGAGTCCTCCCTTTGGAATGGAGGAGGTACTCCTATTTATACAATGGGATGAGATAACAAACTCATAATGATGATTCACTAATCTCTCTTTAGTTCCATACATTTCTCAACCATCTAGACACATAACCCTATCCTCCATGATCTCCTCCATGAGGTCCATGATCTTCTCCATGAGATCATGATCTTTTCCATGAGGCTTATCTTCTCAAATTCGAATTTGATCCTTCAAGGCCACATAAAGGTGTCTTGGAAGCTTCCTTGGAACCTACACATGTCACAAAAACAACCCACTTTCCATATATAAAGTAAAATATATTATTTTCTAATATTTAATCAAGAATTTCTCTAAAAAATGCTTAAAAATAAACAATATTTGGAAAATATAAATGAGACCCATTAATGGTGAATAATAGGGAAAATGGAGTGACAAGGTGGTGAATAGTGAGCGATATAATGGAAGCATAGGTGAAAAATGTATGGTAATGAGTGACATTTTTGGAGCCCAACAGGTTATAATCTGGATCCTTTTCCTTTGACTTTTTATTCTGCTTCTTCTGCTGGCTGCATATGGTATTAAGAAGGTTGTAATGTCAAGGACTTGCCATGATTTCCCTCTCTGATCCAGTATACAATCTGATTGTATTTTGAATTAAGGTGAAAACCATTGTTTTGATGCCAAAACAGATTTCTCATAAGAGGGAAAGATAATTATATTTAATCTGCTTCCAATGACAGTTCTGATGTATTTCTTTGACTGCTGAAGGGTAACAACATTGATTTACTGCTATAAGTTTGTCAGCCCATAACTTGATCTGTGTATTAGTGTTCTTTTTTTTCTTTATTTAAACCTCAGAACATCTATCTAAGCCACAGAATCATTAAACAAAAGATGGCTTGAACAGGAACATTCCTGGAGATTATAAGTGGACCTTCAGATAAACTTAATTCATCAAAATTCAAAGTGAAAAATTTTGCTATAGTTACCCCTGTTGGAAGGAGGGATAACACAGAGCAAAGGAGATTTTTTCAGAGTGGCTAGAGATATTCTTCCATATTTGCTCTCAACTAGTGTTTAGTTCTCAGGATGGCATGAGGCTGCATGGGGGGATACTTCCATCTTTGGGTGTTGCAATCTAGGGATAGCAGCAACAATAGAAGTAGAAGATGAAAACCTTATCTTGGTCAGTATATGGGAAAGAATGTTCCCTCCAAGGAGGAAGCAAACATTCAAGAAATTCAAGATTGTTTTATGGGAGGGGATATTGATACTAGATGATGTGGGGCAGGGGGAATGGGGTATAACAACCATTTGTGTGAACATTAGTTATGTTTTGGGAACTTTGGAATGTAGATAAATTATGTTATTTGTTTGCACCCTTTGTACTTCGTTGGCAGAGTATTTAGTGCTAAGTATGAGTTTGTCTCTCTTTTCCATGATTATGATCACTTAACTATGATCCTTTAGTCCTTGGAAGGAAGCCCAGACAACCAAATCACATTTGGAATTATTTGCAGGAAGGAAACAAACATTCAAAAAATTCAAATTGTTTGAAAGGATGGGAGGATGATGCCAAATGGGACAGCGAGGAGGAGAGGTTGAAGAAGAGAAGATTATTCACCACTGTTATCCACAACACAAATTTGTGCAAGTGTCATATATACCCCATGAGAAGTCCTCAATATACTTCAAGAGAAATGCTCAAAGGGAGAACGACAATCATGTGAACATTGGTCACCTTGTTATGGGAATTTAGGCATTTTATATTGGTTTTCACACCAGTACTTCATAGTCACTAGTGCCAAGTGAGTGCTTCTATCTTTTTCATTATCATGACCACTTAACAATGATCCTTCGATTCTTGGAAGGAAGCCTAGATGGCCAAAGCATATTTGGAATTATTACATATCCTCCTACATAAGGATGGCGTTAAGGCCAACTCAGCGTATGTTTTTCCTCGTGTCTTGAGTTTGCTCCTTTTCCATTGTTAATTAAGAAATTGTTAGATTGTATGTTAATTTTGTAGCATCAGACATGTGTTCTAGTCTTGAATTTTTTCAAAGAGGCTAAGAAACACAAGAAATCCTGAACCTAAAAAATGTTTAAGGAGAAAACACCTAGAGATGACTCAATTAAGTTAATTGATCAATAATTAAAATTTGGTTTTTATCATCCTGATGATGAACCACATTAGTTGGTTCGAAACGCGTCAACAAATAATATTTTCATGTGATGGATCCTGAAGACTTTCTTCTAAATTAAAATTTTCCTAAGTCTAACTTAGGAAAAGTGATTAATTAACAAGAATTAATTGAGAAAGGTGAGATTTCTCTAGAAACTCATGAATTAAATGAGAAAAGTGAGATTTCTATTGAAAGTTAGAAACTCAGATGGATCAACTCAGAGATGATCTTGGCTATTGATGAGGATTTAATCATGGCTGTTGGTGAGCCAACGAGAGATTATAAGAGGAGGTTGATGGGTTTGGAGCAAAACACACAGGAAGAGAAAGTTTCCTTGGTAGATCGATTTTCCAGAGAGTAATATTCAGTTGAAAGAATTCGAGCTAGAAGGAAGCAGGAGCAAGAGGGAGATCAAATTTCCAGAGGAGGATTCCAGATCCAGAAAAGTGAGGAGAGGATGCTGAATTATTTTCCCAGGAGGCTACGAAAAGACTGCACATGTGCCTCAAGAGGGAAATTCGATTCAACTGGGAAGGAGGTTGTTTCAGGTTTCAGAGGCCGGGATTATGTTGTAGAGGTTAGGAGAAATTATTTTAGAGGCAATAACAGGCTAGATGACTAATTTAGGAGAAGATTCAGGTAGTGCACATAAGGGATTGCGTAAGCACTGCGCAAGGGTTTTCCGAAGCCATAATTCAGAGAGTAGATTGTTATGAGATTGCTTGTGGAGAAGGGAAAATTTCCCTTGATAATTTTGCTAGTATTTCTTTCAAATTGGATTGCTAGATTAAGCATCCAAATTGTACTCAAATTTCTGCGGCTGCATAATAATAATAAAACCCTCATTTGCTGCATTGATTTTCCCACATTCGGTTTTTTCCGAGGACAATTGTCCAAAAATAATTTTGTCAATTTTATTGTTTGTGTGCTAGCATTTTCTCAGTTTCCAAACATTTTATTTTCCACAGTAATTTTATGGTGAAGAAATTGTGGTGTGAATTATTCATTGTTTTCCGTTGCAAATAAATTGCTCAATAATTAACCAGTTAGAAGAATAATTTCCAGTTGCTACATTCTAAGGAATTTTCACATGGTATCAAAGAGAAGTTGATCATATCAAAACCTTAAAAGCGAGAGAGAGAGAAATTCACAGTTCAGAGGGAGTTCACAACATATTTTCTCTAGATTTGCACAGACACAGCAAGGTAGTTCGAACTCCCGGGAAGAGGGTTCGATTTTCTAGTGCAGGTGGCAAGAAAAATTCATAAAGCCCAATAGTAGTTCTAGCAAGCAATGGTGAAGTTGGGAAGCAGTTCCAGTAAGAAAATCAGTGAATCCATAGGGAAAATCTGAGCATAGTTGGTTTACAACAGTTTTTGTAGTAGCAGATGAGTGCTAGGTGGAAGAGGAAAACACACACTGAGGGATTCTTTCTCAGAGGGTTTCCAGTTTCAGTCCTGAAGGAAATCCAAAATTTCTAGTAGCAGATGGAAACAATAGAGAAAATCTGTGCATTTTCAGAAGGATGTGCATGTAGCTAAGTAGACAACCAAGTAGGAGAAGGAGGAGATTCTTGTTTATTTCCTAGTTGTGAGTTTTGCAGAAAATGGCTTTAGTGGGACTTGGGAATGAAGACAAGTTAGATGGGGCATCGAACTATTGTATCTGGAAGGCTAGAATTTCCTTCCTACTAGATGACTTTGGTTTGAAGACGTACGTAGAGAGAGTTCTTGCTGTGCCTATAGATGCAAATTGATGGGCCTCTAAATTAGACATAAATTAAGGCCCATGCCTCTAAATTAAAAAATAAATTAAGCACTATGACCATCCTTTAGCACATTAAACCTCTTTTTTTTCATTAGATAATTAATTTTTAACTTTAGTATATTCATTAGGAAGGTTTATGAATAATTGAATATTTGTGCCTAATATTATTATTTTTTTGTGGAATATTATGAGAATATCGGGTGTATTATGAAGAGTTGGAGGAGGAGATAATTTAGGGACTTGTTCCATACTACTGGAAGATCAATAATAAATAATAAATCAACAAGATATTATGGAATTATGGCACAAATTGTGGAACTCCAATGATTGAGAAAATCTAGGAATGTGTTCCACTAATCAAGGGAGCAAATCCACTAATCAAGGGATTTCGGTGGGGAAGGCTTCCTCCATTCATGGGGAATGCTTCCTAATCATTTTGTATAAGTACCAAGTCTAATTTTCCTCTAGGGATATAGATTTTCATTAGTGTTATTGTGGAGAGAGCTTGTATTTTTGCAGCTCCATTGTATTTTCTTGTAGGGATGTAATTCTTTTGATGAAAATAATGAAGATTGGTGTCATGTTTAGCTTCTAAATCCTGTTCTCCTCCATACATCTCTAAGTTTCCTCGGGCTTGGCCATCCTAGGAGCCTTAGAGCCCTTTTGTATCATTTTCTTTCCTTATTTTCATTGCCTGTTCACATGCATCTCTAGTTTTTATTTCTTTCTACTTTTGCATTTAGTATTAATGATTTCTTGTTGTAGGATTGAGTTAAATGGTTGATGTAAGTTCTTTTGTAGGATCACAAGCATTATTTAATCCTTGGAAAATATTTGGAAGTTCATAATAATCATTGAGTTTCTTGGATTAGTCTTCTTATTCCCAAATCTAGATTACTGGACCTCCTTTTTATTAAAGAACTGTAAATTTCTGCTATTTTTTAAAGCATGCTAACGAGCTTCAATCGACTTGATTCCACTTGCATTAGATCAAAAAAAAATTCTAGTTCACAACAAAAATTACCCCAGTAAATTTCCACTTGATTTGGTTAGGAATTTTTTAGATTTACTAGCTCACTAGTTCTCGAATTTCTAGATTTTCGACTAGTAATGTTTTTTTTTTTTTTAGAATGGGTTAACAAAGGTCTTTTTGAGTGATTCCACTTGAAATAGGGACCTACGACATACTATTTAATAATAAAATTTTTCCAATCCAATTTGGATTTGATTTTCTTGGTCATTAAACCCTCACCAATTTCATCATTTCACAAGGAAACTTCTCCAAGCTTTTTGTGCGAATCCATCCATCTTTTGACTTTGGTTTTGAGTTCTAGTGATCCTAGGAATTTTCCCACTCCATTCCAGCCATCACACACCTTTCCTAGGCCTCCCATCACCTCCAACACCTCACATTTTCCTCTCGGTTGTATCCTGTAGGTTTCCTGTAATTCCTACAGGATCATCTTGTAGGTTTCTAGTACATCGTGTAGGTTTTCCTGAAACGCCCTGTTTTGAGGTCGATTGATGGAAAACCTCTAGGAAGTCACCAAAAGCCTCCTAAGGATCTCCCATACCATCCAACCATCTCCTAACCCTTTCATCCAACCTCCAATATCCTTAATTCACCTTCCACATCACCAAAATACATTAGTCTGCATACTTGATTGTGCATGAAAAAGACAAAAACAGATTTATTTCAGTCCCTTTACTTGCACATTAGTGATGTTTGATGCTTCTTACTTCCATTCTTAGATAGTAGCATTTGTTCATGATAATTTAGCGTTATTGCAAAGCATATTTTCTTGGTAGTTAATTAGGACATGGTGTGATTTAGCATTGAATTTCTGTCTCTTTTCTTGTACTTTTTTCTTGCAATAGGTTAAGGTTCCATTTCAAACATTTCATTTTCTGCAATTCGTTTAGGATTTGACTTTAGTACATTCACTCCATTACATCATCACATCAAAGGAAGGACACATTGTATGCCACACATATAGTGTCGATGCCTCTTAAGTTTGTAGAACCTTGGGTTGATAATTAAATTCGGTAGCCTTGGGAGTTGCAACATTCTTGTTGCAATACCGGGGCTCATCACAAATCAACTAGAAAACTAAAATAAGGAGATGGCCAAGGTAAATTGATTGATCCTTGATGGAGTTCGAGATCATATAGTCTCACAAACAACAGTCAAGAATATGACCAAGGAAATGTGGGATGCTCTCTACCAGAATTCTTCCAGGAATCAAAAGATGTTCTTGCAAAAGAAGTTGAGGACCACTAGGATGCAGAAAGGTGAAGGGGTTACTCCGTACCTTACTAGCATTTAGGACATCCGTAATGAGCTTTCCGTGGTTGGAGAAACACCTCCAGATAGTGAATTTTTGTGTGTATCTATCAATAGTTTTGCTAAGGAGTGGGCTAGTTTCATCCAAGGCATCAGTGGACGAGATCGACTACTAGGGTGGGATAGATTGTGGGCATATTTCATGCAGTAGGAGATGAGACTTGCTCTAGTCAAGACTAACCTCGGTAGCAGAAACAGCTGTTACCACTTCGTAATTCCTCCAAGCTGAGGAGAGGAACCCAAAGGTAACCACAAACCAATATTTAGGGTTGGAAGCTAGCCCTTCCAAACCCAGAGAGGGCTCTCTCTTATGAAATCTTTTGGATCTTAGGCTAGGTCTATAGATCAAGGTAGAATAATTTTAATAGTTTGATGGTAGGGGGGAGGGAAAATCCATTGGGCATGGAGTCAAATTGGGTAGATTGTGGGCATATTTCATGCAGTAGGAGATGAGACTTTCTCTAGCCAAGAGTAATCTCGGTGGAAACAACACCTGTTAGCACTTCGTGATTCCTCCAGGTTGAGGAGAGGAACCCAAAGGTAACCACAAACCAATCTTTAGGGTTGGAAGCTAGCCCTTACAAACCTAGAGAGGGCTCTCTCTTATGAAATCTTCTGGATCTTAGGGTAGGTCTATAGATCAAGGTACAATAATTTTAATAGTTTGATGGCAGGGAGGAGGGAAAATCCATTGGGCATGGAGTCAAATTAAGCTAAATATTTTCAGTGCTATGATGGGAAAATGAAGAATCCTTAGACAGGGGAATGGAAGGCAATCCTTTATGGTGTCTTTATCAAATTTCATTGTAGAAAGGTGAGTAGAGGAATAATGGAATTGATAATATCTAAAGCATCTAGTTGAGGATGAATTTTAGATATTAAGGTGGAGGAAAAACACTGAAATGTTTAGTTACTTATAACAGAGCACCTGAAAGTGAATTTTGAAATAAATTTGTTTAACTATTTGCTGAAGACATAACATTTAAGCACGACCATAATAGAAGATAAAAAACACAAACAAGAGATAAACATCACCATAAATGATTGACACAAGAATCCCTGAACAAGTAGACTTCGACCTTCATCATTCACTGATTTTTTTTTAAATAGAACTGCACAATGCACAATGTCTTCTCTCTATCACACACCAACTAACCCTTTTCTCAATCAAAATTACATCACATATACATCAAAATATTAGTTCCTCCCTTTAGGAATTGAATTCCCCAAAAAGACTTGGTTTACTGCATGTAGCAACGAATATAGAACCACCTTCTACAAATTAGGAAACTGTTTGACTAGAGGAATCTTTAACAAAATACATTGAATGCCTTCATAAGGACGAGGCTTGAATCTCCAAGACACTTAAGGACACTTGTCATAACCATATAAACTGACTTCAAGAGGTATGGAGTTGGATTGAAAGGTTAAATTGCTGACTGTGTAGAAACGCAACAAATTTGTTGCGTTACTTCTTCCTTCAGAAAAAACTCAGCAAAAAACACAGTGAATTCACCATTCTCTTACTTTTGATCATCTCCTGGATTTTTGAATGTGTCAGATAGGTGGAAGACAACCCCTAAAACATAAGACACCTGTTATAAGACATCTCTTCAAACTGCAAACCTCCATCCCTGAAAATCATCACCTACAGAAAAAATGTGGTGGTTGAGCGCACTTAAACTTCACTTGCATGGGTTTGACCAGGTGTTGAAGTCTTTGACCGAGAAATATGGTTGATTGATGATGTTGACAATATCAAATACATTCTTTGAACCTCTCCATAGATCAAAAGGAGTGCCAAACTTTGATCTTCTACCAAATCCCAATGCCTTTGACAGTAATGCAACAAATTTGTTGCGTTGTTGTATAACTTATCTTCTTTGCAAAAAGTTCCAAGAAATCAGAGGATATGATTGATATAAATTGGTGCACTTGGAAAAAAAGGGAAAAATGCAAAGGTATCTTGATTACTTGTCAAAAATCAAACCTTAACTGCCTCAGCTAACAGCTCCAATGTTCCTCTTCTTTTGTTCTGCATTTCCTACAATGCCTCCTTAGTGTATTGAAAGTTTGTTGTCCCTCATCCAACTCAGTATTTTTCTTATCTTGTATTGAATTTTCTTTCACCACTCAAAAACTTTAATATATCATGTCCTAAATTGACTCTAAAGACTCGATCTCACACTCTTCACAAAAACTAAGGACTTGTTCTCTATGAGATCATAGCAACACTTTTATAAATTGACCAAAATGATGAAAAGACTAAACTTGAATTTGACTACTATAGCATAGGACTCTAAAAATATCAAAGGACCAAAGGGGGTGAAGGAAGAGGAGAATGTAGCCCTTGCATCAAAGGGAAAGGAAAAGAAAGGTCCTAGTCAGGGACAAGGTTCACAGGGAGGAGAGAAGAAGAAAATGGATCTTTTGAAGATCAAATGCTTCAAGTGTGGTGAATTTGGTCACTACAACACTCAGTGTCCTTAGAGGAAGAAGGACAAGAAGGAGAAGCAAGAGTAGGCTTCGACAGAGATCGACAATTTGTCTTCTAGATTGGAGGATGAATTTGCATTATATGCAGCTATACCTCCATGAGAGAAGTGGGGTGACATTGAATTTTAGTCATCGAAGTTGAAGAGTTTTGGGTAGGGTCCAAAGAAGATAGCATCAGACAGATGCTTCCTCATGGATCATTACCCTTGCTATAGGGATCCACAATATTCAGTAGAATATGGATCAATGTCAGCATGGAGCAGTCAGTTCTTGAGGGACAGTTGTGTTGAGAAATCTAGGGCAGAAAGAGAGGGCGATTTCTCTAGCTTGTGATAACTGCTTGTGAATGCTTTTTAGTTTTCTTGATTAGGTTCTTCTTTTAGCTTGATTATTATAGTGTTCACTTCATCAAAAAACTATCAAAACATAAAGAACAATGAGACAAAGGACACAAGATATAGGCAATTAGCCAGGGCCAAAACCTCTTCAATCTTGAGAGGAAAACCCACAAAATTCTTCTTCTTATAATATTTTCAATTGATGAATTCCAAGACCTAGACCCTTGACCAAAACCCCCTCCAAGACCAAGTCAAAGTTTCTCCTTGATGAGGTTTTTCATCCTTGAGGCCAACGTTGGTCAAAATTACCTACTTCTTCAAATTTCGACCCCTTAACTCAGAATCTCGACTAGCTGTTGCAAATCTGTAATTATGGTTTCTTATATAGAAACCTTAAGTTTCATTAGAGACTTGAAAATGGATGAATTTCCCTTTTATCTTCATTTCTTTACTTGGCTTCCCTTCTTTTTCAACTTGGATTGCTAGAGAGACTTTTCTTAGTCCAAAATATAGCTTTTGAAGACGACTGAAACTTCATGCTTACTGCTGTAGAAACGATGCCCTAACACTTCGCACGTGTGGAGTAGAGTGACCCAAAACATGCCTATAATTGCTTAGATCTTCCTTTCTCTTGCTTCTCCTTGATTAGGCTTCTTTTTCTTCCTTGATCGAACTCTTGTATGCTTGAGTGAATGTGTCTTGAGTGAGGTCGAGTTCCTCTTTATATAGCCATTCTTGAGCCCTTAAATATGTTGATTTTACCTTTTAGAGAGGCGAACTGCACTTTTGTAGGCCGACTTGATCCTTTGTATTTGACAAGGTCTTGGAGGGGTATTTGACTTTGTCTTTGACTCAAATATTTTTTCTTGCAATATGTAACATGCCCAAGAAGGGTTATTCATACATGACAATGACTCTTTTTGATTTTATAGACTCCATGAAAAATCTTAAAAGCTCTCAATGGGAGCTTGACCTAAAATAAATTTCCTTTGAGCATGAAACCTGTTACCGCTCAAACTAGCAAGGGTCCTAAAAGGGGATCCTTGAAGGGCTACTACTAGTTTAAGGGCAACAATGGAGCAATAGCTCACTGTCACCTAGGCTAAGGCTCCCTAATTTTTATGGACTTTCACCGATGGGAGGAGACCCGTTATGATAAGGATCACGAAATGGATGGATCGATGATAGGGTGAGGGATGATCCTGGAAGCCTATTCACAAGAGAGGCTCAAATATGCGGCTTTCTTGCTTTGGAGTGCAAGGTTGAAAGGCTCTCAAGGAAGGGCTTAAGGATAATTTCAAGGTTTAGGTTGACAAGGTATGTATCTTATAATGGAGGTTCCTAAGCCTTAAATTCTTGTGAAGAATTGGATTCTAAGTAATCTTTGAAGGACTGTCCTAAAAGGGGATCCTTGAAGGGCTACTACTAGGTTAAGGGCAACAATGGAGCAATAGCCCTTGGTTAAGGCTCCTTAATTTTTATGGACTTTCACAGATGGGAGGAGACTGTTATGATAAGGATCATGAAATGGATGGATGAATGGTTGGGTGAGGGGTGATCCTGGAAGCCTATTCACAAGAGAGGCTCAAATATGTGTCCTTCTTGCTTTGGAATGTAAGGTTGAAAGGCTCTCAAGGAAGTGCATAAGGTGAATTTCAAAGTTTAGGTTTAAGGTATGTATCTTATAATGGACGTTCCTAAGCCCTAAAATTCTTGTGAAGAATTGGATTCCAAGTGTTCTTTGAAGGATTATCCTTAATGGTGTATGGTACCACATAGGACCAAGTGGACCTGGGGTTAGGTCAAGGGGGTAGGGTTTAACAACCAATGATATGCTTGACTTATCCCAAAGGGAGAAAGGGACCAAAGAAAGAATTTTTAATGCAAGGCAATATGAGGGTCCCAATGAGGTTTCTAGCCTAAGGAAACCAAGGGAAAGATTCAATCTCGAAGTTAGGGCTTGAGATATCTCAAAATACCACCATCGAAATTTCTTCAAAATTGGAGGGCACCTAGGAGACACATCAGTGCAGAGGATGCGAAGAGATCGAATTTTTTGAGTGGGTGGTTTGCAAGATAAATGATGCCCTAGGAGACCTAATGGGCTAGGCCTAGAAAAGAAAAGGGATGAGAGGAAATAAGGTTTAAGGTGATCACCTTATGGTGGACCAGTGCCTAATCCTTTAGGGAGATGGAGTCAGGTAGAATTATGGCTATGGACTTTTGGATTTTCTAGGTCAAGGAGGCCTCAAAGACAACTTCACTTAACATTAGGGGAGCAACAAAAGTAGCTTCAAACACTTTATACTTCACTTTGAAAAATAGATGGCTAATCAAGATGAATTTCAGTAATGAAACATCCCTAGGAACATTCATTCATTATACAAGGCCCATACATGAAGCAACAATATCTATAAAAAAATTCCACAACTTCGCATAAATGGATGTAGCAAATTAGTCCTAGTATAGCGAAATCCCAGCAACAATATATGTGACAAAAATAGAAAGAAATAATAGCATTAAATTGCACTTACATTTATAAGAATATATCCAACCATCCAAAATTTTCCATTCAAGAAGCTCCAAGACATGAGAAAATAATCCAAACATCATAATTCATTCCATGCTCCAAAAATTCGTCCTCCAAGAAGGATAACAAAAATCTCTAAAGAGGTACAAGTACAAATCCAAGTGATGATGCTAAAATGAAATAACATCACATTATTTATACATGTTCAAATGAATTTGATTTTCCTAATGAGGCCTAATTGAGCGCCTAAAATAAAATAATGTACAAGATAACTAACTTTTGGTGACAAGCCCACCAAACTAGCTCAAAATCAAAAGAATAAGCCTCTCAAGAGGTCGAATAATCAATAATATATGTCGTTGGGCCTTGGAGGAGGCCTAATGAAGTCCATAGGTGTCATAATGTGAAATGGGACTCCCGAAAGCAATGGACAAGGGGGTAGCCCCTTGTTCTCCAAGTAGTAAACCTGTGGTGCTCCCAAGTGGTTGTGGGGGCAGATAAGTGTCCTCATGGGTCTCCAAACAAATCGAAGATGCTCATAGACCATCTGCAAGGGCTCTGATGATAGTATAAATGATGCCACATCATCATACAAGTCATGGGTCATCTGCCAAGTACATAATGTAACTGTGGGGCTGCCTAGGCATGGTGAACCAGGTGCATCTTCTTCATCCAATAGGTGAACCATACGCGATCTCTGAATGACTCTGGGGATCCATGGAATGGTATATGTTGTTGTGGAGGCCCATGGATCTCTACACACACCCTACGTGTGCCAATGTAGCCCTCTGGAGGGTTAGGAACCCATATAGGGAGACCAATATGTCCCCATACCTTCCAGCACATCAAGTCATTAAAGAAATCAAGTAAAAGAATTTATAAACCATGGAAAACAAGTGGGCACTTCATAATGGCATTCCCTTCCATAATGGGCTTTGGTATGTGCTAATGTCTCCAAGCTCCAAGGGGGGTTAACCAATCATCCTATTAGGTGGTTTCTGCTTCCAAAGGGGGTGATATGTCCATGGTACATCCTTCAAATGATGGTGGCATGTAATACAATGATGGAACGAAGTAGGGGATGAAGGGGAACAACTTGGGTCACATGCCATGGTACAAGGGTAGCTAATAAAAAGGGAAGCCCACACTTGGGTAAATGATGTGTAGGAGGGAGCAATCATGGTACATGAGTTACCCGGCCTTGATTTTTCCACCCTTCTTTGTATTCCTTTTTCCTTTTTTATTATTTTCTTTGGTTAACTGCTCGGGGCTCAAAGGAATGAGAGCATGATGTGTAAAGTATAACAATGGATACCCCTTTTCAAGGTGGGGTAGTTCATCTCCCACTAGGCGTTGGGACAATCATGGGTTCCTAAATGACAAAGGAGACTCATATAGGGCCTCTAGGAGCTAGGGTGATGGCCATGAAAGGGCTAGAGCTCATGTAATGACTTTTTCCCACGTGTTAAATGTGTTTGTCCCAGCCATCTTTTGCATTTTGTGGTACAATTTCCTGTTGAATGTGGCCAATTATGGTTTTTCTTTTCTTTTTAGTTGCATCAACCTTTAGGACATTGTACCAGGCCCGACCCAAGATGTGGGCAAGGGGAGGGGGTGGTTGACCCTTATGTGGACCCAGGAGAGGAATGTGGACGCAGGTGGGAGAAGTGATGAAAAGGGTTATAATGAGCGGAAGGGGAGTGATATATGTGAATTGGGAAGCGGGACCACCCATCCAAAATCAAGGTTTCCCATGTAACACCATCCCAAAAACCCAAAGGCCAGTAAAACAGATCCCACGGGACTAGGGTTCAAGGTTAACATCCCAAAAGAGACCTAGGGGACAAGAGCACAAACCTACTCGACTATTTCCACCGAATCCCCCATTATTCCATGCCCAAGAGTTTCCATGACAAGTAAACTAAAATACTCAATTACTAAAAGGCAAGGCATACCTTTAGGCTTGGGAGGCCCACCTTCAAACATACGATCATGACAAATGGGTGAGGGACCACATGGATGGCTCAGGTGGTAGAGAAATGTCACAGTGGGCTAGTTGGTGGCTACAAGGGGTTGTTGGTTGCTAGCTGAGGACCATCATGGATAAAAATTTTCTCCTAGGGATATCACCCACAAAGTAGTGGGTAAAAAAATGCATGACTCAAGAACAATAATAAAAAGTTTATTTTTCTCTTTTCATTGAATACGTAAAATCAACATTACATATGCCATTATGAAGACCAAATCTAGTTACATATTTCAACACTCCCTCTTAACTAGGGAGGTATTCATAATCCATACAAGGTACTTGGACATTCTTAATCTAAAGAATTCTCATAAGAAGAGTCAGATTGGTAACCCATCTGTATAGCATCATATCATCCAACATTGTCACATAGCAAGGCCTTGACTAACAACTCTATCTCTCCACAAGACCATGGAACAATGCTGGTGAGACCAATGATTTATAGGCACCCTCATCATTGTCTCTCTCGGAACATACCCCACCCAGGTTCTCTCAAGGTACGTTCCACCAAGACGATTCTTATCTTGGATTCCTATTCCTCAAAGAATATCAGTCCTCTATGACTACTCTTATCTTGGATATGCTACCACATCCTCAAAGAGGATTGGATGCTAGATGCTTACCCAATCCTCCATTCTTTCTTCCCAAGTGAAGACAAGAATGATGTGTTTATCTCTCCCTCTCAACTAGGGAGGATATACCCATTCCAATGAAGGAATGTACCCATTCCTATAAAAGGAATGTACACAAGCTCCCTCTTAACCAGGGACTTGACCAAGCTCCCTCTTAACCATGGACTTGCTTCCAAGAACTCTTTAGGTGGAGATCATGGGGCAAACAACTGCTTGTAGGACTCCCTCTTTCGATGTCATGAATTTATTCCTTTTTATGGAACATACATCTTTTTGGGACTTCTTGTAGGGCACAAACCATCCATCACTTTCATTCATGAATCATGTTAGTCATGTCATCATTTCATCATAAAGTGATCCATTAGTCCATATCTAACCTTCCTTCATACCTTGCTACCTTCTTCACGTCATGTTTCCTTCCAGATATTTCATCTTACCACATGAGTATCAATTGTAGATGACATCTACAGCTCTTCCCTTGGTAACCCTGCATTAGCCCATCCAAATATTGTTCAAAAATAGAAAATGAACATTAAATCAAAATTACCTTTGTGATGTTCTTTTATTATGACATCTCCTTGTTTGAATCAACATCCTGCATACATATTGACACATCTCCATAAAGATATACAATGTCAAGGGTCTCTTTCTTTTTCAGATTTCATCAAGATCTTCATATCTTTCCCATGGAGATATCATAGTCAAATCTTTTAGTCCTAGGATGTTGATAGCCTTCTCCATAGTTACATTTTTCATGATATCTTCCTTTCTTTATTCACATATTTCTTCCAGGAACTTCTAATCATAGTTCCTTCAACTTTTTCAACCACCTCGTATGACATATTATGTTTATTTCATCTAGTCAATGTGTGAACCATGCCTTCATGCATCCTTTCAAAGGAGGAGATCCTTTCTTTTGATCATGCTCTTGAGGTAGAGCATTTATCCATGTTATTTGCAGCCATATGACATGACTCAATTAAATACATGCATACATACCTCATCTCTTCCTTTTAAGTCATATAGACTTCCTTCAACAACTTCCTTGATTGAAAGAACTTCAATCACCTTGACTTGCTTTACTTCTTATGACATCATACCATTATTCCATGAATCCCGTACTAGGTGGAATTCTCGGCGAGACACTTTCTTCTTCCAATAGGTGAACCTTCCAATGAAGATTCCAATGAATGATGTATGATGAGCTTTATACTAGATGACTTTCTTCTTCTCATAAGTACTACTTATGCTTCTAATGAGGTTACCAAGAGTTACATAGATTTCTATTTCAACTATCTTTCATGCTTCTCTAAGATGATGTAATGAGCTCTTGCTTTCAATTGTATGCTTTTATGATGCCATGATGCATCCTATCATGCTTCTTAGTGATTCCTACGATGATATTTATACAATAGAAAACTTGAAAAGAACTAGGTGAGGAAGACTATCTCAATCACAGTAGAGATCTTTTACTTCCTCTTTTTTGGATTTCTTCTTTTCAGCGTCCTCCACTTCTTCAGTGATATGGGCTTCTTCCCTTCCTCTTTTGTTGTTGTCCTTCTTGAGCTTAGGAAAATCTCTCTTGCAGTGCCCATACTCTTGACATCCATACCATTGAACCTTCGCCAAATTCTTCTTCCTTTTCTGAGGACCAAAATGTTCAAATTTACCTTTCCTCTTTGCAATGGAAACATATGCTTGAGTTTGCTTGTTTGATCCTACATCAATCTTTGCCTTCAACCTGGTTTCTTCAATTTGGCATAGTGACTATAGATCATTGAATGGAGTAGCTTCCTTCTTCCCATAGATGGTTGATGTAAAGTTGTCCAATTCTTCCAGTAGTGAATTGAGCACTATGGTAGTCATCTCTTTGTCATACATTATTTCTCTTAACTCTTGCAGTTGGTCCCTTATTTCATACACCCTCATAAAGTATGAGGCTATTCCTTCTTCTTTTTATATCTCCATCTTGTAGAGTTCTTGCCTTAATGGGATTACAATTCTACAAGCTTGTCATATATTCCTTTTGATGATTCTAATTTTGATACATAGGGAATGAGGGGATCCTTGATGGATTCTATGAGAATCCTTTGAGCCCTTACTTCCCCTTTCATATACCTTGCAAGTGCTTGAGCATCTTCTTTTGGAGGTTTAGTGATTGAGCCCTTAACATGATCTACTACTTCATTTTCTATGAGGATCAAATCAGTCCTCTTCTTCCATGCATTTGTAGATCCAACCAACTTGTTGCTCTCCTTGCAAAAAGACATTTTGATAGAATCAGATGAGGTCATAAAAATACTTACTTGACAAGATATTCCTTGATGAAAATATTCTCAATTTGTTGCCTTCCTGATATTGATGATGATATGGAAGTATAATATTTTTTCTTGAAGAAGGTGTCTTCTCTCATAAGTGATCCAAAGAGAAGGAGACCACCTTGAATCCTTGATGACGATGACACACCTTGAATCCTTGATGATGATGATGACAACGTCCTTGATCTTGCTTCCCATGGATGAGTAGATGTCAAGTTGCTTTGATTTGTACATCTCTTCAATTTGAGTAGAGGTAGGGTCTTTTGTGGTCTCCTTCCTTGTGATGATGATTTGAGAAAGATTCCCAAGAATGCTTTAAGTATAGACTCTTTCCTTGAACAAGCTGGGGTATTTTCTTCAAGATGATGATGTAGTCATTGTCTTTGAAAAGCCTTGGAGATGATAGGATCTTCTTGATGCTTTGATGCCCTTGATACCTTTCTAGAACATCGATGTGATTGAGTGTCCTTTATTAAGCTGCCCTTCCTTGATTTGTCACCTTAGCTCTGATACCATGTTGAGAAATCTAGGGTAGAAAGAGAGGGTGATTTCTCTAGCTTATGATAACTGCTTGTGAATGCTTTTTACTTTTCTTGATTAGGTTCTTCTTTTAGGTTGATTATTATAGTGTTCACTTCATCAAACAAATATCAGAACATAAAGAACAATGAGACAAAGGACACAAGATATAGGCAATCAGATAGGGCCAAAACCTATCCAATCCTGAGAGGAAAACCCACAAAATTCTTCTTATAGAATCTTCAATTGACGAATTCCAAGACCTAGACCCTTGGCCAAAACCCCCTCCAAGACCAAGTCAAAGTTTCTCCTTGATGAGGATTTTCTTCCTTGAAGTCAATGCTAGTCAAACTTATCTACTGCTTCATATTTTGACCCCTTAACTCAGAATCTTGGCTTGCAGTTGCAGATATGCAATTATGACTTCTTTTGCAGAAACCTTAGGTTACATAAGAGGCTTCAAAATGGACGAATTTCCCTTTTCTCTTCTTCGCTCTACTTGGATTCCCTTCTTTTTCAACTCGGCTTGCTAGAGAGACTTTACTTAGTCCAAAATATAGCTCTTGAAGGTGACTGCAACTTCGTGCTTACTATTGTAGAAATTATGCCCTAACACTTCGCATGTGTGGAGGAGAATGACCCAAAACAGACGTATAATAACTTTGATCTTCTCCTTGATTAGGCTTCTTTATCTTCCTTGATCGAACTCTTGTATGCTTGAGTGAATGTGTCTTGAGTGAGGCTGAGTTCCTCTTTATATAACCCTTCTTGAGCCCTTAAATAGGCCGACTTTACCTTCTAGAGAGGCCGACTGGACTTTTGTAGGCCGATTTTAACTTGTAGAGAGGCTGACTGCACTTTTGTATACCGACTTGATCCTTTGCATTTGACAAGGTCTTGGAGGGGTATTTGACTGTCTTTGACTCAAATAATTTTTCTTGCAATATGTAACATGCCCAAGAAGGGTTATTCATACATGACAATATCTCTTTTTGACTTTATAGACTCAATGACAAATCCTAGAAGCTCTCTATGGGAGCTTGAACTAAAATAAATTTCCCTTGAGCATGAAACCCATGCCTCAGGAACAATAATAATAAATTTATTTTTCTCTTTTCATTGAATACATAAAATCAACATTACATATGCCATTATGAAGACCAAACCTAGTTGCATATTTCAACAAGTTGCAGTACTAGTTGCAGTTAGATGCTGAGGGGCACAATGAAGTTGCAACACAGACAGTTACTGAGTGGATAGTGCAAAGGCTAGTAGTAGTTAGAGACTCAGGAGGTAGTTACAAAACCATCAAAGAAACATAGTGGATGCAATGTTCTTAGTTGCAGTAGTTTCAACAACAATAACAACATGAGATCAACTGCAACGCAAAGAAAAGTTGGCAGCAGTGCAGTGTCAGCAACAACATAGATGCAGTGTGGTTTAACTATAGTTGTGGCAGATGAATCAGAGTTGCACAGTAGTTGGTGGGAAATGGTAGATTTTCACAGTTGTCAGACATCAACAACATGTATGGGGGGAGATGTTATGAGATAGAGAGAACCCCTTCCTCGCTAAGAGGGAGTGTTAAGTTTTGTAGCATCGGACAAGTGTTCCAGTCTCCACTTTGGGCAGAGAGGCTAACAAACACAAGAACTCCAAAACTCCAAAACTCAAAAAAACGTTTTAGGAGAAAAAACCTAGAGATGGCTCAATTAAGTTAATTGATCAATAATTATTTTTTTCCTAAGTCTAACTTAGGAAAAGTAATTAATTAACAAAAAATAATTGAGAAAGGTGAGATTTCTCTAGAAAAATGATCTTAACTATTGATGAGGATTGAATGATGGACATTGGTGAGCCAATGAGAGATTATAAGAGGAGGTCGATGGGGTTGGAGAAAAACACACAGGAAGAGCGAGTTTCTTTCGAAGATCAATTTTCTAGAGAGTAGCATTCAATCGAAAGAATTCGAGCCAGAAGGAAGCAGCAAGAGGGAGATCAGTAGCAAATTTCTGGAGGAGGATTCTAGATTTGGAAGAGTTAGGAGAGGAGGCTGAATTATTTTCCCAGGAGGTTGCGTAGGTGCCTCAAGAGGGAAATTCGATTCAATTGGGAAGGAGGTCGTTTCAGGCTTCAGAGGTCAGTAATATTTTCCAGAGAGCAGGAGAAACACTTCTAGAGGCAACAACAAGCTAGACAATTGATTTCAGAGCAGATCCGGGCAGTGCACAAAAGGGACTATGAAATCACTGCACAAGGTATTTCGGGGCCATAATTCAGAGAGAAAATTGTTCCCAGATTTCTTGTGGAGAAGGGAAATTTTCCCTTGGTAATTTTGCTAGTATTTCTTTCAGATTGGATCGCTAGATTAAGCATCCAAATTGTACTTAGATTTCTTCTCCTTTATAATAATAATAATAAAACCCTCATCGACTGCACTGGTTTTCCCACATTGGGTTTTTCCCAGGACAATTGTCCACAAATAACTGTGTCAATTTTATTGTGTGCGCTAGCATTTTCTCAGTTTCCAACATTTTATTTTCTGTAGTATTTTTATAGTGAAGAAATTGCAGTGTGAATTATTCATTGTTTACCGTAGAAAATAATTTCTTAATAATTAACCGACTAGAAGAATAATTTCCTGTTGCTGCATTTCAAGGAATTTTCACATTGTACCTCAGATGGTCTTCTACAACCTATTTGTAGATGTGGCAGTCCTGGGCACAATTGTGAATAGATCTAGGTGCTTTAATTACAACATTTAAAATAGGAGAGTGAGGGTGCAATCCCTCTTTCCATAATTAGCCGTATGGTGCATTAACAATGAGTGATTAGTCTTATACAGTGGATTGTTGTTCTACTTTTAGCCATCTATTTTGAACAACACATGCAATTTGCAAGTGTTAGTTTGGTCTTATTGTAGTAGTTTGCTATTTATGACTTTGTCTATCTATTTAGATAGTACACATGCAGTTTAGTGATAGGATGCATATCCCAAGGAGGTCGTCTCTTTGGGGCACACTAATTAAAGACTACAGTAGGCCATCATGCAAAGGTAGGGTTCATATTCAAAGACTGTAGTGGATCGAGGAGTCATGTCTAATTATGTAACCCTAAAGTAATCTTCTTCTCTTATATTAGGAGGTGGTGGCATACATTTTATTCATTTAGTTCAACAATGAGCAATGAATTAGTTTGTTGTTTTCTTTGTAGCTGATTTTTGTTAGGAATTAATGTGAAAGGAGATTCGGGTTTGGACAATCCATCTTTTGAGTTTTTGTTAGATATTTCCTACAATAAGTGTTTGTAGATTCTAGCATTACCAGAGTTGCAGTTTTGATTAGCTTTCAATTTTCAGCTATATAGTTCAACTTTTAGGAATTATTTTAGTGTAAAGTCTGTTTACAATGGTCTAGAAAATCTAACATGGTATTAGAGCACAATTTTCGAAATCTTTCAAATTTCATGTATGGAGAGACAAGCTATCTGGAGTAGTGAGTTGGAAATTTTCAGTGGGTAGTATGTCCAAGATTTAGTGATCAATGAATAACCGTGCCAGTGATTGGTGTGTTGACCTAAGAAGGGTCGTGGAGTGAGAAGACTTTGTTGATCCAATGCTTCTAAATTGTAGCCTGTTTGAAATAGTTCCAGCAATGGTAACTCCCAACATGTGTGAGAGTCACTTGTTGGAGGAAGCCTCCAACTTTGTGCTATGTAAGTTGAGATTGCAGGATCTCTTGGAAATGACAAACTTTGTGTTACCTTGTGGAGGTGGTTGTATTGCTTATAGTGTCTGAGATCTATTAGAGCACACCTTTGTTGGACTTGGTGAAGGACCACATGGTCCCTTATATTGCAGGAAAAAGATTGCCAGGGAGATGTGCAATTCCTTGGGAACCTTGTAGCATAGTGTGAATGTATCCAACAAGATGCTCTTAAGTAACAAACTCACCTCTATTTGTATGAGAAAAACATATATAGTAGCAAGATATGTCTTGAAGAGAACAAAACTAGGAGATCAAATTGCTGCAGTTGGGGAGACAGTGGAGAATAATGACTTAGTTCAGATTTCTTTGAATGGCTTTAGTCCATTGTGGCATAACTTTGCCCACATTATTTATGGTTGGGAGAAGTTATCTAACTTTAAGCAATTATGGGATGCTTTCATTGGAGAGGAGCTAAGACTACAGTAAGTATCTACAAGTAATAAGTTTTTTCCATACCTACTCGCTAGCGATTATTGGGAAGGTGAGAAAGGGAGGAAAGAAAGGATCTGTGAAGGTTCAGAAGAAGAAATAAGACTCTGGGGCTTCTAACTAGCGAATAATTTGAGCCATAACAAGTGCTTCAAATGCAATAAGTATGACCATTATTCTTCTTAGTATCATGATAAGAAGGGGAAGGGTAAGCAACAACAAGAGAAACAATGTGCATCAAGTGTTGAAGTTTCAAGAATTGACGAGTTGAATGGTAGACTTGATGCAACATTTGTTGTGGTGTCAGGCCTTTCCACCAACATATTTTTAGGTGTTGGGTGGTATTTTAACAATGGAGCCTTGAGACACATGACTTCGAATAAACAAACCTTCTCCAAGTTAGAGAAATCAGATATCGACATGCTAGTGGAGCTTGGTGATCATGGGAAGTACCCATTGATTGCATTATGGTTTATCACATTCCGCAAGACGGGAGAAGTTTTGGATCTACATGAGGTACTATATGAGGTACATGAGATGAAGGAGAATGGTAAACAATAGCAAAAAAAAACTCATAGGAAATTCCAAAGCTTCAAGAGTTGACAAGTTGGCTGCTAGGTTTGATCTAAACTTTGTCTTGGTGTCATGCCTTTCGATCAACATGGTTTAGGTGTTGGGTTGTATGTTAACAATGGAGCCTCAAGGAACATGATTCTGAATAGATAAACCTTCTTCAAGTTAGAGAAATGAGATATTGGCATGTCAATGAAGCTTGGTGGTGATGGGAAGTACTCATTATTGGGGTTAGGGTCTATCTTATTCCTCATGCCAACAAGAGAAATTTTGGATCTACATGAGGTATTGTATGTTCCTAGTATGATTAAAAATATCCTTTTGGTTTCTTGTCTAGTATATTTTAAGTGTAGGGTCAATTTTGATGATTAGGAAGTGATCATTAGAAGTTAGAACCTTGATCCTTGTTGAGTTTTGGCCAGAGGAGTTAGGGAGGGTTTCCTTTATAGATTTCTACCACTTCCAATGAAGTAAAGAGCCTTGTTGACTAGCAATGACAATCTATGCGAGCTTTGGCATAGAAGATTTGGTTACTTGAACTATGCTTCCTTACCTCTTTTGGAGGACATGGTTGTGGGATTCCCTAACTTTAAGATTTAGAAGAAATGAGTGTGCAAGAGATGTGCACTTGAAAAGCATGACAATGTTGCTTTCTCAAGCTAATTCATTTAGATGTTTGTGGACCAATGTCATCAACTTTATTGTCTTTATTTTGTTACTTTCATTGATGACTCTTCCAGAAATACCTAAGTGTTTTCTATGAAGACCAAAGATGAGGTCCTTAGTAGGTTCTAAGAGTTTAAATCTCTTGTTGAGAACTATAAAAGTAGGAAGATTGAGGTATTGAGATCAAACAATAGAGAAGAGTATACCTCCAATGACTTTGATTCCTTTTGTAGAAAAGTAGGGATCAAGAGAGAGTTGATAATAGCATGTAGCAAAATGGGGTTGCTAAGAGAAAGAATAGGTCCGTAGTAGAGATTTATATGTTTATGGTTCTTGAAATTGATTTGGCTAATTTCCTTTACATAAAACATGTTATATTGTTGTCTGCATATTGAATAGATGTCATTTTATTATATTGATGGACATGAATGTAGAGGAGTCTTTCACAAGGGAGCAACTATATGTTTCTCATCTCATGATGTTTGGGAGTTTGATTTACCTTTATGTTATAGAGGAGAAGAGGATGAAGCTTTAACCCTCCAACTTCAAGCGTATTCTAGTTGGCTACAATGAGTCTTCAAAGTTTTATACGATTTATGTCAATAGGGAGTTGATAGTACCTTACAACCTACAATAAAATGGTTTGTTGAGAGACACTCTAGAGGAGGCCTGCACAAGGAGGAAACTAGATGTGTCTTAATTCACGATGCTTGGGAGTCCAATTTACATTCATGTTCTTGAGGTGAAAAGGATTAAGTTTGAACCCTCCAACCTAATGCGTATCCTAGTTGGCTACAATGAGTCCTCCAAGGCTTAGAAATATTTGTTCCATCTTAGAAGAAGATAATAGTAAGCTAGAATGTGAAAGATGATGGGGATGCATTGTCTTCTCAATTTTAAGAGTTCCTAATTGTGATTAAGGAGAGAACACTTGTTGCTTCAAGTGTTGATCCATAGGTTTCAAAGAGTTTAGGTTTAAGTCAAATAGGTTCTAGTATAGGTATAGAGACAACTATACCACCTAGTAAATTAGGATTCTAGGTATCTTACACAAACATTGGAGGAGGCAAAGGATTAAGTTGGTGTTCCAAAGACTTCTTTTTGAGTAATTCATATTACCAAGAAATTTCCTAATTATATTGCATTGATGTTTTACATCATTGATTCATGATGTTCTAGTGATAGGGAGGAAGTAGGTGAGTAGGTATGGTGGGATGCCGTGCTGTGGGAGTACAACTCCATCATGAAGAATGATGTCTAGGATATTTTGTCAAGACTAGAGGGGAAACCAATGGTTGATTGTAGCTTATTGTTCATGGTGAATGTTGTTGATGGTAGCATAGAAAATAATAAGGCTTAATTCGTAGCAATAGGGTTCTCCTAGATAGAGGCAGTTGACTATGAGGAGACCTTTGCTTTAATTTCCAGGCATACTTCTATTAGGATCATCATGTCTAAAGTATCAATTTTTGTTTGGTAGTTAGATGCATGCTAATACAACTTTCTTTAATGGGTTGATTGAGGAAGAAGTGTACATTAATCAATGAAGAGGATTGGAGGTGCATGGGTGTGATACTTGTTACCCCTCATGTCAGTAGGGGTACATACAAAGCATTGCATCATTTTTCACCACTATTTTCAGCCTAAAGTCACAAGTCGAAAGCCAAGTAGCAACCATGTGATGCCCTATATGAGGCATCTTGGACCTTGTGTCTCATTGTTCGTGTCTTGTTGTTTTGGTCGGACCATGCCTTATCCCTTTTAATTCATCTTTGGCTTCTTTTGTTCCATGTAGGATTGGAGGCCTTAGGTGGGATTGCTTAAGGATTCATGGTTTTGTGGGAGCCTTCTTTTGTAGGGTTGATCACTGGTGTATGGGCTAGTCAAACCCACGTCAAGGTGCACCTATGTCTTACCACATTGGTTATGAGTATATAGAGTATGTAGGTGGCCTTGGCTTTGGTATAATATCTTTTAGAAAGTTCTCATGCATGATAGTCTCATATTCATAACTTTCTTGGTTCTTGAGGCATTTCACATTTCCCTATGCAGTGCTCATAGAAGTAAAAAAGTCAACTTAGCCTCAAATTGGTTAGCTTGATGAGAGGGTTACATGCCACATAAAATTTGTCCAAACAGTGAAGGCAGTGACAAGTTACAACTAGCCAAAGATGGTCAAACAAGTCATATAAATGTTGCACATATCGCGATATCAGAATTATCATGATATTATCGCCGAAAATCACCTTACTGATATTATCACTGGTATTTATCGCAATAAATTGCCTGAATTGAAATTATTGTGATAAATTGAATTTATCACGATAATTTTGAAATTATGTCAATTTCGACTTATTGACATTTTTTTTTTCTTTTGACCCTATTTTTTTAAAAGTGAGTTAGGGGATTGAGCTGTGAGGATACTCTAACTATTTCCATCAAGCAAACAAGGGAAAATCTATTGTTTTCATTTCCCATGATTCATCTCATGAGATACATAACCTAGTAGTTAATAGTAATATTAAATTCTTAAAGTAAAAGTGACATTTTCCTTTATCTTTTATTTTCATCCTTTTACTTAAATTTTTAACATTACCATTAATTGACTCAAGATGTTTGAGAGTGGTTTTGACCTCATTGGATTTCATATGGAGAAAGTAGAATTTTAGATCCCACTCAAAATCCAACAGACTTAACAGTTTTTAGGATTTCAGGATTGGCGAGATTGCAATGTTTCTATTACATTGTGTGATGTACGAGGGTATGGAACTAACATTTAATCAAGATCACCAAGCCCTCTATGTACCTCGTTGTTAGTGGCATAGATTGTTGAGCTCCTTCATGATTGTAGTATTAATGTACACTTAACTCAATTATTCATGACCCTAGTAAAAATGTACACTTCACTCAAGCAACAACATTGATTAGAATGTTAAACTTTTTCTATCTTATTTTGATGCTCAAAGAGTGATCTTAATGAGGAGGATCCCAATATAGGCAATGGTTTTGATGTTATGTAGCTATTTGTTGTAACATGATTTTATTTAGATTCCAGAGGCCATTTAGAGCCTCTCAATTGATCTTTTTTGATTCAAAAATGGCTTGCACTCGATGATATTTTGGTTATATACAGTCTTGCTATATACATGAGAAATTTTTCATATTGGTGTATAATAATTTGGATTCATATAGATGCACATGAATTATATATTAGATATCATTTTTGGGATTCAACTGCGTTAAGTAAGTCATTCAAACGTATGACCATTTCCATGAGAGATAGTCGTAACTGACTAATTTCTCATGATTTTTGAATAGTTCACTTAGCACTCATTGCATCGGGTGATGCTCACAGGGGTGAAGAAGTGGGATTGAAACTAGTGAAATGTGGAGAACGAATCACATAGCATCAATCATCACTTCCGGGGCTTGCACCCGGTAACCAGGACTTCCCAGGAGGTCACCCATCCCAGAACTCCTCTGGCTCAAGCGCGCTTAACTGTGGAGTTTTTCCCCACAATCAAGCCCACTTAGCTTGCTACCCCATTTGCAAAACCTTAGCAAGTATTGTGCCTCATGAACCATTCAAGTAGAGATCCCTTGACTCTTTTTGAATTTAAGTATGGGGGATTTACGTAGTGCATTATATTAGATATCATTTTTGGGATTCAACTGCGTTAAGTAAGTCATTCAAACGTATGACCATTTCCATGAGAGATAGTCGTAACTGACTAATTTCTCATGATTTTTGAATAGTTCACTTAGCACTCATTGCATCGGGTGATGCTCACAGGGGTGAAGAAGTGGGATTGAAACTAGTGAAATGTGGAGAACGAATCACATAGCATCAATCATCACTTCCGGGGCTTGCACCCGGTAACCAGGACTTCCCAGGAGGTCACCCATTCCAGAACTCCTCTGGCTCAAGCGTGCTTAACTGTGGAGTTTTTCCCCACAATCAAGCCCACTTAGCTTGCTACCCCATTTGCAATATATTGTTTTCAAATTTTGAATATTTTATGTATTTTTTGGTCAACCAATTTTTGGGTCCAGTTGAGAGGATGTTGTGACCATTTACCATCAAGCAAACAAGGGAAAATTTGTTGTTTTCATTGCCATGATTCATCTCATGAAATACAATAATTTTTGTTTTGATATGATTTTGTATCATTCCATTAGATCTTCTGACTCAAGACAAATGTCATATTTCAATATTGAAGTACAATGTATCACTTGACATCTTATACATCTTATATATCGATTTTATTTTCATATTTACATAGCAATGTGTTTGTTTGATGTTGATGTTGATGTTGTTTTAGAAGTTAAAACATTGAGAAAAAAAAAAAAAAAAGATTATTTTTGTATTTTTTCAAAGTTTCCCAATAATGTCCGATATTTTCCCTGATATTGTCAATAATTTAAATTTTGGTTCCCCGACAATAAATTGCCAATAACGATAAATGTAACATTGATATAGGTTTCCAAGTGGTAGAATAGGGTCAACAGTGGGAAGTTTGGTACATGCATAAGATTATGAGTGATCTAGTGAATGAGAGGAACAAAACGCAAGTCTTAGCATCCTCAGGTTCCTTAGGGTGTGAGAGAACCAACATAATGGACTAATGACATAGCAGCAGCAGTGATGATGTGGCAATGCTAGGCAGGATTAGGAAAAAGGAGGTCATACCTAGTTGAGATTAGGGTTACGTGGAAAATTGTCTGAACCATCAACCTTGTTACCCACTTTTATACAAGTGCAACCATGGGAGAAAATTTTTCCTCCCAGAATTCAGATTTGTAGCTAGTAGCCACACACGCTCCTTAGATAGTAGCCTCAAATATTCCTCTCACTCATTAGTGGTTAGCTCATTCACTTGATCAACGTACTCATCATGATGAAGGTGGGTCAACAACCACGAGGTGCATTAGCCATTATTTCATACGAAGTGCTTAAATTTAATGTTTTGGGCATTTAAGTAAGGATCATGGGTTGAAGTTAGATTATCGGTCATGATACTTGAAAGCTATACTTGTTGCCTTACTTCACCTTGGTGGTCATCTTTTTCTTCTAGTAAAGTTTAAGCACCTAATGGATTTTCTTTCATTGCCCAAGAGGGGCACAAAGAGGCGACCTAGATAGGGTTAACATGTCCATATATTTCCATAACACTTTCCATTTATCCCTTTCTCTGTTTCCCTTACTTTTGGGTGGGTTGTTGCCAGTCGCTCATATTGCTTCCCTGCTTGTCCCATCCTATGAGAAGAAGGGGCTTGGAAATACCCAAATGTTGATGTTACTGCAAGAAAGAAAGAATAAAAGAGCAAGTGCCAAATGTCTAAATGAAAAATAAAGGCAAGGGATGAGTATAAAATTAAAAGCCAATATAACTTGAGCTCTATCGCCTCATATGAGGTTATCATCTCAGTCCCATGTATATCACACCTATCAAAGTAAAAGGGGTTCAAAATAAACATCCCAACCCCTATGAGCAATGAACTACCCATTTTAAAAGGGGTTTGAAATGAATCAATGAAAGCATGGTAAGCAAGCCAATTAAAGCAAAGTAAAAGGCTAAGGGGTGGAAAATGTAGTGCCAAGGAAAGAGTAACTCAGGTAATGAAGCACTCTCTACAAAGGCGTTCATGGATGATGGGCTTGCATAATTAGTGTATAAGACTATGGCACCTCTCTTAAGTCCACCCTTGACCATATCACTTATCACTTACACGTATTGATTGAAGGGTCAACTTAGGAACTATTCCTTCCCTTGGGGTTGGGAACACTTAATAGGGGTAATTGATGATCCTCCCATACTTAAATCTATCAACTTGTAAAAGGTTTTAAGCTAGTGTGAAGTTTGAAAAAGATACTAAATGTAAGACATTTACATGGCTTTGACATTTAGTATGCTGGAATTTTTATGCTTGAATAATGGTTGTATTGCATATTAGTTGGTTTTTCTTGATTTCTAAGTTACACAATACAAGGAAATGGGTACGAGTTTCCAAAATGGGTACAAGTACGAAACGTGACCCCCCAAAATTTGGAAACAAGGAAATGTAATATATATATATATATATATATATATATATATATATATATATATATATATATATATATATATATATATATATATATCTATATATATATATATATATATATATATATATATATATATATATATATATATATAGATATAGATATATATATATATATATATATAGATATAGATATATATATATATATATATATATACATATATATACATATACATATACAGATATATATATATATATACACATATAGATATATCTGTATATGTATATGTATATGGATATATATATATATATATATATATATATATATATATAGCCCCAAGGGTTAGCTCAACTAGTCAAATAAGTGCCTCGCCATTCGGGAGGTCACAGGGTCAGTACTCCCCGAAGCCCTTGGGGTTAGGCCTAGATATTGGTCGTGGGGCTTGATACTTGACTAAGCTTAGATATTGTCGTGGACGTAGCGGACACCCAGTGATCGCGGGTGTCCGTGAACCACCAAAAAAAAAAACAATAATATATATATATATATATATATATATATATATATATATATATATATATATATATATATATATATATATATATATATATATCTATTAGGACATGTAAGAAATATGTGCAAGCATAAAACATACATGATACATTAAAATTTATTATTATTATATTATCCAATTTTAAGGTCACGACCAAGCCAAACACCAAATTGGTGTAAGAGACCGCCTTGTTGTGGGACAAGGGACCCACCTCTGCGCAGCTATTTGACTACTAAGTCTATGAAGGGATACATACTCTACCCCCCTTTGGTTTTGAACCTGTGACCTCTTAGGAGGAAACACATGCTCTTAACCATTAGGCCCACTCAAGCTCTTAAACACATGCTTATTACATTATGATTAAATTTCCCAATGTTAATGAATAAACTATAAGTCTCTAAATTTACATCACATTTACTCATGAATGATCACATAATGAAAATAGCAATATCCAAAATCAACCACAAGAAATTTCTAATTTCTTGTCTCATGCTTGATTGGGAGTCTTCTCCTACATAGTCGAACGACCTTTGTGCTCTTGATTAAATACAAGTTCCATACCCTAGTACCCTAGGTGCTCTTGATTATTGGGAATCTCCCTTGCATAGAGGGCTTGGTTCTCTTGATTAAATACAAGTTTCATACCCTAGTACATGACAAAATCCAATGGAAACATTGCAATACCCCCAATCCTGAAATCTTGAAAAAATTTAAAGTTTGTTGGATTTTGAGTGAGATCTAAAATTCTACTTTCTCCATATGAAATCCAATGAGGGCGAAACCACTCTGAAACATCCTGAGTCATTTCATGGGAATGTTAGAAATTCAAGTAAAAGTGACATTCTCTTTTATCTTTCATTTTCATCCTTTTACTTTAAGAATTTAACATTACCATGAACTACATATCAACACTAGCGCCATGTGCTTGAACGATAGGTTACCCCACTCAATTTTTTTTGTTTCCAATCTTCAATAGATCCCTCTATCACTCCTTAATTGGAAAGGAGCGAAGAAAAAAATGAAAAAGAAAAGCTAACAAAAGTCACTTTATTGTTGAAACGTGGTTGTATCACCTATAAACGCATTTCAAGTTGTACTGGGCCACGTTTCCCCCATGTGAAACGTGGCAGTATGACTTGAAAAACGTTTCTAGGCCATACCAAACATGTTTCCATACCGTTTCTACCCAGAAATGGGCTTAGGCCCAACGTTTCCTGCAACATAGCTTGATTTCCTTGAGCCTATGATTGATGATGACATGGCCCTTTGGAGGACATTGATGATTCTTCTCTTGCACTTGATTGATGATGTTACACACCCTTCAGAGGGTATTCCACTTGAATGTTGGATGCTTAATGATGAACACTGTGAAAATTTTAATACTGGAATCCTATTGCAACAACTGGAAATTATTTTTCTAATTGTTAATTAATTTAACAATTTATCTGCTATGACAAATACCAAATAATTCACACTGCAACCTTCACAAATAAAACTGCAGAAAATAATAGCACTGGAAACTGAAAAATCCTAGCACACACACATCAAAATTAGCATAGTTATTTTTGAACAAATGTCTCTGGAATAACCCAACTTGGGAAAACTAGTGCAAAAACTAAGGGTTTTTATTATTATGTAGCAGTGAGAAATTCCGAGTACAATCTAGATGCCGAAAACTGGAAATCCTACAGAGAAATTATTGGCAAAAATATTGTGAGGAATTTTCCTCACCCCCACTAGCAATCCAGGCTCTGACTGTGATGAGCCTCATCATTGAGTAATTATATGGGCCTTAATTGGCCTTAATTCACCTCCTAGCTTAGTCAAACCAACTATTCTCACAACTTATTGCATACTTTTGATTATATTTTGCTTATGAGATGAGTTAGAGTTGGATATTTTGCTTTGTGGTCTAACATGCATGTAATGTAGGAATAAAGGATAAAAGCAAGGAAAATGCAGGGATAAAAGATAAAAGCAAGGAACTATGGTAAAAGACCTTGATAAAAACTCAGAGGGGACAAGGGAGAGGAATTACAGGAGGCAAATCCTCCTCATTTACTACCCCTCCATTCAAATATCCCTCCATCAGCTGAAAGTACAAAAAACCCCCTCCTAGAAGGCAACCAAGCAAGTGAAAGTGCAAACAAGCCAAATCAGGAGTACTAGAAGGCAGCCAAGCAAGTGAAAGTACAAGCAACCTCCCTACTAGAAGGCAGTCGAGCTAGTGAAAGGGAAAGAACGAGTTTATCATTGAGTTGGGAGTTGTGCCTCCCTGATTTTGAAGGAAGTCATTGGAGACTTCAGATGTATAAATAGAAGGGCTTAGGACCTCAATTTTTTTAGTCAGTTAGCAAGCATTAGAAGAATTCGGACATTTTACTCTACTTTGTGTCCAGGTGCAGACTTGTAACAGTTTTGATGTAATACAATGTTCTTTTATAATGAAGATGAGTTTTGTTTTGAGCCAGCACTGAGTTAACTCAGAGGGTTAAAGCTCTTGGGTTAGGGCTCAACCCTAGCAGCCAAAGCTCCTCTTTATTGTATTGTTAAGAAGCATAGTTTCTTGTTTTCTGTTCTTCTACTTAAGTAGTTCATTTCCATTCCAGAGGTTTATTGTTTAACTGTTCATCTGCTTAAATAGTTGCAATCTCATTATAGTAGTGCAGAGTAGATCATTTATGATTTCATTCAGTTAGCAGGTTAGCAAAGAAAAGATCCATAAGGTTGTCCACAGGTGTCTCGGCCTCACCTCCTCCCTCTGGGACCATGACGTGAGGAAGAAACCCTGCAGCAACCCCAAAAACCCAGAGTTTCAGTTTTGCATGAAGTTTTTCATTTAACGCAGTCACTGGTTCATTACATTGTTCCTTGGTTCATTTCATGGTCATTCATTCATTTCATGGTCACTTGTTTTGTTGGGATCACGATTGTCATTACACCAAAACTTGCAGGTGTTAGTAAACGGACGCATCGCCAGAGTTAACGGATCCTCGAGAGGCAGTTAGTCCATGTCACGAAACACACGGGGAGTGCTGGATTATCCAATGCCCAACAATCTCCCCCCTAGCGTGAGCCGGGTGTGATTCGAACTCAAGACCTTTGGCTCTTATACCACAATAATGGCAGAAGGGTCCTCAGACACGTAATTTCATTAATAAGAAAAAATAATTACTTAATTTGATTTTGCAAGAGTTTACACCCGAACAACCAAACACTCTTGCAATGAGCTATTTATAAGCTCCATGTCCTAACTACCTCTAATTATGGATCACTTATTAAATAACAAGTGTCCATTTACAATAAATGCTATTCAAACCAACTAGCTAACAAATCTCCTAAAATAAATCCTAAGATACGACACATTTGGAGAGTCATATCTAGTTACAAAAATATGCTAGTTCTAAAAGTCTCCATTAGATAATTAAACGTTCTAGAATAATAATTATTAATTTAATATCTTAAATTAATAATTATTTTATTCTAATTTTATAACCTATGATAAAATTGTATTTTTGGATCATCTAACATTCCCCCCTATGATACAAAGATACATTACAACAGATACCAAGTTCATCCCTAAACTTAGTAAATTTTATTCTTCCAAGCGGTTTCGTGAAAATGTCGGAGATCTGATCTTCGGAAGGACAATAAACTGGCTTGAGGACATCTTTGGCAATGAGAGATCTGATATGATGATACTTCGTATCCACATGCTTTGTCTTTGAATGAAAAACTAGGTACTTGGCAAGTTTGATGGCTGACTGGCTGTCAATGAATAATGATGTAGCTTCTGTCTGAGAAATGCCCAAGTCCTGCAAAATTTTGCACAACCAAACAATTTCACATGCTGCTTCCCATGCTGAAATGTACTCTGCTTCTGCGAAAGAAGTGGCCACTGTAGCTTGTTTCTTACAACTCCAAGATACTGTTGTTGACCCCATGTTCATTAAATAACCTGATGTTGATGCTCAATCATCAATACTCCCAGTAAAGTCGGCATCGGAATATCCACCAAGTACAAAATTTTTAGCCTTTCTGTAAAGAAGACCAAAATCTTTTGTTCCTTGGATATATCGAAGAACTCTTTTGGCTGCATTCCAGTGGCTGTCTCGTGGTTCCTGCATAAAACGTGAAAGAATACTGACTGCATAAGATAGATCAAGACGAGTATTTGTCAAATAAATCAAGTTGCCAATCAACTGTCTGTAAGTTGTACTGTCCACCTTTTCCCCCCTTCAAATTTTGAAAGTTTCAAGTTTTGCTCCATGGGGGTGAGAACAGGCTTGCAATCCTGCATGCCAAATCGCTGAAGAACCTTTGCTGCATACTTACTCTGAGAAATGAAAATATGATGTGGACGTTGGAAGACTTCAACTCCAAGATAGTAGTGAAGTAATCCCAAGTCTGTCATCTTAAAACCTGCATGTAACTCCTTTTTCACCTGTGCAATATGATCATCATGGTTGCCAGTAATGATCAAATCATCTACATACATAACAAGAATGACCAGATATTTTCCCTGTTGTCGCACATACAAAGTATCATCAGATTCACTTTGTTGAAAACCAACTTCCTTAAGGTATTCATCCATCTTTGCATACCAAGCTCGGGGAGCTTGTTTTAATCCATATAAAGCCTTGATCAATTTGCAGACTTTATGTTCTTGTCCTTCAACTTCAAAACCTGGCGGTTGGGTCATATACACTTCCTCTTGTAAATCCCCGTTGAGAAAAGCACTTTTCACATCCATTTGATGGACTTTCCATCCTTTTTGAGTGGCCAATGCAAGTGTTAATCGGATGGTATTCCATTTAGCTGTAGGAGAAAAAGTTTCCTCATCATCAATGCCTTCCTGCTGCGCAAAACCTTTTGCGACAAGTCGTGATTTATACTTTTCAAGTTCTCCCTTTTGATTATACTTAATTCTGTAAACCCATTTGCATCCTATGGGTTTAACATTTGATGGACAATCAACAAGTTTCCAAGTGTTGTTATCAATTACTGCTTGATATTCTTCAACCATAGCCTATTGCCATTCTTTATGTTTTACTGCTTCTTTGTATGTGGAAGGTTCAGTAAAATCATTTGCTATCAAGGCAAAATTGCCTTCACTTCTATGTGCCCTTCTGGTGCCTGTTTTATTCTGCTCATCAGGCTTTACATCTTTCAAAAGTTGAACTGCCCATTTCGGTAGTTGGTGCTCACTTGTTTGCGCTTCTGTAAAGTCTCCATCATTCTAAGAGGATTAATATAAACTGATGTTTGTCATTCAGGTGAAGAATGTGGAGAATCATTGTCAGAAGAACTGCTGCTGCTTGGAGATGTGGATGAACTGCTAGAAGACCCAGATGATGTTGTTGATGTAGATGGACTGGATGACTCATCTTCAGAGGAAGGAAAATCAAGTTCATACCAATTTGGTGAAGTTGGTTGACTTTTCATTTTTCCATTTCTTTTACTTCCCTTAGTTTCTAACTTGTGAAGAAGATTTTCTATTTCTTCAACACTCTTACTCTCTGTTTCATCAAAAATGACATCCTTGCTCACAATGAGTTTTCCATTGGTCAAAAGACGATACCCTTTCTTCTCATCAGAATAGCCAACCATTGTGCATTTTAAACTTCTTGAGTCAAGCTTAGTTTGTTTTTGTTTCGGAACTAAGGCATAACATACTGATCCGAAAACTCTAAGATGTTTAACTCGAGGTTTGAAACCAAACCAAGCTTCATAAGGTGTGATTCCATCTAAAGAAGCAGTTGGAGATCTATTTCTTAAGTAGACAGCTGTATGAATTGCTTCTGCCCAATATGTTGGACTTAACCTCTTGAAAGTTAACATGGATCTCGCCATTCCTAACAAAGTGCGATTCATTCTTTCGACTACTCCATTTTGCTGTGGAGTGTAAACATTAGTAAGATGTCGTATTATGCCATTTTCACTTCAATAAGTTTTGAATTCATTTGAAGTGAATTCTCCCCCATTATCCATCCTGAGAGTACCTATCTTTTCTTTGACTTCATTTTCAACAAGTTGGCGAAAAATTTTAAACTTCTCAAATGCTTCTGACTTGTTCTTCAAAAAGTAAACCCAAGTCATTCTACTGAAATCATCAATGAATAGTAAGAAATATTTGCAACCACCAAATGAAGTTTGTAGTGGACCACAAACATCACTATGAACTAGTTGTAGCCGCCTGTTTGCATGCCATGAACTTGTTGGAAAACTTTCTCGACTTTGTTTGCCATAAATGCAAGCTTCACATTTTGCATTTTCCTTTTTGAAAGTGGGAAGTCCTTTAACCATTCCTTGTTTCTGCAATTGAGAAAGACTCTCAAAATTTAAATGTCCATATCTTACATGCCATAGTCTTATAGGTGAAATCCCTGTACTCACTGCCCCTACAAAATCTGAATGCCTTGGAATAACTGTCCCTTTCATCCGTAACAGTTTTCCAACTTCATAACCTGTCATGACTGTTTTCAAGTTCTGTTTGATTGAATTAATCTTGACTAAACCATCTTCCATAATCACCTGATGTCCTGCTTGTCGAATTGTGACTAAAGAGAGCAAGTTTTTCTTAAAACTTGGTACATACCATACACTGGAAATCATCTTTTCTCCAATGCCAGGGAGAAAAACTTTAACTGCTCCTTTTCCATAAGGAGTATGCTTTGTATCGTCAGCAAGAAAAATGGAATTAAGTTGGCATTCTTTAAAATTCCAAAAAAAATCACGTCGACAAGTCATGTGCTGAGTTGCTCCTGAATCCAAGATCCAGGCATCTTCATAGTCACTTCTAAGATGCGATGAAAGTTGTGATGCTGGCGAGGAAGTAAAAACATATTTTGAGTTATCATCATCTTGATCATTTGAAAATTGCGTTGAATGCTACTGAAACTTGGGAATTTTATTAAGTGAAGTTCGACAATCTTCAGCATAATGGCCAACTTTGTTACATCTTCGACACACAATTTGACTTAAGTCTCTTCCTCTTCCTGAATATTGTCCTCTGCCTCTACTTTGACTTCTATGTTGAGATTGTCCTCTACCTTGATTATTGTTTCCTTGTCCTTGAAAATTGCCTCTTCCTTGGTTGTTTCCTCTACCTTGAAAATTACTTCTTCCTAAACTGTTGCCTTTGTTAAAGTTGTTTCCTTTGCTTTGGCTTCGACCTCGACTTTGCGCTGCTTGATTTTGATTGCCTCTGCCTCTGCCTCGAGAACTGTCTGCTGATGATTTACTAGTGCTGGCCTCTGTGAGAAAAACATCTTCACCAACTTTCTTCTTCTTCCCAAAGGTTTTATCATGTTGAGTCAACATTTCACAGAGTTCATCAAACTTTAGTTTCTCTAATTTCCCAGTTACTCGTAGAGTCCCCAAAAAATGCGTGTAGGAAGAAGGAAGACCAGCAATTACAATTGTTACCATAAAACTATCATCAATTGCGGGAAAACCAACATTAATAATTTCCTGCCTAATATTCTTAAGTCTTGAGATATATTCAAGAACATCACCGCCTTCAGTTAATTTTTGTTGCAACAATTTTAATTGTAGATCAACTTTCTTTGATTAAGGCTGAGTATCAAAGAGGTATTTGAAAGTTTTCAAAGCAGAACATGCATCTGTATATGGACATACATTTCATCATTCACAGAAGATTTAATAAGAGCTAAGGCTTTAGCATTCTTGACTTCCCATTTTGCTAGTGCAGCTGCATCTGTGGGTTTATTCGGCTTAACATCTCCATCACATATACCCTGCCATAATTCATTGTAAATGAGAGTGCTTTCAATGAGACGATGCCATGTTTTGTAAGATTTTGTGCCTTCAAGTTTGTCGGAATCAGAAAACAAATTAATCAACTTAGACATTGTAGTGTTAAGACTTCACACCACGAATCAAGCTCCAAAAAACTCAAGATGCGCAACACACCAACAACACACGATGCAAAAAAAAAGAACTATTGGGGCTTGGCCTTTACCCTCGAATAGTCGTCAAAAACAGGAGAAAATTGACTGAGCTTTGCACTTGGCTCTAGTCAATTTCTCAAATTTTTACAAGACAACTTTCAAAATTTGACTTTTACAATGGTGCTTTTGCACAATCTGGTAAAAAATTACCCCCCTCAAAGTAAAATTACTTTGAGTTACAATGTGATGATCCCAATTGAAAAATAAAAAATAACTTCTTGAAAACAAATTACCCAAAACACCTTATCTCTCCAATTTACAAATTACAAATAAAAATCTCCTTTTCACTCCAAATACAAAATAAGACACTTATATCTCCACAAAATATTCTTCAAATTTACAAAATGTACTGTACCTTATCGCTCCAAATACAAATGGAAACACTCATTATTTCTTCAATTACAAAGAGCGAAAAACCATCCTTTCAACTCACACTCTCACCACTTTCATGCATATAAAAATGCATCTCCAAATCTTTGGCCAAATAAGAGTCTGGGCAATTTCACATTCTTTGCGGAAGCTAATAACATCTTAAAGTGCCTTCCCAATGGCGATGAGACACATCATTTTTACACCCGAAGACTTGCCCTCCGTTGCAAATTTTATTAATTGCATCGCTTGCTAACGCTGCTATTAATAACTGAACGTTGGATCTCAACTCTTTGTAGAAAGCGATGTCACCATGAAAGAAACGTTGTTCTTATTCTGGAAAACGCTAATTTTTTTATATAGCAGCCACTAATTTTGAATTAATCAACTAAAGGCTCACTGGCCAATAAGGCTCACATGTAAATGCCAGAATGCAGAATTATACAGCGATGTTCATGAAAGTGCTTTAAAAAATTAAAATACACAGCGCTTTCCTTTAATCTTACCAATGCCAACATGAAATTACATTCAATCATATTCATCAACGCATCAAATTAATAAAGCATCTGAGCCCCATTAATTACCATTCTCATCCCACTGAAATTCAACGTACCTTCCCAATCGATCACCGGCAATGTGAATTTGACCAAGCTATGGACTGCACCTTCGTGGCATTCAACTGTACAATGCATTTTTTTAATGGATCACACAAGCAATCGATTTGTCCCAATCTCAACGCTGCTAGTTCAAAGTGCAGAATGCTGGCGCAAACCATTCAACGCTGGAAAGCTGGTTCTTATTGCTGGAGGATGTTGGTTCAAATGCCAGACCACAAAGCTGAATCGATGCCAGGATGCTCAACGCAGGGGATTTGAGCATAAATTGACGTAAACCACTCATAAAAATGCAGAATCGATTTGCAGAATCGATTTGAATGTTTTGACAGGACTTTAAAAACAATTAAAATATACATCGTTGTCCCTTTTTTTTATTCACTCAAACAATTTGAAAAAGTCACACGGATTTGCATTTGTTGCTTTAAAAAAATGATTTTAGAATTTGCACATCTAAAATCAATAAAAAAAATTGCAAATTTCATACCAATCTTTTGCTGATCACTTCAACGGAGTTGAGTTTTCCACGATCTGATAGAGCTGGAATCTCCTCCTCAAATCAACTGCAGCATTACTGGAGCTCTGATACCACTTGTTGGTATCACGATTGCCATTACAACAAAACCCACAGGTGTTAGTAAACGGACGCATCGCCAGAGTTAATAGATCCTCGAGAGGCGGTTAGTCCATGTCACGAAACACACGGGGAATGCTGGATTATCCAATGCCCAACATGTTCCTTCACTCTCTTCCTGTCATTTGATTTCCCTCACATTCCCATTTCATTCTCCTTTAGCACGAAATGCTTAGTAGAAGCTGATAATTCATATTTAAACGGTTTTTACCGGTAGATCGCCTTTCACAAGCAAAATTGACCAATCACCGCCCGAATTTGCTTTTAGCATTTGACTTTGTGCACTTTAAATCCCAACAGTCGATCTACCTTGTCCGATTCGATGGCTATCGTGCACCTGCTCGCCAACCGGCTCAGTCAACTCTCCACTGTTGATCTGCATAGAAAGATCCGACGGCTATCGTGCCATATCACATGGATTTCTGTCCAGTCGTTATCCAATTGTAGGCATGTGATAAGAGCAGTTTCCCTGTGCTATGTGTTGCCTGGGGAGGCTAATCGCGTAAAATTTTGGAAAACTACTTACAACTTTGAGGGTGCGCGATAAACAACTTACCACCCTCTAAACCCGCTCTATCATTTCTGCAGATTCCTTTAGGCACTCCAATCTCCACCATCGATCTGTCTCCTGATCTGACGGTTGTCGCTTCACCCGATCGCCAACCAGCTCGGCCGATCTCCACCATTGATCAGTCGATTAGTCCTATCCGTCCATCTTTTGACTTAGCCTCCACGATATAATCTTAGTCGTTCATCTGCTTCATTACCCTATTCATTCACCTATTCACCTAAGCCTCCTGTGATCTGATCTCAGCCGTTCATTTGCCTTTCACCCACCTAATCCAACGGTTCTCATGCACTCTTGCTCCCTCACATTCTTCTTTCACCAATCTTGTCCTCCAACTACTCTTCCACTTAAACACAGACCTACCCCAGTTTCCTTTGCTTACCCCTTAGTCTAGTTTTGATGCTTTTACTTCTGTAACTTAGATAATTAGCATTAGATTAGTGTTGTTCTTGTAATTCTGCTTAACATAGTTATTTAATTGGTTAGGTAGGGTCTGGTGTGAGTTAGCATTACAAGTTGTTTCCTTCATTACTGAAGTAGAGTAGCTCCCCCTTCGAATAAATTTGCTCTTCTTCCATCAAAATCAAGCTTCTTCTGACCCTATAGAAGTCTGGCTTGGAAAACGTCTCTCCTGGCCTCTGGAACGTCTTTCCAACCTTTGGAATTGAAACTCGTCTTCTCCCCAGCAAAATCGAATTTCCTCTTAGAGGCTTGTGCACATCGCTTGCGTCAGCCTCACTGTGGTTCTTCTCCCTCTCTGCAATGTACTTCACCGGATCTGGAAAACTTTTTTCGGCCTCACTATTCCTGCCCCTCTCAGTCTCTACTTCCCTACTGAAGCTCGAACTCTTCCAACATTGCTAGCTCTCTGGAAAACCAAACTCTCCAAGGAAATCAAACTCTCTGTGGTTCTCACAAGTGTGTTCTCTATCTACCCATCGACTTCTTCTTATCATCCTCTGTTAGAGCTCCAACGACCAAGATCAAAACTTAATCAAGGACCAAGATCATATTAGAGTCGATCCATGTGAGTTTCCAGATGATTCACACCTTATATCAATTAATACTGATTAATTAACTTCTTTTCTTAATTTTAGACTTTGGAAATAATTTAAAATAGGATAATAATCTAATTGAGGTACTTCTAGGTGGAATTTCCAGAAACGATTTCTGGGTTATGGAGAGCTCATGTGTTTTAGCCTCTCCTCAAAGTTTCGAGACTATAACACCTCCAATGCTACAAAAACTTACACTTCCTCTTAGCGAGGAAGGTGTCCTCTCTAGTGTTGCACACTCTGTCACAACACCCTATCTCTATACCACCCTCTGTCACTGCAACTCCCTCTCATTTGTTGCTGCTGCAATTGCAACTACTGCAACTGAGAAGCATCCAAAATATTGAATCAACTTTGTTCAGTATGATGCATCTGTCTCCTGAGACCTGATTTCTTCTGAGCTTCCTAGCTAATCAATCACGCTCTGATACCATGTGAAAATTTTAATACTGAAATCCTATTGCAGCAACTAGAAACTATTTTTCTAATTGTTAATTAATTTAACAATTTATCTACTATGGAAAATACCAAATAATTCACACTACAACCTTCACAAATAAAACTGTGGAAAATAATAGCGCTGGAAACATAGAAATCGTAGCACACACATCAAAATTAACCCAGTTATTTTTGGACAACTGTCCTTGGAAAAACCCAACTTGGGAAAACCGGTACAGTGGCTGAGGGTTTTTATTATTATGCATTAGTGAGAAATTATGAGTACAATCTGGATGCCGAAAACTGGTAATCCTGTAGAGAAATTATTGGCAAAAATATTGTGAGGAATTTTCCTCACCCCATTCGCAATAAGGGCTCTGACTGCAGCTCCAAGTGAGTCGTCCAAATTGCTTCTGTGCAAGCCTCCATCACCCTAGTGCAGTGTTGATTTGGGGTAGCATCGGATGTACTCTAGCCACAAAATTTGGTGGAGAGGCTAAGGCACATGAGATCTCCAATACCCAGAAAGAGTTTGGACAGATTCTAAATAGTTTGGGAGATATTAAAATAATTAATATTTTTAATGGAGTCCTTAAGTCTAAACTTAGGGAAAATAAAAATATTAATGTGAATTAATATAAAACTGTGTTAGAATGGTCCAAAAGTCATGGATCAAAGCCAGATCAAATCTTAGGCATTGATTAAGGACTTAATCTTGGTCGTTGTTTTGTCAATGAGAAAATTATAAGAGGAGGCTTGAGGGTCACTTGGAGAACACACCGAGTTGATCAAGATTTCGACTTTTTGGGGCAGGGTTTGCTAAGGAAGTCGAGAGAGTGATCAGAGTTGCAGCTGAGGGGCAGTGAATATAGAAGCAGAGGGAAAAATTCAGAACTACTAGAACTGTTGGGAACTATCGGAACAACCAGGAAATCTGACGCAGAGGGCAGGAGCTAGAACTGCTAGGAAAAGTTGGAACTGCTGAAACTGCCGGGAACGCTGACGTAGAGGGCAAAAGCTGGAACTATCAGGAACAGTCAGAACTGCAGGAACTGCCGGAACTGTCGGGAAAGCTAACACAGAGGGCAGAAGCCAGAACTATCGAGAACTGCTGAGAAAGCTGACGGAGAGGACAGAAGTCCGAACTTCCCGGAACTGCTGGGAAAGCTAACGCAAAGCACAGAAGAGGCTGACGGTGGGGTTTTTCGTGGGGAAGATTGGAGCTGAGGAGCTGCTAGAGTGTTTATCCGGGGTTTCAGCCAGATCATTTGTCTCTGAAGGAGAGGTACTACTGCTAAGATTATTCTCTGTTGGGTGAGCCGGTTTTGGCACCCAAATTGTATTCAAAAACTGCATAATAATAAAACCCTCAGATAGTTGCACCTGTTTTCCCGCATTGGGTTTTTCTGGGAACATTGATCTAAAAACAACGGTGTCACTTGGTTGCTTGTTTTGTTTCCTTCAGTTGATGATCTGTAATGTGTTGAGCATGTACTTGTATTTATTTCCAGTATTTACATGGTAAATAACTTGTTAATTAATAGAACAAGTAGGTAGGAATAAATCAGAAAGTACATGGAGGGTTTCTAATGGTTTAGACTTAGAAATTCCAACATGCTATCAAAGTGTGGTTGCAGATCATAGGAGAACTAAGGACATCAGCTGAGTAGAGAAGCAACAGTAGAAATCAGTTGTCCTGAGTGACAGAGTTGATCCTTGCAGAGGGCGACAAAGGAAGGAGTGATGCAGAGGGACTGTGTCATCATTCTGGGCCAAAGAAAGACAACACAGAGGCTAAGGGAGGCAAAATCAGGCTCACGCAGAGGCCAGGAGGGTTGACACAGTTGGATGGGGGAGCTGATTTGCCAGTGTCGAGATTGCTCAGAGCTAAGTGGCTCAATCCTTCAGTTTTTGGGGTATAGAAGGTTGTGGGTAAGTTGCAGAGTGAAGTTGGTGCGGTACTGTAGTCAGAAAAGTACCTAACAGGGTAAGACCAAGGGGAGGGAGTTGCTGCCAAGGAAGATTTCTAGCCAAGGAATCCATATTAGTGGTGCAGTTGCACAAATGATCAGAGAGGGGCAACTTGACAGTTGGCAGAAGGATTTCCAGGAGGGAAATCGAGACTCAAAGGGAGTCCAGAAGAGAACTTCCAGACGGGAAGTAGAGAGACTCGGAGGAGTCAAACAGAGGACTTCCATATGGGAAGTAGAGAGACTTAGTAGGAGCTGAACCAAGAACTTCCAAGCGGGAAGTAGAGAGACTCGGAGGAGTCGACAGGGAAGAGTATAGAGATGGCCATGGATGGGATGAGGGATCAGGATAGGCTAGATGGAGCATCCAACTTTGTAGTCTGGAAGGCCAGGATCCTATCCATTCTAGATAAACATCATTCAAGGCCTTCGCCTTGAGGGATGACGATTGTGCCATGAGTACTCATGTGCCACTTGAGAAGAAGTGGGGATACATCGAGCTGTAGTCAGGAGGACTACAAGCGATGAGGGGCAGGATCCTCGAGGTACCCAACCTCTTGGATTATACCTTACTATGAGAGCCCCGATGAGGAGTAGCAGTACTGGCAGATGTCGGTAGAGACGCATGACAATGGAGCAGCAGAGGGAGCGACAATGCAGGATTCCCAGGGAAACGCGACACTAGCAGGCTACAATAGTGCAAGAGGCATGGGAGTGTTGCACTAGTGCAGGATGGCACAGAGAGGTGTGCAACGGTGTGAGATGTAGGGAGTTGTTGCAGCAGTGCAGAGGTCAAAGAGGGATCACTTGTCAATGACAGAGGGAGCTTCAGCATCGGGAGTGTCTCTAGCCTGACAAAGATGTCAGAGTTGGGAGATCAGTTACTTACTTCTCAGTAACTAAGTTGTAGTCAATTAGCAGTGGCGGTGTTATGGGCAGCACGATGAAACATGATGAGAGGGGATGCAGTGTAGACGAGGTAGTGGCAGTGGCAGGGCCATGGGCAGCAGCACGTACAAATGCAACAATGGCAGTGGCAAAGCCATGGGTGGCAGTACAAGATACAATAGTGTAGATGATGGGCAACAGGCCTAGCATCAGGGATTGATCCCGGATGATCAGAGTAATACTAAGTGAGGAGTATTGCTAGAGCACAGTCCTTGCTAAGAGGGAGTGTTTATTTGGGGTAGCATCGGATGTGCTCTAGCCACGAAATTTGGTGGAGAGGCTAAGGCACATGAGATCTCCAATACCTAGAAAGGGTTTGGGCATATTCTAAATAGTTTGGCAGATATTAAAATAATTAATATTTTTAATGGAGTCCCTAAGTCTAAACTTAGGGAAAATAAAAATATTAATGTGAATTAATATAAAACTATGTTAGAATGGTCTAAAAGTCATGGATCAAACCAGATCTGATCTTAGCCGTTGATTAGGGACTTAATCTCGGCCATTGATTTGTCAACGAGAAAAGTATAAGAGGAGGCTTGAGGGTCACTTGGAGAACAAGAAGTAGAGGGCAAAAGCCGAAATTGGTGGGAACATCTAGAATTGCCGGAACAACCGGGAAAGCTGACAAAGAGGGTAGAAGCCAGAACTACCGGGAACAACCAGGAAAGCTGATGCAGAGGGAAAAAGCAGGAACTGTCGGGAATAGTTAGAATTGTTGGGAACTACCGGAACTGTTGGGAAAGCTGACACAAAGGGCAGAAGCCAGAACTGTCGGGAACAGCCGAAATTGCCAGAACAGCCGATAAAGCTGACGTAGAGGGCAGAAGTCGGAACTGCCAGGAAAGCTAACGCAGAGGGCAAAAGAGGCTGACACCGTCCCTAAGGGCTGACGCTGGGGTTTTTCGTGGGGCATTTTGGAGCTGAGGAGCTGCTGAAGTGTTTATCCGGGGTTTCAGCCAGAGCATCTATCTCTGATGGAGAAGTACTACTGCCGAGATTATTCTCTGTTGGGTGAGTCGGTTTTGGAACCAGATTGTATTCAGAAACTGCATAATAATAAAACCCTCAGATAGCTGCACCGGTTTTCCCGTATTGGGTTTTTTTGGGGACATTGGTCCAAAAACAACGGTGTCACTTGTGTGCTTGTTTTGTTTCCTTCAGTTGATGATTTGTAATGTGTTGAGCATGTACTTGTATTTATTTCCAGTATTTACATGGTAAATAACTTGTTAATTAACAAAACAAGTAGGTAGGAATAAACCAGAAAGTACATGAAGGGTTTCTAACAGGTTAGACTTAGAAATTCCAACACGCAGTCCTTTCTATGCTCAGCCTAAATGAGTTGCTCCTTAAGCCATCTAGTCTGCTGCTGACTAGGAAAACGTCTCTCTTGGCCTCTGGAACGTCTTTCCGGCCTTTGGAACTGAAACTCGGCTTCTCCCCAACAAAATCGAATTGCCTCTTAGAGGCTTCTGCACAGCCCCTGTGTCAGCATCACTATCGTTCTTCTACCTCTCTACAATGTACTTCACCTGATCTAGAAAGCTTCCTCCGACCTCACTGTCCCTGCCCCTCTAAGTCTTTGCTTCCCTACTAAAGCTCGAACTCTTCCAACATTGTTGGTTCTCTGGAAAATTGAACTCTCCAAGGAAATCAAACTCTCTATGGTTCTCACAAGTGTGTTCTCCATCTATCCATCAACTTCTTCATATAATCCTTTGTTAGATCTCCAATGACCAAGATTAAAACTTAATCAAGGGCCAAGATCATATTAGAGTTGATCTGTGTGAATTTCTAGATGACTCACACCTTATCTCAATTAATACTGATTAATTAACCCCTTTTCCTAAGCTTAGACTTAGGAAATAATTAAAAATAGGCTAATAATCTAATTGAGGTACTTCTAGGTGGAATTTCCATAAACGATTTCTGGGTTATGGAGAGCTCATATGTTTTAGCCTTTCAACAAAGTTTCAAGACTAGAACACCTCCGATGCTACATAATCTAACAAATGTTGGGCTTGATGGTGACCCGACACACCTCTGGAGATTCTCCTCCATCCCTTGGACCTTGGATGTTGCCACTTGGGGTTAGGGTGTTACACATGAGCTTGATGTAGCACCTTATGCATGATGTGGTGGCTTGGATGGATGAAATTAGCCTTGAGGATGCACCTTTTGTTGATGAAGCATGAACTTATGGTGGGGAAACATGCCTCTATGATGATTCATTACACCTTTTGGGGAGAGACATGCCTTTTGGAGATGATGTCACCCTCTTGAAGTGTCTACACTCACACATGTGACTCTCTTGAGGGAATTTTTTATGTTTTATAATTGTATTATTATCTTAGAGGCTATTATAGGGGTTGGCTTAATGACCTATCCACCTTGTATCATGGATTTTCATTATTTCAAGGGCTTTAATGAATGTTTAGCCTTAAAAGGGTAAAGCACTTGGTTTCACTAGTATAAATAGGGAAGTGCTACCCTTCATTTGGGTCATTGCACACATGGAGATACCTCTTCTCTCATGCTTCTCTTTTCTCTCTGAATTTGCTATGGAGCACTAGTTGAGTGACTTTTCTCTTGGGAGGTCTTGTGATGTGGATGGTTTTTCTTTTCATGGATGATTATTGATGAACTTTGATGACATGTGCTATTCAATGTGAGTTATCTCTTCTAATCTTGTTTATTGTTGATGGATAAAGGTTATTAGATATTCATCATAGTTTTGTTGGTATTTTTTTATCTCTAAGTTCTCCTTGAACAAGGTTTTTCATGAAGTTTTCTTGAGGTGACCTAAGTTAAGTTCCCTCCCTTATCCAAGAAAATAGAATGATGCTAGGGTTAGAGGATTAAGAGACACAAGTTAGTCTCCCTTGGTTTCTTTGAACCCACATCCATTTTTTTGTTCTAGGGGTTGTTACCCCTATAGTCCTAAATTCCATTAGCACTAGATTGGGAAAGGCGCTATTTATCTTTCGTGTTAATCATTTAACTCTCTATAATTCATTTTTCTTTTGTTCTAGGGTAAATTAGGGTTTAGTTATGGCAAAATTGTATTTATTGACTTAGATATTAATGTCCTATGGTTAGAAACTGTTTAGAATATGTTGGAAAGGTAAAAGTATAATTTTAATTGTATTTTCTAGCCATAAATTAGGGCTGATGTCTAGGGGTTTAAGTACTATTATATGTTATTTAAACCACATAAAATTACTGAAATTATTTCTTTTGTTTACTCTTATTGTTCGCCCTCAATTTTTACTTTAATATAGTATTTTCTAATTTTTCATGTCAGTTTTCTTAAGCAAAGTGTGATTTCTTGATTATGTGTCTTGTGGGACCACCTTTAAACTTTCATTAGTTGACCTAAACCTTTAGGAGAATAGGACTCTTTGAAATCAAAGGAAATTCAAATCCACCTCAAACCCTAATTTCCAAATCTTATTCTTTGGTGGAAAATAGTTGTAGAACCCTTAGGGGACACTTAGCTTAGTTTGACGAGGTTATTTGATTCCCAAGATCTACTAGGGAAGCCTCCCTTTTGTTGGAGTGTGCCCATCACTAAAATAAGGGGAATTAAGGTGACTGTGATGACAGTTCCATAGTTGCACATATTCTCTTAGTCACCTATCGATGCTTTACACCAAGGTGCTAGATTTTGTTGTAACAAGCTTATTACTGATCTTAGCAGGGCCGCTAAGGTCTTGGCAGCCTTGTTAAATGGGCACACATAGGGCAAGGACCCACTGTCACCTCAGCTCAAACCCCTGTTATTTAGGTTCAACACCCCCTAAACAACCAAGGGAGAAGTCCCTAAATATACCCTAGCAACTCTGGTTTATGCCTAGTACGTTATATGGAGTCAATTGGCTGTAGGTGTTCTTTATTTGTTTGTTGTCTTGCATAAAAACAATGCTAAAAACAATGCATATTTCTAACAACAGATGTTAGTAGCCAAAACAACTCAAAGATATGGAATATTACCTATGGATTTTGGTCTATTAAATTTATTCTAACCAAATATACAATTATTTATCAGTTCTAATGCTTGGTTAAGGATCTACGGGTGAAATAACTTCCTGTCAGACTGTGATACCTACCTAAAAACATAGGGACAACAACCTATATTGTTTAATTAGCCAATCCACTATGTGAAAAACACCTCTAGGGAGTTCCCGAAAGTATGGAATGGATTGAGGGTGATTTCAGAGGCTATGGGGCCTCCCCGAAAATGCAATTTCCAACTAGTTGGGAATTGATTTTCAGATTTTTGGGTTATGTTTATTAACTCAAAAATTTCCATAAAATTAATTTTTTGATTTAAATAGCTGGGAAATGAAGGAAATTCAACTCTAACATGAAAAATGTGACTATAAATTAATTTAGATCCGAAAACATCAAGTTGCAATGTAGTAAACTCACCTATATGTTTGTAGAACTTGTTTTTGGTGGCTGAAAATGCAGGTTCAATAGGCAAAAAGACCTCTGAACCTGTAGGTCTGAAACCATAAGGCTAGATACAAGTGTAAAATGAAAGAAATAGGAACTCGTATCAAAATGGGGGTTAGGTCTAACAATTAAACTAATTTTTCCCAATAAATAATTTGCTGTAAATTGATGAAAGTAAAAGCTGGCAAGTAAATCCTACCTTAATTGTAGAAAGTAAAAAGGAGAATTTGAGATTTTTGGTTGTTGAAGTTATACTTGTGCCTTGGAGACTCACCCTTTGGTAAAGTGTGAAGTAGATGCCCCTCTTAAGTCACCATGCCTGCTTCTGGTCCTTTCAGAAATAGCCCCCACTGTATCTCAATTGACCCTGCAACTTTCAATCTTCCTTAGGAGTGACCCCCTCTTTGTGGCATCTCCAACCTTTGTGTTCTGTGTGTGGAAAAATCCGAAATCTTTGATTTAGTAAAGCCCCTTTTTGAAGTAGTTTAAAACCTGCAGATTGATTCACCTACAAAACCAAAACAAACAAGTGGGGAACCTTAGTTGCTTGCTTCCATGTAGCATATTAGCTCTTCAATGGCAAAGGACATTAATCTTGCGATATATTTAATTATTAGCAAGATGGAATTAGATAAAAATAATGTCCAATAGTAATAGCAAGAAAAATAACATTAAAGGAAACCACTCCACAATTATACAAGTGTACAAGAGTTTGCAAAATAGATGAGTTCTTTTTGTTGTATAGCATTTGTATCAAGTGAACAACAACAATTTACAAATGAAGAGAGGCTAGATTTTTATAGAAAAAATTATAATGGCTAGTTTGACTCTTCCTCGATAATAAATTTACTAGTCATTTACATGTTGGAGACTTAATAAATTAATTCATAAAATACTATAATTTATTTTTTACTTCACCCACTAAGGGGTCAACTTGGACAATTTTTCACAATTTAGCTCAAAATTCCCTTTGCTCATGGTCCATTACTCAACTGATTGGTCAATTGGGTCTCCAATGGCTAGTTGACTTCACCAACCACTATTTTTTACTTGACTTTTCCTTCTAATATTTTGACTTAGCCACATGGAAGTTGTATCTCCAACGTCCTTGACTTTTTGACTATTCCAGAACTTGGGTATGTTGAAACTGGCTGGGATCAAAACTAGGTATCTCTCGAAATCTTCATATCTTGCCCAACATTGCCACGTCATCACATGCTTACCATGTCATCATGCCCTGCTGAAGCTCTAACAACCTTGGGAATTTGGAGAAATTGAGACATGGGTTTTGTTCCTCTTATTCTATAGACCAATTTTGACATAATATACATCAAATTTTGTCAAGTTTTGCCCCTGTTAAGCGTCCTCGAAATTCTGCCACATCATCACTCCGAAGTGGATGATCTCTATTGCCTTTGAGGATTTGCAAAATCTGAAAGATGGGGTTTTGTTCCTCTCATTGAGTAGACCACTTTTGATGTCATGCATGTCACAAACAATCAAATGGTCTACTTGAAAACCCCCATTGGAAACTTTTCCTGTATTGTTGACCAAGCTTGATCGAGCTATAACTAGCCACCATATGCTTAGATTGATAAAACTTCGTGACATGGAATCCTCTCATCATGCTCTATAATATGAGACTAGGTTGACTTTTTGACCACTTGGACCATTTTGCATTGGGAATCTTGAACTACCTCAGGAAATGTTAATGTTGTCACAAGAGACTGCTATATTGCACCAAAAATCATATATTTCATGAGTAATATCGCACCAAAGCAAAGGTCACATATAGAATCTATAGACACTAACCATATGGAATGACATAGGTGCACCTTGATGTCGGCTGGACTAGTCCATACATCGATGATCACCTGTACAAATGCAGGGTCACATAAAACCATGAGTCCTCATGAGAAGCCTACCCAGGTCCTCCATTCTAATCAGGGACGAGATCTCCTAGTTGAAGCTTTCAAGGTATAGGGCATGGTCTAACCAAACAAGATAGGTACAGACTCAAACTGACAAGACACAGGTCTAGGAGAACTAATACAGAGCCTCACATGGTTTTTACATTGCTTTGACTTGTGACCTTGCGCTTACAATGCTGGTGAATGATGCATTGGAAAAAATCTATGTACCCCCATTGGCAGAGGGGAACAAGGCCCGTCAACAAAACATTGTGATCTTGTATAATAGACGAGCAGAAGATGCAGAGGCTGGTCATTGTGTACAAGTTTTACTCTGCTTGTGTTCTCTATTTGGAGTTATGCTGTTCGGTAAATGCCATATTCAATATGAACAGACATTGATTTATTTTTTCTGCTAGAAGTGATCATTTCCTTTTATGTTCTCTTTATATAATAAGAATTATGGAACTCAGGGAATTACACAGTTTGGGAAATTTGCCAAATTTTTATTGTAATTTGGACCAAGCCACCTAAGTGATTATTGATATGGTCAGTTTCTCTTGGCCTGCAACAATTTGCAGGACTACAAACCATACAAAATGAGTGGCATACACAATCTGGGTTTGTGAATGATTTGACAGGCCATTTAAACTCGCAATTCTTTAAGTTACTGTTGGCTGAAGTGTCTTGTTTAAAGCTTCATTTGAAAATTAGGAATACAAGTGCATGTGTACATTCTGAGTGTAATTGATTTAGAGAACTCTAGTATTTTGGCAGATTGTAGAGAAAGCTCTCGATGGCTTCTTGTGATTGAAAGAAGGTTAGGAAATTGGGGAGTGAGGAACAAATGCTGTAGAAAGAACTCCTTTAAGTTAAAGCCCAATGTTTAAATGCCAAAGAAATCAGCTAACTTGGTGCTCTATGGATGATAACATATAAATGAAGACGGTCGAGGATAAATTTCCCTTTGATTAAAGCATAGGAGAGCATTGGACACAACTCAGATGGCAATATATCAACATTCTAGTTCTCATGTGATATCATGATTTGCCAAAGGTAATAGAGGGTTATGAATCAGGTTGAAAAATATCTTTCTCGTACTGAGTAACTATTATATTTAAGGAAAAAAAATTATGTAGTTGTTTGAGGTGTTTGTGATGGCAGAATTGGTGAACCTTCTTCGGCATTTGCCAGATGGGCTTCTCTATTGTGCTATAATTTCACTTGTGATCAATGATTACTTAACCTCCCTATTGGGGTGGTGCTCTATCTCTAACTACTTATGGAAGAGGGTACAATTTATAATTGGAGTCTGTCTTTGGCTTAGTGTTTTTTAATGAAGTGGTTGTTCGATGAAATAGAGTCTTTTATCTTTATCATCTTTCATGGGTCTGCCATGATATACATTTGATTTTGAAGACTAGTTGAAGAAGGTTTAGGGATCATTTGAATGATTATTTGTTGTATAAGACATGACTGAAATTTGACAAGTTATCCACACATTCCTCTATGAAATTTGAAGAATGGAATGAAAGAGCTATTGCAGGTTACTTTTAATCATTTTAGAGTAAATGATTAAAAACATGGGGCTAGATGGGCTCTTGCAAGCCTGATATCTCACTTTTCTTTTTCAAGTTTAGTACTATCAATGATAAGTGATCTGTTACCCGCCATGTCAGTAAGGGTACACATATTTTTGCAGCACATTTCGCCGCACTGTAAGCCCAAATTCACAAGTCAAAAGCCTTTTAACAACCATGTGAGGCAGTATCCTAGAGCTTATGTTTGGTCGGACCATGGCCGGTCCCTTTGGGTTCATATCCGACTCCATTCGTCTTAGAAAGGATCAGAGGTCCTTGGATGGGCTTACATGAGGACTCATGGTTTTAGAGGAGTCTACTTATATAGGGATGATCACTAGTGTATAGGCCAGTCCAGCCTGCGGCAGGGTGCATGTATGTCTTATAGGGATGATCACTAGTGTATAGGCCAGTCCAGCCTGCGGCAGGGTGCATGTATGTCTTATTGCATGGTTATGTGTCTATTGAGTCTGTATGTGGCCTTGGCCTTGGTGCAATATCCCTCAGATGTTTCTCAACATTGCAGTGTCACAGAGTTATTTTTCATGTTTTTGAGACAACTCATGTTAAATTTTCGGCTTGATGAGAAGATGACATGCCATGCAGAAAATTTTCGAAATAGTGAAGGCATTGTCAAGTTACAACTGGTCAAAGTTGGTCAATAGGTACTACAGGTTTCCTTGTGGCAAAATAGGGTCAACGTTGAATAGTTTTAGACATGCATTATGTGAAAAGTGGTCTATATGAAAAGAGGAACAAAACCCATGTATCATATTTTCCAGGTTCCTCAGGGTGTTAGAGATCTAGCACAGAGGCATGATGATGTGGCAGATGTATTGATGATGTGGCAACACAGGACATGATATGGAAAACTGGTGCAAGATCCAGGTGAAATCAAGGCAGCTTACAACAAACCTAGGTGGCAGAATCATCAAATTCACAAAGGCATTGGAGATCAAGCCAAAAGGTGGTGAAGTCAAGTTTATTATTTATTAATGGTCAAGTCAACTAGCCGTTAGAGGAGGAAAACCCGAATGGCAGGAAGACCCCTATGAATTTGGAACCTCTAGGTGACCTCTTTCATATTTTATAATTGGAGAGCACTAACAGTCTTTATCGGCTCCTCAATTGTATTGTTTAGGACATCTCTGATTTACACTTTTATGTTGATTTTGGATTTGTTTTGATTGAGATTATAGTAGATTGGAGATGCCTCATATACTCCCTTGTTATAATAGAAAGTTTGGATTTCTAAGCTGAATGATCAGTGTTGGTCCTCATCTTTCATTTTTTTCTTCCTTTGTTTTGAGTATATCTGTTGTGAGCCAGAGAAGCTTCCTATCATTTAATCTCTGAGATGTTTACAAATTGAAGCTGAACGCTATAGTATATATCTATCGTTGTATGAAAACAAATCATTACAGTGAAAAGAAATGGTTTTGGTTAATTGTATAGGGGGTTATTGTAGAATGCTTATTTTCTGTAACGACATCTCCTGAAGAACTTTTTAAGTAGGTATGGCTGAAATAGGAAAAGTTGTATCCTATATTTAAGATCTTATAAGTTTTTTATGCAATGCCAGCCATGCTTAAGCCTCTCACCATTTGATTACATATAATGCATAAGCATTTAAAGATTCATGGAAAATAAATGAGTGGTTTTTTAAGTATTCTCCTTTTTAGTCCTATTAGGATTTTGTTCTGAATAGTCTATTTTTCAATATTCAGATCCTGATCGGCCTAAAAATGACAAGGCAACGATTCTTGGAGATACCATTCAGATGTTGAAGGAGTTGACTGCTGAAGTAAAACGCTTGGAGAAAGATCAAACGTCTCTGGCAGAAGAATCTCGTGATGTAACTTTCATGTCTTTATACCTAACTTAATCTTGTGGCTGAGAGCATTTACATGGTCAAGTCAGTTTTTCCAGATAAGTGTGATTCTTTGTGTCTGGTGTTAATCTTTTTGGCGTGTGTTTTGCATTGACTCAACAAGTAGCTTGCACAGGAGAAGAATGAACTTAGAGAAGAGAAAGCTACATTGAAGGCAGAAATTGATCAGTTGCAAAGTCAATATGAACAACGTGTACGAGCAATGTTCTCATGGACAGCTATGGATCCGACAATGATGATGGGGGCACCCCCTTTCCCATACTCTGTGCCAGTTCCCCATCCAGGATCAGCTACAGTACCTGATTCACACCCTACCCCACTGCAAGGTCATGCACAGACTCCTCTCATGGCACCTCCTTTTGTTCATGTTCCCGTTCCTCCAGGAACTATTCCCATGCACCCCTCTTTTCAGACATATCCATTCTTTGGAAATAGGAGCACTGATGGAAGTAATCCATATCTAGCATTTCCACCATATTCTTCTCCAATAAATTCACACACTCACGTTGAAAGACCATCACCACAGTATCCTTCATCTGTACAACCTCTGCCAGGCTACCTTGTACAATTACAGCAACATCCAGGGAATCGACCTCAGAGCACAACTGGTACATCTCAGTCTATTGGTGCAACAATATCAGCTCAAGCTTCTGGTGAAAATCTTGAATCTCAGCAAGAAGGCAAGTCAACGGCAAGTGATATATCAAATGGTCATCCAATAAACAATGGGCCCAGGTCATCTTCAAATCATTCTGGTAGCAGAACTGACCACATGGATGCTAACCATATTGTTTTGCAACTAAAGACTCCGGGTTCAATGCCAGAAGCCCCTCATCGTCAATCTAACCACTCCTCTTATGCTTCCGAGGAGCAGGAGCAGATGCAGGTGAAATAATAGGACTATATGGATGTATTATTGAAGTTATTTAACTAATCAAAGATTTCAGCTTGAACCTGATTTTTTTATGAATTCACTTTTTCTAGAACTTACAGGAGGTGTCATCTGAAGTCAGAAAAGGAAAGAGCTCACCAAGTGATGATAGCTCTGTTCGTGTGGGTCACAAACTTTTGGAGAAGGTTTGTGCTAGGGGGCTGTCGCTTTGTCATTGTGTTCACGATGCCTCTTCTAGCAGCCATGGAAATGAGGATTCGGTGAAAACCAAAAGCAGTCAGTCATCAACAGGAAAAGAGTGACATATTGCATACAATCGGATTATGTATGAAGATGAGGTGCATGATGTATTGTATCCCGGGATGCCCTCTCCTTTGTCACCTTTAGAAAATTTCGATTTGATCTTTGGAATTTTCTCCTTTTTCTTTATTATTTTCTTTTCTTGTTCAACTTAAGTGCAATTAGAAAATAGAATACATGAACATTGATTGGTCTATTTAATGCCAAACGATTCTTCACAATGTACATGCCCATGTAACATATCAAGCAATCAAAGAAGAGTCCATTCTAACGAGAGAACAGGTGATGTCAAATTTCATTCATCTTGTTAAAGAAGATATTACAGTTAAATTTGCAAATATGGTCTGCGTTTCAACTTCTGACCGTTCGGTTTTAGGCTTGCCGAATGTTTGGCCCCGTGAGCAATGTATGTGATTTTTCACTTTTTAGTTACTCACAGTTTGTACCATGAGATACGTATATATGGTGCATCTTTTCGAAGTCGAAGCAAATGTGTTTAAAACTTTATACATGTTAGTTTTCACATGGCACACTATTCCAACATTGAAGTTGTTTGTACCTTAAGCATGCAGAAAGGTAATAAAATTTGTGATAAAATTTGTGTTGGCTGTTTGGTTTCAGTTATAGTAGTACCGAAAATGTAAGCATTGATAAATCACGCTGAATGTAGAAATTATTTTGTAAGCTTCTTTTGTGTACTGACAATTTTATGTGGTTTTCTAAATAAACTTAGGGACATTCTATGACTCGTTCAATTTTGTTATGAAATATGGGTGGTAGATGGGAACCCTATGTAACAAGATAGGGCACAATTCCTGAGTCCTAGTAAGGGGGTGGCCACAGGTTTACAGTTCGCTTGCAGCTGAATTACTATTATTTATAACAATATAAAGATGGACATTACTTTTAAAACATGGCACATTTTACTACATTTTTATATGATAAGATTGTTAAACTGTCTGCAACAATAATAATGGTGTCTGCTACATCCATGGAGCTCTGCTTAAAGTTCAAATATTGATGGCATTTGCATCAATTAATGCTACTGGAATTTTAACTCACTTGAAAGTTGAAATATTAATATTCATTACGTTTCTCATCAAACAATAAGCCTAGAGGGAGGGTGCAAACAAAGCTGGAGAACACATTCACCTTGTTCAGTCTTCAGCTTTTTGGTAAGACTTTGTTCGAATATCGTTTTCCTTCTCCAAAATATTGTGCTCTATCGTTTAATTCTGCTTAGTCAATGGAAGCCAACCAAGAATTGGTTGAGAGGGAACGTGACCTATCCGTGACTTTAGTATCTCCTACCAAGGTGATCGCTGTTGATGTAGACGTAAAAGTCTCGCATGCAGTTAAGAAGTGTTGCATCTTGGCTAAGAGGAGTTGCAAGAGGCTTAGAAAGTGTTCAATGAAGCTGAGAAGTCTCATACTGATAAAGAAGTGTGATAAATGCAGAGATGGTTATAATGTGGCCACGAGTTGTTGCAGGAACTGAGACTGCAAATTTTGATGTCAGATTTTTTTATAATTACAGTTGATTCATGTATATTTCTTTCTAGCTTTGCATCAAAGAGTTGGACAACAAGAGGGTGGCTGAACTCTGTTGAAGTTTTCAGAGGAAGGTTGTGGATCGAGAACAATAACTACGGTAAATGGTGGGAGCAACAGGGCCAGGCTAGGGCGGAGGAGCTCTGGTGTCGGTTTATGAGAAAGGTTGCACACCAAGAACAATAGAAGAAAATAACGAGTAAGAGAAAAAAATGAAAAGTTCTATGACGAGAGGGTGGTGGAAGAATGGCTGTAGACAAAGAACAATCTCTGAGGAAAATGGCCGGACAAATAAAAAACATGCGCTTCCATGATTCACACAGATTGGATAGTAAGATGTTCTGATGTATGGAAATTTAAAAAAAAAATGCACTTCTACTAAAGAAAATGGGAGATTATACGCGTAGTTGATAAAAGATTAAGTCAGATAGATACATAAGGTGCTTCATGGAAGGGATAGAATGGCCTTAGCCATTATTATCATGTCTGTAACGAATGCAGGTCCAATTTTTAATGTTCTGGACACACACTCACTCCTAGTGAAGCTTGGAACCCACTAATGGCTATATATGAAACTTTAGAGGACAGAGCATAGGTTGTGGGTGTGGAAGTAGGGATTTCCATGTTAGCTGCTCCACCAACTTGAATATAAAGGCATTAGTAGGCATTAGTAGGTGAGCGCAAGTTTAAGTAAACTCTGGCATGAAAGAATTAGTTACATCAATGATTAAAATCCCATTTTAATAAGAAAAGCAAAAGGCATGGTTCATCTGATTATGAAAGTAAATGTATCGGGGAAGCATGTTTGACAAGTAAAAATGAACGTGCCACTCAGTTTTGAGGACAAGGAAAAGCGAGAGTGAGGAATTGTCTTTGAGTTACAACGTTGTGACACTTGCCCTAATTTTAAGAAACATCACAAGGACCAGGGAAAGCGAGAGAGAGACTTGTCTTTTGTGTGGTGTTGGGACACTCCCTTGATTTTGAGAACTTTCATGAGAGACGTTGTGGACTTCGATAAAGTGGATTTTGTTCGAAATCCACAGAAAATTATTTGAAAGTCACAAACATAAACAATGAAAGCTTGGAATGTACGTTTATATTGATAATTTAGCCTTATTTAACCTTTTAAAAATTTAGGCTTATTTAACCTTTTAAATTTGGATTTATTAAGTATTGAATTTTTTAATAGGTAATTGTTTTAATGATGTATTAAGAAATTTTATTCTGCTTGACCTTTGATAAATCAAGGTTTAGGATGGATTTTATGCTAGATTTAGGGGAGTGTATTTTTGTAAGATGTTATTGTTGGCATTATGATTGTTGTCCTTGATGGCAACTCACTCAGAGGTTGGTACAGATGCTCAGAAGTTGGTACAGGTGATGGCAACTTACTCAGAAGACAGATCCTAGTACAGCTTGCCAAGGAAGTTCATACACGCAGGTTTGTTAAGCCCAAGTCGCGTGTACACGCAGGTTGGCTTCAGAAAAAGCGCGTGTATGTGGAAAAGCACCTTTGGTCCATGGCGGTTAGTCCTTGGAAGTTGTGCCTATGGTTTCGGACCATTGTGTCTCGACGGGCGTGTCGATCCCTAGTTTTGAAGTTGATGGTATTGTGTTTCTATGGTTTTGGCTCTTGGTATTGAACAAGGCCTAAGGCTATATAAGGAGAAGATCACTAGGCAAAGAGTATGTGTGTGGGTGTCTGACGCAGTGAGAGGATCTGGTATTGCTGGTTATCTGTTCGGGACGTTTGACAAGGGTCGGATCTGACAGCAAAGGCAGAGGTAATCATTTCTAGATCTGCACGCGGGTTGCCTTTGGAGAAAGCGCGTATACACGCGGTTTTGGTACAGTGAAGTAGCGTATGCATGATAAGGGTTGATATTTTAGGTTGTTGCTGATTCTGGTGGTTGTTGTAGAGTTCTAGATTCTGGTTTGGGTTCTGTGTTCTTGATGACAGGGTTTCAGTGATTCGGTATTGGGTTGTTTAATGAATTATGATGCAAGTATAAGTTGATGATTGTATTGCGGTAATGTTTGCTTTGTACTCTTGGATCCAGTCTGAAAATTGATGAAACGTGGTCCCTGAAGGTTGTAGGGTCAGCACCTACGTACTAGTAAATGGATCAGCTACTACAAGAGCTGAGGGGGTTGTAGCTCCCTTCCAGAAGTAGTTGGAAAACGAAAGAGAGGGTTGTAGCCCTCTGCAGGTTGTAGCCTGCATACTGGTAAAGGACTGCACCAGTATATTGTAAAAGAAGTTTCTCATTAAAGAAGAAAGAGACGAATTGCAGCAGGTCGTTTTCACCCACATTGGGTTTCCACCTTATATCATGGTGTTCATGTGTGTGGCTCTTGTGTGATGTTCTGTTCTGTTATACTGCACCTGTTTACTGTTAAATTGCTTAATAATGTTCTGATGCATTTACTGAAGATAAGATTAACTGAATCATAAGATATCTGCATATACGCTAGTTGCTTTAGACACAGTCGCGTGTACACGCGGATTCACTTAACTGAAGTCGCGTATATGTTTCTGAGTATGAAATTGAAAAGGTTTTATTGATCTGATAATACTGATTCACCCCCCCTCTCAGTATTATTTCCAACAATTGGTATCAGAGCAGGTCCTTCAGAGGAAGCTTGATCGCTTGAAGGAAAAGATCCATCAAAATGGCTAATCCAGAAAGAGAGGCACACATCAGGCCACCAGTCTTTGACGGGAACAATTTTACTCACTGGAAGATAAGAACCACTGCATATCTAGAGTCTCTTGGAGCAGAAGTTTGGGGACTCGTAGAAGGAGGATACAAATTCCCATCAGCAACTCCTACAGATCCAGCAGAGAAAAAGCAATATGAGCTCAATGCCAAAGTAGTTAATGTCCTATTGAGTACTTTGACTCAATCAGAATTTATGAAGATCATGCATCTCAAATCAGCTAAGGAAATATGGGACAAAATCGTTACAAGCTACGAAGGAGATGATCAGGTAAAAATAGCGAAGCTTCAAACTCTCAGAATCCGGTATGAAACTCTTAAGATGCGAAGTAATGAAAGCGTAGCTAATTATTTCCTGCGTATGGATGAGATTGTGAATTGTATGAGGGATCTGGGTGAAGAATTTGAGGAAGTTGTCTTAGTTCAAAAGGTTTTGAGATCTCTGTCTACTAAATTTGATTCTAAAGTATCTGCCATAGAAGAAAAGGAGAATGTGCGGAAAATTACCATGTCACAGCTTCACGGGATCTTAACTGCTTTTGAAATGCGACAAGAGGTACCACCAGAGGCCGCATTCGAAGTGTCAGAGGAAGAAGATGAGGTAAATCTTGTCAAGAATCTTGAACGGGGAACTGGACGGTTCAAAGATAAGCTACCTTTCAAATGTTTTCTATGTGGTAGAGTTGGTCACTATGCTGCTAGATGTCCTCATAACAAAGAAAGGATATATGAAGAAGATGGTAGAAGCTATTATTCCCATATTAAAAGTTCATTAAATGATAGTGAAGATATTAGAAGTCTCATGGCGCACAAGAAGAAGAATGCTTCATCCAATAATAGCGAGGATATTAAAAGTCTCATGGCACATGAAGAGAAGAATGCAGAAACTGAAGAAGCTGCCAAATTAAAAGAACTATTGGAAACAGAAACCAGGGTAAGGGAGAGATTGCAGGATATAGCAAAAGATCAGAGCACAACTATTCAGAGACTTGAATCAAAGATCCTCTCTCTAAAAGAAGATCTTGAAGATCAAGAACATGAAGTGATCAAACTAAAGCGACAAGTGGAAGAAGGGAGAAAAGTTGAAGAAGACCTAAGGAAGCAGTATCTGAAAAAGGAAGAACAACATCAGGTTGAGGTAAATATCTTGAAAGGTAAACTAGAAGAAAAGGATAAGCTCTTACGATTTCAAGATAGTTCTAAAGTCTTGGATGATATTCTTAATAGTCAAAGATCTCCTGCTATCAAGACTGGTCTTGGTTTTCATGAATATGGTGAAGGTGAATCTAGTTCACAAGGTGAGGCAAGAAACTCTAATGAGAAATCTGAAATGCTCAAGGAACAACCAAGGAAAGAAATTCCTCAAGGAAGATCCTTTACTCCTAACTATGGACGTGATAGACGATTATTTCCTCCGCTGAATAATGTTGAATGTTATGTATGTCATAATCTTGGACATGTTGCAGCCAGATGCAGAAGTAGAATGGTTCAAGAAAGATCATCGCATTCCAGGCATTTCAGAGGGTATTGCTTTGCCTGCAATGCATATGGACACAAAGCAATTGATTGTGATAGAAGGAACATGAAAAATATAAGGTGTTATACATGCAACAACTATGGGCATAAAGCAAGGGAATGCAGGAGCAGATTTCAAAATTCAAGACAAGGGGACCATACATCATCACAGTTGCAGGAATTGAAGAAGACAGAGACAGAAAGGTGTGGGATAACTCAGTCAGCTGACATAACAGACACAGGGGAATCTGAAAGTGATGAAATTCAGTATTCCATCCTGCATACGCTGATATAGTGAAGACAAGTCGCGTATATACGCGAGTTACAGGCTGCAAAGTCGCGTATATGGAGAAAGGGCAGCAGAACAGACCCAGGTTCAGTCATGGTTGGCTCAGGCTCAGGGGGAGCAGAACAGACTCAGGAAATGGTTCAGACATGGTTGGCTCACACTCAGGGGGAGAATATTCTTCAAATAATTCATTGTTGGCACTATGGTTAGAAGTTGATGATACATCTTGTTGTTTGATCAAAAGAATGGTATTGCAGGCTGATGCTTATGATACAGATCTGAATGGCTGGTCTTAGAACTTGCATCTGCTCAGGGGATGCGTGGATAGATTGGTACACTTTGGCATATACAAAGGGGGAGCCAATTCAGAAACTTCAGCATGTACTCAGGAGGAGTATGGACAGCAGTATGGACAGTAGAAGGTATACCAAAGAAGAGCATACCTTGGTACGCCCTTTGCCCTTGATGTCAAAGGGGGAGAGTGACTTGGTGTGGTGGTTGCCATCAAGTCCAAAGGGGGAGATTGTTGGCATTATGATTGTTGTCCTTGATGGCAACTCACTCAGAGGTTGGTACAGATGCTCAGAAGTTGGTACAGGTGATGGCAACTTACTCAGAAGACAGATCCTAGTACAGCTTGCCAAGGAAGTTCATACACGCAGGTTTGTTAAGCCCAAGTCGCGTGTACACGCAGGTTGGCTTCAGAAAAAGCGCGTGTATGTGGAAAAGCACCTTTGGTCCATGGCGGTTAGTCCTTGGAAGTTGTGCCTATGGTTTCGGACCATTGTGTCTCGACGGGCGTGTCGATCCCTAGTTTTGAAGTTGATGGTATTGTGTTTCTATGGTTTTGGCTCTTGGTATTGAACAAGGCCTAAGGCTATATAAGGAGAAGATCACTAGGCAAAGAGTATGTGTGTGGGTGTCTGACGCAGTGAGAGGATCTGGTATTGCTAGTTATCTGTTCGGGACGTTTGACAAGGGTCGGATCTGACAGCAAAGGCAGAGGTAATCATTTCTAGATCTGCACGCGGGTTGCCTTTGGAGAAAGCGCGTATACACGCGGTTTTGGTACAGTGAAGTAGCGTATGCATGATAAGGGTTGATATTTCAGGTTGTTGCTGATTCTGGTGGTTGTTGCAGAGTTCTAGATTCTGGTTTGGGTTCTGTGTTCTTGATGACAGGGTTTCAGTGATTCGGTATTGGGTTGTTTAATGAATTATGATGCAAGTATAAGTTGATGATTGTATTGCGGTAATGTTTGCTTTGTACTCTTGGATCCAGTCTGGAAATTGATGAAACGTGGTCCCTGAAGGTTGTAGGGTCAGCACCTACGTACTAGTAAATGGATCAGCTAGTACAAGAGCTGAGGGGGTTGTAGCTCCCTTCCAGAAGTAGTTGGAAAACGAAAGAGAGGGTTGTAGCCCTCTGCAGGTTGTAGCCTGCATACTGGTAAAGGACTGCACCAGTATATTGTAAAAGAAGTTTCTCATTAAAGAAGAAAGAGACGAATTGCAGCAGGTGGTTTTCACCCACATTGGGTTTCCACCTTATATCATGGTGTTCATGTGTGTGGCTCTTGTGTGATGTTCTGTTCTGTTATACTGCACCTGTTTACTGTTAAATTGCTTAATAATGTTCTGATGCATTTACTGAAGATAAGATTAACTGAATCATAAGATATCTGCATATACGCTAGTTACTTTAGACACAGTCGCGTGTACACGCGGATTCACTTAACTGAAGTCGCGTATATGTTTCTGAGTATGAAATTGAAAAGGTTTTATTGATCTGATAATACTGATTCACCCCCCCTCTCAGTATTATTTCCAACAATTGGTATCAGAGCAGGTCCTTCAGAGGAAGCTTGATCGCTTGAAGGAAAAGATCCATCAAAATGGCTAATCCAGAAAGAGAGGCACACATCAGGCCACCAGTCTTTGACGGGAACAATTTTACTCACTGGAAGATAAGAACCACTGCATATCTAGAGTCTCTTGGAGCAGAAGTTTGGGGACTCGTAGAAGGAGGATACAAATTCCCATCAGCAACTCCTACAGATCCAGCAGAGAAAAAGCAATATGAGCTCAATGCCAAAGTAGTTAATGTCCTATTGAGTACTTTGACTCAATCAGAATTTATGAAGATCATGCATCTCAAATCAGCTAAGGAAATATGGGACAAAATCGTTACAAGCTACGAAGGAGATGATCAGGTAAAAATAGCGAAGCTTCAAACTCTCAGAATCCGGTATGAAACTCTTAAGATGCGAAGTAATGAAAGCGTAGCTAATTATTTCCTGCGTATGGATGAGATTGTGAATTGTATGAGGGATCTGGGTGAAGAATTTGAGGAAGTTGTCTTAGTTCAAAAGGTTTTGAGATCTCTGTCTACTAAATTTGATTCTAAAGTATCTGCCATAGAAGAAAAGGAGAATGTGCGGAAAATTACCATGTCACAGCTTCACGGGATCTTAACTGCTTTTGAAATGCGACAAGAGGTACCACCAGAGGCCGCATTCGAAGTGTCAGAGGAAGAAGATGAGGTAAATTTTGTCAAGAATCTTGAACGGGGAACTGGACGGTTCAAAGATAAGCTACCTTTCAAATGTTTTCTATGTGGTAGAGTTGGTCACTATGCTGCTAGATGTCCTCATAACAAAGAAAGGATATATGAAGAAGATGGTAGAAGCTATTATTCCCATATTAAAAGTTCATTAAATGATAGTGAAGATATTAGAAGTCTCATGGCGCACAAGAAGAAGAATGCTTCATCCAATAATAGCGAGGATATTAAAAGTCTCATGGCACATGAAGAGAAGAATGCAGAAACTGAAGAAGCTGCCAAATTAAAAGAACTATTGGAAACAGAAACCAGGGTAAGGGAGAGATTGTAGGATATAGCAAAAGATCAGAGCACAACTATTCAGAGACTTGAATCAAAGATCCTCTCTCTAAAAGAAGATCTTGAAGATCAAGAACATGAAGTGATCAAACTAAAGCGACAAGTGGAAGAAGGGAGAAAAGTTGAAGAAGACCTAAGGAAGCAGTATCTGAAAAAGGAAGAACAACATCAGGTTGAGGTAAATATCTTGAAAGGTAAACTAGAAGAAAAGGATAAGCTCTTACGATTTCAAGATAGTTCTAAAGTCTTGGATGATATTCTTAATAGTCAAAGATCTCCTGCTATCAAGACTGGTCTTGGTTTTCATGAATATGGTGAAGGTGAATCTAGTTCACAAGGTGAGGCAAGAAACTCTAATGAGAAATCTGAAATGCTCAAGGAACAACCAAGGAAAGAAATTCCTCAAGGAAGATCCTTTACTCCTAACTATGGACGTGATAGACGATTATTTCCTCCGCTGAATAATGTTGAATGTTATGTATGTCATAATCTTGGACATGTTGCAGCCAGATGCAGAAGTAGAATGGTTCAAGAAAGATCATCGCATTCCAGGCATTTCAGAGGGTATTGCTTTGCCTGCAATGCATATGGACACAAAGCAATTGATTGTGATAGAAGGAACATGAAAAATATAAGGTGTTATACATGCAACAACTATGGGCATAAAGCAAGGGAATGCAGGAGCAGATTTCAAAATTCAAGACAAGGGGACCATACATCATCACAGTTGCAGGAATTGAAGAAGACAGAGACAGAAAGGTGTGGGATAACTCAGTCAGCTGACATAACAGACACAGGGGAATCTGAAAGTGATGAAATTCAGTATTCCATCCTGCATACGCTGATATAGTGAAGACAAGTCGCGTATATACGCGAGTTACAGGCTGCAAAGTCGCGTATATGGAGAAAGGGCAGCAGAACAGACCCAGGTTCAGTCATGGTTGGCTCAGGCTCAGGGGGAGCAGAACAGACTCAGGAAATGGTTCAGACATGGTTGGCTCACACTCAGGGGGAGAATATTCTTCAAATAATTCATTGTTGGCACTATGGTTAGAAGTTGATGATACATCTTGTTGTTTGATCAAAAGAATGGTATTGCAGGCTGATGCTTATGATACAGATCTGAATGGCTGGTCTTAGAACTTGCATCTGCTCAGGGGATGCGTGGATAGATTGGTACACTTTGGCATATACAAAGGGGGAGCCAATTCAGAAACTTTAGCATGTACTCAGGAGGAGTATGGACAGCAGTATGGACAGTAGAAGGTATACCAAAGAAGAGCATACCTTGGTACGCACTTTGCCCTTGATGTCAAAGGGGGAGAGTGACTTGGTGTGGTGGTTGCCATCAAGTCCAAAGGGGGAGATTGTTGGCATTATGATTGTTGTCCTTGATGGCAACTCACTCAGAGGTTGGTACAGATGCTCAGAAGTTGGTACAGGTGATGGCAACTTACTCAGAAGACAGATCCTAGTACAGCTTGCCAGGGAAGTTCATACACGCAGGTTTGTTAAGCCCAAGTCGCGTGTACACGCAGTTTGGCTTCAGAAAAAGCGCGTGTATGTGGAAAAGCACCTTTGGTCCATGGCGGTTAGTCCTTGGAAGTTGTGCCTATGGTTTCGGACCATTGTGTCTCGACGGGCGTGTCGATCCCTAGTTTTGAAGTTGATGGTATTGTGTTTCTATGGTTTTGGCTCTTGGTATTGAACAAGGCCTAAGGCTATATAAGGAGAAGATCACTAGGCAAAGAGTATGTGTGTGGGTGTCTGACGCAGTGAGAGGATCTGGTATTGCTGGTTATCTGTTCGGGACGTTTGACAAGGGTCGGATCTGACAGCAAAGGCAGAGGTAATCATTTCTAGATCTGCACGCGGGTTGCCTTTGGAGAAAGCGCGTATACACGCGGTTTTGGTACAGTGAAGTAGCGTATGCATGATAAGGGTTGATATTTCAGGTTGTTGCTGATTCTGGTGGTTGTTGCAGAGTTCTAGATTCTGGTTTGGGTTCTGTGTTCTTGATGACAGGGTTTCAGTGATTCGGTATTGGGTTGTTTAATGAATTATGATGCAAGTATAAGTTGATGATTGTATTGCGGTAATGTTTGCTTTGTACTCTTGGATCCAGTCTGGAAATTGATGAAACGTGGTCCCTGAGGTTGTAGGGTCAGCACCTACGTACTAGTAAATGGATCATCTAGTACAAGAGCTGAGGGGGTTGTAGCTCCCTTCCAGAAGTAGTTGGAAAACGAAAGAGAGGGTTGTAGCCCTCTGCAGGTTGTAGCCTGCATACTGGTAAAGGACTGCACCAGTATATTGTAAAAGAAGTTTCTCATTAAAGAAGAAAGAGACGAATTGCAGCAGGTGGTTTTCACCCACATTGGGTTTCCACCTTATATCATGGTGTTCATGTGTGTGGCTCTTGTGTGATGTTCTGTTCTGTTATACTGCACCTGTTTACTGTTAAATTGCTTAATAATGTTCTGATGCATTTACTGAAGATAAGATTAACTGAATCATAAGATATCTACATATACGCTAGTTACTTTAGACACAGTCGCGTGTACACGCGGATTCACTTAACTGAAGTCGCGTATATGTTTCTGAGTATGAAATTGAAAAGGTTTTATTGATCTGATAATACTGATTCACCCCCCCTCTCAGTATTATTTCCAACAATTGGTATCAGAGCAGGTCCTTCAGAGGAAGCTTGATCGCTTGAAGGAAAAGATCCATCAAAATGGCTAATCCAGAAAGAGAGGCACACATCAGGCCACCAGTCTTTGACGGGAACAATTTTACTCACTGGAAGATAAGAACCACTGCATATCTACAGTCTCTTGGAGCAGAAGTTTGGGGACTCGTAGAAGGAGGATACAAATTCCCATCAGCAACTCCTACAGATCCAGCAGAGAAAAAGCAATATGAGCTCAATGCCAAAGTAGTTAATGTCCTATTGAGTACTTTGACTCAATCAGAATTTATGAAGATCATGCATCTCAAATCAGCTAAGGAAATATGGGACAAAATCGTTACAAGCTACGAAGGAGATGATCAGGTAAAAATAGCGAAGCTTCAAACTCTCAGAATCCGGTATGAAACTCTTAAGATGCGAAGTAATGAAAGCGTAGCTAATTATTTCCTGCGTATGGATGAGATTGTGAATTGTATGAGGGATCTGGGTGAAGAATTTGAGGAAGTTGTCTTAGTTCAAAAGGTTTTGAGATCTCTGTCTACTAAATTTGATTCTAAAGTATCTGCCATAGAAGAAAAGGAGAATGTGCGGAAAATTACCATGTCACAGCTTCACGGGATCTTAACTGCTTTTGAAATGCGACAAGAGGTACCACCAGAGGCCGCATTCGAAGTGTCAGAGGAAGAAGATGAGGTAAATTTTGTCAAGAATCTTGAACGGGGAACTGGACGGTTCAAAGATAAGCTACCTTTCAAATGTTTTCTATGTGGTAGAGTTGGTCACTATGCTGCTAGATGTCCTCATAACAAAGAAAGGATATATGAAGAAGATGGTAGAAGCTATTATTCCCATATTAAAAGTTCATTAAATGATAGTGAAGATATTAGAAGTCTCATGGCGCACAAGAAGAAGAATGCTTCATCCAATAATAGCGAGGATATTAAAAGTCTCATGGCACATGAAGAGAAGAATGCAGAAACTGAAGAAGCTGCCAAATTAAAAGAACTATTGGAAACAGAAACCAGGGTAAGGGAGAGATTGCAGGATATAGCAAAAGATCAGAGCACAACTATTCAGAGACTTGAATCAAAGATCCTCTCTCTAAAAGAAGATCTTGAAGATCAAGAACATGAAGTGATCAAACTAAAGCGACAAGTGGAAGAAGGGAGAAAAGTTGAAGAAGACCTAAGGAAGCAGTATCTGAAAAAGGAAGAACAACATCAGGTTGAGGTAAATATCTTGAAAGGTAAACTAGAAGAAAAGGATAAGCTCTTACGATTTCAAGATAGTTCTAAAGTCTTGGATGATATTCTTAATAGTCAAAGATCTCCTGCTATCAAGATTGGTCTTGGTTTTCATGAATATGGTGAAGGTGAATCTAGTTCACAAGGTGAGGCAAGAAACTCTAATGAGAAATCTGAAATGCTCAAGGAACAACCAAGGAAAGAAATTCCTCAAGGAAGATCCTTTACTCCTAACTATGGACGTGATAGACGATTATTTCCTCCGCTGAATAATGTTGAATGTTATGTATGTCATAATCTTGGACATGTTGCAGCCAGATGCAGAAGTAGAATGGTTCAAGAAAGATCATCGCATTCCAGGCATTTCAGAGGGTATTGCTTTGCCTGCAATGCATATGGACACAAAGCAATTGATTGTGATAGAAGGAACATGAAAAATATAAGGTGTTATACATGCAACAACTATGGGCATAAAGCAAGGGAATGCAGGAGCAGATTTCAAAATTCAAGACAAGGGGACCATACATCATCACAGTTGCAGGAATTGAAGAAGACAGAGACAGAAAGGTGTGGGATAACTCAGTCAGCTGACATAACAGACACAGGGGAATCTGAAAGTGATGAAATTCAGTATTCCATCCTGCATACGCTGATATAGTGAAGACAAGTCGCGTATATACGCGAGTTACAGGCTGCAAAGTCGCGTATATGGAGAAAGGGCAGCAGAACAGACCCAGGTTCAGTCATGGTTGGCTCAGGCTCAGGGGGAGCAGAACAGACTCAGGAAATGGTTCAGACATGGTTGGCTCACACTCAGGGGGAGAATATTCTTCAAATAATTCATTGTTGGCACTATGGTTAGAAGTTGATGATACATCTTGTTGTTTGATCAAAAGAATGGTATTGCAGGCTGATGCTTATGATACAGATCTGAATGGCTGGTCTTAGAACTTGCATCTGCTCAGGGGATGCGTGGATAGATTGGTACACTTTGGCATATACAAAGGGGGAGCCAATTCAGAAACTTCAGCATGTACTCAGGAGGAGTATGGACAGCAGTATGGACAGTAGAAGGTATACCAAAGAAGAGCATACCTTGGTACGCCCTTTGCCCTTGATGTCAAAGGGGGAGAGTGACTTGGTGTGGTGGTTGCCATCAAGTCCAAAGGGGGAGATTGTTGGCATTATGATTGTTGTCCTTGATGGCAACTCACTCAGAGGTTGGTACAGATGCTCAGAAGTTGGTACAGGTGATGGCAACTTACTCAGAAGACAGATCCTAGTACAGCTTGCCAAGGAAGTTCATACACGCAGGTTTGTTAAGCCCAAGTCGCGTGTACACGCAGGTTGGCTTCAGAAAAAGCGCGTGTATGTGGAAAAGCACCTTTGGTCCATGGCGGTTAGTCCTTGGAAGTTGTGCCTATGGTTTCGGACCATTGTGTCTCGACGGGCGTGTCGATCCCTAGTTTTGAAGTTGATGGTATTGTGTTTCTATGGTTTTGGCTCTTGGTATTGAACAAGGCCTAAGGCTATATAAGGAGAAGATCACTAGGCAAAGAGTATGTGTGTGGGTGTCTGACGCAGTGAGAGGATCTGGTATTGCTGGTTATCTGTTCGGGACGTTTGACAAGGGTCAGATCTGACAGCAAAGGCAGAGGTAATCATTTCTAGATCTGCACGCGGGTTGCCTTTGGAGAAAGCGCGTATACACGCGGTTTTGGTACAGTGAAGTAGCGTATGCATGATAAGGGTTGATATTTCAGGTTGTTGCTGATTCTGGTGGTTGTTGCAGAGTTCTAGATTCTGGTTTGGGTTCTGTGTTCTTGATGACAGGGTTTCAGTGATTCGGTATTGGGTTGTTTAATGAATTATGATGCAAGTATAAGTTGATGATTGTATTGCGGTAATGTTTGCTTTGTACTCTTGGATCCAGTCTGAAAATTGATGAAACGTGGTCCCTGAAGGTTGTAGGGTCAGCACCTACGTACTAGTAAATGGATCAGCTAGTACAAGAGCTGAGGGGGTTGTAGCTCCCTTCCAGAAGTAGTTGGAAAACGAAAGAGAGGGTTGTAGCCCTCTGCAGGTTGTAGCCTGCATACTGGTAAAGGACTGCACCAGTATATTGTAAAAGAAGTTTCTCATTAAAGAAGAAAGAGACGAATTGCAGCAGGTGGTTTTCACCCACATTGGGTTTCCACCTTATATCATGGTGTTCATGTGTGTGGCTCTTGTGTGATGTTCTGTTCTGTTATACTGCACCTGTTTACTGTTAAATTGCTTAATAATGTTCTGATGCATTTACTGAAGATAAGATTAACTGAATCATAAGATATCTGCATATACGCTAGTTGCTTTAGACACAGTCGCGTGTACATGCGGATTCACTTAACTGAAGTCGCGTATATGTTTCTGAGTATGAAATTGAAAAGGTTTTATTGATCTGATAATACTGATTCACCCCCCCTCTCAGTATTATTTCCAACAGTTATCACATAATATATTTAGATTTTTTCCTTCCTTTAATTATTAAAAAAAAAAAAAAAAAATCTAAAATACTATTTTAATATAAAGTTAAAATGTATCTTGATGCAAGGTTTTTAAGTATTTTATAATAAATTTATTTTATTTAATAGTATTAATATAAAGCTAAAATGACTTCCCCATCTTGATGCAAATATTTAAAAGAAATTAACCAAAGTTACATGAAAATTGTGTCAAATGATAAATTAAAATACAAATGAGATTAAATGTTAATAATATTATTAATAAATTTAATAGTTGTGTTAAAATGACTCCCTCGGCTTGATGCAAAGATTAAAAGAAATTAATCAAAGATACAAATGATAAATTAAAATACAAATAATACTAAAGGTTAATAATACTATTGATAAATATGATAAATTAAAATACAAATGATACTAAATGTTAATAATACTATTAATAAATAGTGAATAGTGACTCGAAGATTTAGTGATAAGTGACCAACTCTCAATAGTAAAAATCTATCACAATTCATAATAGGAAATTTAAACAATAACAAAAAAGAGATGATAGCGTAAAACTTAAAAAATAGCAAAAATAGATAAATTGAATATTATTGCCCAAGCCGTTAGTCCTATGCATCCATATGTTGTTTGAAGACATTTCTCTCTCTCTCACTCACACATTCTTTAAAAACATTGACACTATCATTGTGAATGTTGGTTCATTACGTAGATTAGAGTCACTCATTTCATCCATATATTCTTTGAAGACATTGAAACCATCCTTTCGAATGTTGGTTTCATTAATCACTCTTGAGAGTACTCAATGGCACATTAATTTCGATGCACTTGATTGGGTGTTTCTAACGGCTAATTCTAGACTCTGATGCATCCTTGCTATTTATTCATTAGGATCTATGGATTTTTTCACCCTTGTCTCGAGGATGAAACACATTAGTTGGTTCGAAACATCGACCAAATAATATTGATGTGATTAATCTAAAAGACATGCTTATAACTTCTACCGTCAGATTATCCACCTAATGAATGACTCAGATTGACTATGAAATTACAATATTTTACAAGGAAAATTTATTTTACAATATTTTGCCAGGGGGAACATAAAATCGCCTTCGCCCCCCATAGACCCCCTTGACGACGATTAAACGAGCGACATTGTTGCCCCATTAGGAATTGGGGTCTAACGCGGCGATACTTCTGAATAAAGAAGATAATTAGGCTCCACACCCAACAATTCTACCATTGAGGTCTCATAAGGCCTCGTGATAAGGAGGTAGTCTTTGTGGCATAATTTTTATTAGAAGGCTCTTGTCACTCTATTCAATAATCAATTTAGTTTCAACAACGTTTTCAGATTTCCAAGAGATTCCCAAAGCATTCAATAACCATCCAGACAAGAAAATTTTGTGTGTCAATTTTGTAATAACAAGGTTCAAGTATTAAACTTGGTTTCTTTGCATGTTTATTGAAGATTAAAGTCTTCATTGTGCATTGAAGTTTTTATGGTCGAAACTCGTGAAACACACTCCAATGATCTATGGTTCATTCTCGGGACATGTTATGTTTGAGTGTGTTGATTCATCATGTGTGTTGGTTTATATGTGCACACATTAGTGTAATGTTTGTTAGTTCAACCATTGGTATCAAGAGCCCGAGGGAAGGAGGTCACGTTTAGAAAAATCGCAAACCAAAAGAGTAACACCAAAAGTCTGAAACGACAAAGGGGCATTATTCCATCGTGTTGCTGACTACCACCTTTGTTTGTTTCTATCTTAAGGTGAGCGTGTTGACATCTATGTTGTTGCTTTATTGTAAAGCATTTGCATGACATTGTTTCAATTGTAACTATGTGACCATAGACTTAGATAATAATGTTGCTGCTATAAATTGCTACACGATATTGAGAGATGGATACTGCACAAAAATTTTGTTTTTTTCCTGGAGATTATTTGATTCTCCATTGTTGAATTTAGTGAGGAGTTACTGGTTCTAGTATGTGTAGCATTCATCCCTACATGTGGTCTTATATTCATCGATGAAGTCACTCATTTTTGTGACTTCCTCCATGAACACTATCATTGTTTGACAACCCTCTCCTTAAAATCATGATTTTAACTTGACTCTCACTAAATATTAGAGGTTGTCAGTAAACAACTTCTCCTCATCACTCAATTCCAACTTTATCTCAATGGTTTCCTAAATGTCTACCCTAGCTCTGTGCACACGTTTCCTCTTTTTCTAGCAATAAGAAAACCCATTGTTCCCTGGGCAAAACTAGGAAAAACATTTTACTAGAAGCATACTATTCTAGACCAGTGTACTTAAAAGGGAGTGGAATCTGAGTTATTATTTCCTTTGATTTTGTATTAAATGTGCACTTGGAGGTTGTTTTTTGTCATGTTGGATTATCGAATTTTCTACAGTTGCATTGAAAGTAGTTGAGATTTTAGGTCATTCAAGCATTATAGATCTCATCACAACAACCCTTTGCTTGTGGACACCTTTCATTTGTTGAAGTTGAGCTGTTAGAAAAATGACCAGAATTACTGAGTTATTAAAGTTGCTAAATACTTCAATACTGATATGAAAATGAGATCTAAGACAATTAATAAGGTATTACAGACTTATGTGAATGGATTAGTCTATGTCATTATATGCAATGGATCGATAAGATTGTGAAATGCATAGAGAATGAAGCAGTAACAAAACATAATAGATACCACATGACACAACAAAATTTAATAAGGAGTTCACCCAATACTCCTGGGCTACATCTCCTGGTCCAACCTTTAGTGGTGGCCTCTCTATTATGTCTTCAAACAGAGTTTTGTTTACAACAATGAGCTTAATTTGAGCTTCACACACAACAGAGAATAGAAATAAGAGTTTACTTGAACCTCTCAAGTTCTCTATGAGTACATAGACTCCCCTAATGCTCTCTATCCCAAGTCTATCTCGGCATTTGCCTGAATACTGCTCTCTGTCCATTATGCTCTCTGTTTGTGGCTTTATAGCCAAAAATGTGCTACTTGTTCATTTCATGGTCTTGTCTCTCGGTCTCCCCGGCCTCTCGAACTCTTTGAATCCATCTCCAATGTTATACAATCATTGCTCAACGTATGGAGAGGAGGTGGCAACCCATTCCGCAACGCTAGAGTGCTTCGGGCCCCTAAAATGCTTGTAACAGCCGTGCCCTATTTTTACAGTGAAAACACAGTTTAACAGAAATAAACTGCCCAAAACATGATATGTCGGACTTTAAAGTCCTTTAAATATGGTTCAATCCCTATCGGGTTCGACTATTGGTCACCATCGCATCTCGGAAAGGCTCCGTGCCTTTTTGTTTTGGAAATACATGAAAATTGTGAAAATACATTGAAATGGCCCTGTTACGGACTTGAAATTGTATCAAATTTCCTTTAGAATGCTATCAGGTCTGGCTGTCGGATGGTGTATTGATATTGGCCCCTCTGCATAGTTCTGATGTGATGTGGAAATGTGATATATCGCAATCGCTCATCGTAAGAACCCTTTTGCCATAGTAAGCGCTTATGCAATCCACCGATAGCGATCCAGTGATGTAATATGGGCCGTCAATCTGCGCGCTTGATCGACGGTCCATTAACTCTGCCAATCGCCACTGCCATATACATGTGTTAAGCGCCGATATCGTTGTTCGCGATCGCAACTCTTGAGTATATCCCACCGATCTCTGCCGAAGGTTTCCGCCAATTGCGATTTCCCAATCCGATCTGGACCGTTGATCGGCCAGATCGGACGGCTACTGTGCATAACTTATTCTGCCTATCTTTTTATTGATTTCGCGGGTTTTTGGGCCTCCCAATAGTGTTTCTCCACCCTGCGAAGGGTGTCCCTCTTTCGATGTTTTCGATCCTTTAAGGGACTTTTGGCTTTGGCATGATTTTTAATAGATTCATGAAGACTTAGAGGGCATTCTTGGATCCATTTGGATCACGCCTTCCCACTGAGAAAGGATTTTGGACCACCAAAAGTTGGTTTTCAAGCATCAATCAAGTGAGGATTGTTGCCTCACTTGTCCAATCTCTGTCCATTTTGCACTGCTGGGTTTTGAACCTTTGAGTCCAATCCTTAGGTACTCAACATCTCCTCTGCGTGTCATGGTCACCTTCCTGTCCAGAACTATATCTTCCTGCAGCTCATTGAGGTATTCAGGCAACAAATAATCAATGGAAGGCAATTGACTTTGCTCTTCAGGATCTTCAATTAATGAAGGTTCAAACAATGTTAAATTTTCTGCATCTACTTCTGAATAGATGTGCATGTATGCTGGTAGATCAAGGCGGAAAGCATTCTCACCAATTTTCTCAAGTACCTTAAAAGGCCCATACCTTATTGGCTTCAACTTCTTTCCTTCACCTTGCATTCTGTCCTTGTTGATATATAGCCATATTTGATCACCAACTTGGAAGTTGTTCTCCACTCGGTGTTTATCATGCCTTGCCTTGTATTTGGCTTGGCTCTTTTCCAGCTGTTCCTGCACTGCTTGGTGAATCTCTTGGATCTGTTCAATGAATCTGGTTGCTTTATCCACATCACTGTGTCCAGCAACCACTATATCTTTTTCAAAGACAAAATCCAAGGGAGACCTTGGTATAAAACCAAAACAAGTCTCAAAAGGATATCTCTGTGTAGAAGAATGTTTAGCACAATTGTAAGCATGTTGCACAACATAAATGTTCATCCCAAAGCTTGGGATGCTTGATGCAATAACCCATGAGCAACTAGATCACTATCCGGTTGACTACCTCTGTTTGGCCATCTATTTGTGGATGAAAGGCTGTGCTTTTCTTCAGTCTGGTATCCATTAATTCCCACAGACTTGACCAAAACTTCCCAACAAATCAGGAGTCTCGGTCAAATATTATGGAAGTGGGTAACCCAAAATGCACCCAGACATGCTGAAAGAACAATTTCGTTATTTGTTCAGCTATAATCTACTTATTACAAGGTATTAAAATACACATTTTGCTGAACCTGTCCACAATAACATATAAATAGTCATGTCCCTTTCTAGATTTTGGCAATCCCCCGACAAAGTCCATGGAGACACTTTCCCAAGGACGGGAAGGGACTGGCAGTGGAGTGTACAAGTCTAGTTTTCTATTGTGGGGCTTGCTTTTAGCACACATGGTACACCCTCTTACATATCTAGAAACTTTTTCATGCATTTTTGGCCAATAGCAGTATCTTTGTAGTTGTGCAATTGTTTTGCTTACACCAAAATGACCTGATATCAAAGAAGTATGTGCTTCCCTAATTATATTAATCATCTCTATTTGTGGAATGCATAGCTTTCCCAAATGATACAAGATTTGGTCCTTAATGTAGTAATCCAATTCTTCTACCTTTTTGCCATTACTTAAAGCTGCATATACATCTTTGAATTCTATATCTTGAGCATATTGTTCAATGTAGCTTTCATGCATCACTGAGTTATGCTTAAGTATAGTAGATGCATTTATGATTGGTCTGGACAACATATCTGCAACTTGATTGTGTATGCCTTTTCTATATCTGATGACTAAATGAAACTGCTGTAGGAAACCCATCCACCTATAGTGTCTTTATTGTTGCAACTTAGTTTGTGAGTGCAAGTACTAAAGTGACTAATGTTCAGTATGTATTACTGTTTCTTTGCCCATTAAGTAATGTTTCCACTTTTTCACACTTTGGACTAATGCATACAATTCTTTATCATATGTAGGATAATTAACTACTAAAGAATTAAAAGTCTCAGAATGGTAGCATATGGGTTTACCATGTTGAATCAACACTGCTCCCATGGCATAATCACTAGCATCTGTTTCGATCTCAAATGGTTGTTGAAGATTTGGAAATGCTAGTACTGGTGCTGTTTTAATTTTTTTTTTTCAAGGTGTTGAAGGCTTTTTGTTGTTTGCCTCCCCACTGAAACACCTTGTTCAATCCTTTCAATGCATGTAAAGGAGCTGCAATTAAGGAAAAGTTAGCAATAAACTTTCTCCAATATTGTGTTGCCCCTAGGAAGCTTCTAACTTCAGTAGCAGACTTGGGTTTTGGCCAGTTTACAATGACTACAACCTTAGAGGGATCTATCTTTAATTCACCACCCCCTACTATATGACCCAAATAATTCAAAGATGTTTTTCTGAATTCACATTTTGATAATTTAATATAGATATTTTCCTTTTTCAAAACATCTAGAGTCCACTTTACATGCTTCAAATGTTCTTCCCACGTTTTACTGAATACAAGAATGCCATCTAGATATACAATCACAAAATCATCAATAAAAGGCCTGAGTACATCATTCATTACTCTCATGAAAGTGGCAGGAGCATTAGTTAAGCCAAAAGGCATAACTAGCCATTCATACAACCCTTGCTTTGTTTTGAAAGCAGTCTTCCATGCATCTCGCTCTGCTACTCTGACCGGATGGTAACCACTACGTAAGTCCAACTTGGAAAAGTAAACAACCTCTTTCAGCTGATCCAATAGATCATCTATGCGAGGAAGGGGATAACGATTCTTGATGGTTATTTTATTCAGTGATCAGTAATCAATGCACATCCTCCATGAACCGTCCTTCTTTCTCACCAACACGATTGGAGATCCACATGGTGATGTTCTTGGCCTTATGAACCCTTTCTCGAGTAGCTCCTGTACCTGCTTCTTGATTTCTGCATTCTCTAAAGCAGATAACCTGTACATTCTGATGTTAGGCAATGGAGCATCTTGCTACAAATTAGTATCATGTACAACATCCCTTTTTGGTGGCAGACCTTTAGGTTCTTGAAATAATATATCATATTCTAAAACAACCTTTTCTAAATCAGCTTTCTGTTTAGCATCACAACCTTCAAATACATTGGTTTTTTCAGGTTCCTTTTCCTTTACAACCATCAGTAAAAATTGCTTGCATGAATTTATAATCCTTTTCATCTGCCCTGAGCTTATGAGAGTATAATTATTTTGAGTTTGTGAGCTCTTACAATATATTCTATTCCATCTTTAACAAGTTGATACTTATTTTCTGCTCTATAGAAAATTTCTTTTCTATCATACAAGTAAGGACTTCCTAAAGCAATTCCACACACATCCAAGGGAATTACATCTAACTCAACCTCATCTACAAATGCTGAACCAATGGCAAACCTAAGTTTACATTGTCTAGTCACTTGTAGCTTTGCTTTATCACATAACCAACCCAATGGATATGGCTTCTTATGAGGTGTGGTTAGTAATCCCAGTTTCTTTACAATTGCTTTAGAAATTAAATTTACTTGTGAACCACTGTCAAATAAAGTATCAATCTTTCGATGCTTGGAAATAACTCTAATATGGAAAAGCTCATGTCTTCTTCTCTCATTTTCTTCAATATCAATAGTTTGGGTAGAATTACTAGAAGATGCTTCAGAAATTTTACCTTGTATACCTGTGGCTGTGATGGTTGTTTCATCACCTGAGTCTGGCCCCAAATCTTTTTGAACAGCAGCAACAACTTTCTTCTTCTTGCCATCGAACTTCTTGGGTTTCAGCTCCGGATGCAAAGACCAGCAATGTTCATCATCATGTCCATCCTTCTTGCAGTGAGTGCATGAAGGTTTGGTCTTTTGTACAACATTGGCCTTCCTCTCTTTCCATTTCTACTTCCTCTTTTCCTTGTTCTTGTTTGCAGTGGGTTTGGATGGTCCCCCAATCTCTGGGTTCACATTCTTGCCTCTAGCCTCTAGATGGGTAGCTTGAACAGATACTTCATCTATGCTAGTAGGGTTAAACATGAGAATGGTGTGTCTCAAATAACTATGTAGACCACCTATATACTTCAACAAAGTTTCAGGTGAGTCTAAAGAAATGCCTAGAATCAAAGCTCTTTTTCTAAACTCTTGGGTGTAACTTTGTACACTTTGCCCTTTCAATTGGCGAAGAGTTTGCCAACTCATCATAGCTTGCTGCATATAAGCTAGTGGATAGAATTGTTTTTTAATTGCATAAACAAATTCACTCCAGACAGAAAGAATTTTACCATGCTTTTTCAAGTCAGCTTGTGTCCTGCCTTCCCACCATACCAAGGCAGTTCCTCCAAGGCGTAGGCTGGCCAGCTGAATTTTACTCCTGTCTGAGTCAATATTTTGCACCCTGCAATACACATCAATCTGCCTAATCCAGTTATCTAACTTCTCTACATTTAGCTCTCCATCATATTGGAAATTCAAATTTAACATCTAATTTAATCAAAGATGTTTTCTTCTTTTTATTTTCAGGGCTGTCAGGAGGCGTGGATAGAGGAACCTCTTTTCCTTTCCCTTTGCCTTCAGAATGGCCATCTATAATAGATTCTTCTATTCCCTTGTATTTTTTGGAAGTGGAAGAATCTTCATTTCGACCTTTCTTAAATTCTCTATACATTTCTTCTACCATGGCTTTCATGGTCATGAAACTGTCCATGAACGGAGGGTTTGATTCCAAGGGAACTTCTTCTGACATTTTCCTCTTAGGATAGACTCTACCAATTTCTGGGTTAGTTTCAACTAATCCTCCTTCTCCTAATTTAAGCTTTGATCTAGTTAGCATTCACAAACAGTCCAGCACAAGCTTGTCTAACCTTAGCAACCTAAAGTTCTGATACCACTTGATCTGAAAATGAGATCTAAGACAATTAATAAGGTATTATAGAATTATGTGCATGGATTAGTCTATGTCATTATATGCAATGGATCGATAAGATTGTGAAATGCATAGACAATGAAGCAGTAACAAAACATAATAGATAACACATGACACAACAAATTTAATAAGGAGTTCACCCAATACTCCTAGGCTACATCTCCTGGTCCAGCCTTCAGTGGTGGCCTCTCTATTATGTCTTCAAGCAGAGTTTTGTTTACAACAGTGAGCTCAATTTGAGCTTCACGCACAACAGAATATAGCAATAAGAGTTTACTTGAAACTCTCAAGTTATCTATGAATACACAAACTCCCTAATGCTCTCTGTCCCAACTCTATCTCGACATTTGCCTTAATACTGCTCTCTGTCCATTATGCTCTCTGTCTGTGGCTTTATAGCCAAAAATGCATTGCCTGTTCATTTCATGGTCCTGTCTCTCGGTCTCCCTGGCCTCTTGAATGCTTTGAATCCCTCTCCAGCATTATACAATCATTGCTCAATGCATGGAGAGGAGGTGGCCACCCATTTCGCAGCGCTAGAGTGCTTTGGGCCCCTGAAACGCCTGTAACGGCTGTGCCCTGTTTTTGCAGTGAAAACACAGTTTAACAAAGATAAACTGCCCAAAACATGATATGTTAGACTTTAAAGTCCTTTAAATATGGTTCAATCCCTATCGGGTCTGACTATCGGTTGCCATCGCATCTCGGAAAGGCTCTGTCCCTTTGTGTTTTGGAAATACATGAAAATCGCGAAAATACATTGAAATGGCCCTGTTACGGACTTGATATTATATCAAATTTCCTTTAGAATGCTATCGGGTCTGGCTGTCGCATGGTGTATTGATATCAGCCCCTCTGCATAGTTCCGATGTGATGCGGCGATGCGATATATTGCAATCGCTCATCACAAGAACCCTTTTGCCATTGTAAGCATTTCTGCAATCCACCGATAGTGATTCGGTGATGTAATATGGGCCATTGATCTGCGTGCTTGATCAACTGTCCATATTAACTCCACCAATCGCCACCACCATATACATATGTTAAGTGCCGATATCGCTGTTCACGATTGCAACTCTTGAGTATATCCCGCCGATCTCTGCCGAAGGTTTCCACCGATTGCGATTTCCTGATCCAATCTAGACTATTGATCGGCCAGATCAAACGGCTACTGTGCATCACTTATTCTGCCTATCTTTTTATTGATTTCGTGGGTTTTTGGGCCTCCCAATAGTGTTTCTCCGCCCTGCTAAGGGTTTCCCTCTTTCGATGTTTTCGATGCTTTAAGGGACTTTTGGCTTTGGCATGATTTTTAATAGATTCATGAAGACTTAGAGGGCATTCTTAGATCCATTTGGATCAAATACACTCCACTATTCATGATATAGTCGAAATTGGAAAGGGCAGTCCCTCAAACATTCAAACTTGTCTACAAAATGCACAAGAGAAGATTGAGTTTTTGTAGCTTGAGTCACAGTTACAACAAGATGAGTTACAACATAGTCAACATTTTGAACTTGTTTTTGTTTAGAATAATCCTCTATTTAAGTTTTAAATAGACTCCCATCAACAGTCAGAAAGTAATCAAATCAATGAGATTGATGTTGATTTAGACCCAGTGCCCATTTCAAGAGAAAATTTGCAGGCATACGTAGAAGTTCAAGTTGCACTTCCTAAGCCCATGATCAGACCTTACAGAAGAGCTTTTTAGTGATAAGCACATAATAATTCTTGGATATGACAAGGATGTGTCCTTTCATATTCCAGACTATTCCAAGCTAATCCAATTTCAGAGTGTTATATTTCTTCAGGAAGATTCATCTTCACCTATTCTCACTCCTCCTGCATAACAACAGATTGCTAAATGACAATGTTGTAATTGAGTTGGCCATGTGAAATATTATTGTTTCGATATTCACTCATGTGAGAATTTTGATAAGCACACTCATCATTAAAAAATATGCTTCAAAAACAAGCCTCATGCAAGAGCGAAGATTCACCTTGGGCAGATCGCTTCTTGGTAATGGGCTTCAACAACTAAGAAGATATTTCACTTATACCACAAGATTCATTCTGAACTATTGAAAAGTCTTGTAGTTGAGATCTCTTCATCTTCTCACCTTGCATCTAACAAAGAGGAATTTGCGGTTATCTACAAGCTTTAAAGATAAATTAAGTGAGTCTAAGCCACAACTTGAACCTGCTGCTTGAGCCTACAACAAAGACAACCATACCTAGATTTAGAGTTGTAGCCAGAGATAGAGCAATTCCCCATGAGCATGCCCTTGTTTGGTGGCCTTCCTTAAACCACCGCATGTTGAGATCTCTCTTTTCAGGTTGAGGTTCTCCCTTTTTTCCGTAAGTCGATACCTACCTTTTCTAGGTTGATGGTCTCCCTTTTCAGAACATTAGAGACACTTCCTCTAGTAGAAGTCTAACAAATTCTTGCAAGATTTGGAACTGCTCCAGGAACTACACTAAGCATTCCAGGTTTAGACCTCAATGGTCTCCCTTTTCAAAGCATTAGTGAGCACTTCCTCTAGTGAAATACTTCAGTCTCTAGCTAGATTTGGAAGAGCTCCAGGAACTTTACTAAGCGTTTTAGTGTTTGTGGCCATCCTTAAACCATCATCATTTGAGACCTTGATTTCTCCCACCTTATACCATTATTTTAGAGAGCATATTCAACTAATTTCTACCATGCATCTTTTGCATTTTTATTACAACTCTCTTCTTGGACTCATATATACTCCTTTGAATTAAGGGGGGGAATGTTGGACACCTAATCTGCTAAGAGTTTTCGGTGTGGAATATGAAGAGTCATTACGGTACAAGAGACCTTGGAAGATAAATCCAATGGTCATCGAAAATGTATTAATATGTATATCATTGTAAATAGAAAGCATTCAACAATTATCTTACTTTTGGTGTTAATTATTTTATTGTTTAACAACTTCCTCATACAAATTCCAATTAAGTTGATCTTTGCACCATTTGAAAGCTCTTAATATTTAGAATAGTATTAAGACATTGCAAATTTTGTTTGCAATTTTTTACCCCAAAAATGTCATTTAATGCTTCAAATATTATCTAATAGTTTTTGGACCCCAAAGCACCAAAATATGAACTACCCCTAAAATGGGTCTTACAAGCCAATATCTCTATTTTTTTCATAAAAAACTATGATCATAAATTATATAGTAATCCATTTGGGTTCATACCTCCTCATTTTGGAGATCTTTTGGTCTCCAAATATTTTACTAAAACATTAGGGGAAATTTTCCTCTACATCTCCCTAGAATACCATTTGGGCTTGCCTATAACTTGTTCTTTCAACCGAACCTACCAGAGTTCATGTTACACCTATATGGTTATCTATGATGTCTTTTGCAAAGTTGTATCCATTGGTAACTATACTTGAGTTTTTAGTTCTACATCCTCTTTTGTAGGTAAGACTTATTTGTTAGTTTACTAGTCAAACAGGGAAGACTCATAGAGTTTTAGAATTTTCCCACATTATTGAGAGGGAGAACCTTACCCTTATATTTGAGGTCCTGACCTTATTGGGCTATATGTAAGAACAAGATACACTTTTATTCCCTCAATCTAGCTAGCTCAAAAGAAAATCAAAGGATAATTACAGTATATGGAGGTACATAGAGTGTGTAAGCATTATCACCTACCTTCTCCAACACTTAAACATGAACATACCATAGAACCTTAATATTTCACAAGGACGACCCTGTAGCTTTTTTTATTCATATGTAACCAATCCCAATGTCCTACTTCAAATGTCTTCTCAATTTTGTATTGGCTTTGTTAGGCCTTATTTTTTTCTTGTGACTTTCTTGATATCTCATGGACTTCAAATGGATTTGCTTGATCTTATCAATGAAATTTTCATCATTCAGTGCTTCACCTATGGTGTCTTCCCTTAATCCTACATGTTTTTTTTAGAAAGGAAAAAACCAATACTCTTTATACTAATATAAGGTTGTTTACATATATCCTAATTTTCATCCAAACACCATTCTAGCAATTAACATGTAAACACATTAAAAGTATCACATCTCCAACATATAAATCTGTCCCCGAAAGAGTCTAATGTTAACAAAAACATATTATGTTCCCTACATCCCACAAAGTTATAACATATATAATGAAATATGACAATAGGAAGATCCTATTCTTGAAATAAAACTTATGTATATTTGATTTTCCTGGTCCTTTATAGATTGTCATTGAAGTAGGAAGAATATAAATCTCCCCAAGTAGATATTTATGTCCTAACTTTGAAAGAGCATCCGCAACACCGTTATGTTCTTTATGTATATGGGAAAATGTCACCCCACAAAATATACCAATCAACAACCTTATCCTCTTCATCCAATTTATGAGGATAGGAGAATCAAATGAAGATTGCTACTTTGCCTAATCAATAACCACCTTTGATTCACCGAAAACATCTAATGACTCTATGGATAATTAATGAGTACAATATAAGACTTGCCATAGCACAATAGTCTCCACCCTAGGATTGGAACCCCTGCCACCGTTCCAACAGAAATGATAGAAATGACCACACTTTATCACAATAAACGCCCCACTACCACACATATTCATACTAGTCGCCCCATCAAAGAAACCTACTGGATAACTACACCATATGTTTGTTAAGTGTATGCATCTTGAAGGTCCCTTATATACCACAGGTCTAAGTTCATTGAAATATTCAAAAACATTCATGCAAATACATTTTATGTTAATGGGGTATTTTCAAATATATTTGCATTCCTGCATCTCCAGATTCCCCAAAATATGTAAAGGGGTAAAGCACGATATTCCTTGTATTCCATCATCTAGTCCTGCAAACAAGCTTCCAAAGATGTGGTATTCCAATCAACAAATATATTTAGGATGTTCAACACACCATACCAAATGGAGACCACAAAAGGACACTTAAGAAAAAGGTGCACCACATCCTCAAGCTCCTCCTTACATAGTGCACAACTGTTTGGACCAATGAAACCCTGCTGCCACAAATTATCCCATATTCATATTTTATTTTTCTAGGCCAACAACTAAATCATTTGTGCTTTAGGGGACGATTCGAGTCCCAAATTTTTCTAAACCACTGTCTATCCCCAATATTCTGATGACCATGAGTGATATACATGTAAGCCTCTATAACAATGATCTGACCCATCACAAATTTACCATCCCACTTAAAGATATCCTCCTTCTCCATCAAGGTGATACCAACCAAATATAAGTTACTTACTTACCTTTCCCATGTCTCATCCAAATCACCATAAAAACCTAAGTCCCAAGAGCATATCCAAGATGGATATAGGAAGGTGGAATCATGTGATACCTGAATTTGATTTAAGAAATAAATACCCAAATTGTGATTGTACATGATAAGTGTGATAGGCATATGATGATTACCATCAAAACCACTAATGGGATCCATCCCAATCTCCATCAAAGCACCCGTTCCAATCTCCCATCTTAGATTCACAATCAACCTTTGTTTAACTTTCATCAAGTTGTTCCAAATATATGGAATAGAGTATGGAGCCTAGGCCCCATCCTTTATCCACTCCAATCCATACCGATTTTTAAAGTATTTATCCTTTATAATCCCCTTCCATATGCTAGTTCCATTTATGACATGACATAAGCACTTTACCAACAAATCCCATTCAAACTTATCAATATTTTTAAAACCCCATCCTCCATTCTTAATCGTCATGAAAATGTCCTCCAAGTGAACAAGATGAATTCTTTTTAACATCATTGGAACCCGCCTAGATAAAATTGGAAATAAAAGAGTTTATCCACCTGATGATTTTTTTGGGAATCATATAAAGATGCATCCAATAAACAACAATACTCTACAAGACAGACTACACTAGGACCAACCTACTTCCAATAGTCAACCATTTATGTGCCCATGTTGACAGTTTACATTCAAATTTATCAATCAACCAACACCAATATCTCAACCCATAGTTATTTGGTTTGAGGATGAACTTGAGGTATTTGAAACCTCTATTCATCAAGACCGTTTCCACACCAAATATATTAGCAATTTTCAAAACAATGTCCTTCTCTGGTACCATAGCAATCAGTTGAGGTTTAGTTTTGTTCATATATAGCCCCAAAGCATCACCAAAAGATCAGATAATCTGATGCAAATATATCCATTTTCCAATGGAGATCTTCCCAGTAAAAAGAACATCATCCACAAAAATAAGGTGAGTAATGAAAATATTTTTGGAGATCCAAAACCCTAAAAAAGACCCCCTGGATTGCACCTTAGTAATTATCATCCTTCTCATCTCGTCAATTACCATTAACAATAAGGGAGGGGATAATGAATATCCCTACCTTAACCCCCTCGATGGCTTCAAAAAATAAGAAAGTGCCCTATAAATTAAACAAAATAAAATTTACAGAGGTGATAAAAGCGATAATCCAATCAACAATCCTCACTGAAAGACTAATCTTATGTAAAATCATCCTTAAATAATACTTATCCACACAATCATATGCTTTGATCAAATCCAATTTTAACATAAGTGCATCCCTCTTTTTAACCTTAATAGAATTCATACATTCTTGTGCAATAACCACTACATCATGTATCTACATATTGTTTAAGAACCCTATTTTTTTTGGAGTAATAAATTTTGACAGTGTATCTTTTAACCGAGATGCAATAATCCTGGAAATCATTTTATATATGATATTGCATAGTGAAATAGACTTGTAATCCATAAATGTTGTAGGCATGGATGCTTTAGAAATCAAAGTGATAAAGGTGGAATTCAACACACTAGAGATTGAACATGAGGTCCTCGAATCCTCCGCTAAAAGTAGTAGATTCAACCCTATGATATCAAAGAAATGAAGAAATAGTTCCACAAGCCACCCATCTGAACCAGGGATCTTGTCCCTGGCAAATGAATTAAGAACAATAACCATTTCATCTAATGTAATCGACTGACCAATAATAGCATTGTCTTCCTCATTGAAAATAACAAGATATGATTTGTTGAGAAATCAAGTGTAGTAGAGATCAATGCTTGATTCCTCTTCTTGATAATTACTTGTGAATGTTAGTTGCCTTCTTATTACTTATTGTGTCTTCTTCATCAAGCAATTATACCAATTTAAAATATACAAAGATCACAAAGAGACAAGAGACACCAAAATTTAGGCTACTAGCCAGGGAAAAACCCCAAAAGGGGGGAAACCCAACAATCCATCTCTTATAGAAATAAATCCAAATGAGATATCCAAGACCAAGACCAAGTTTTCCATAAGAATTCTAAGTTAAACTCTCCTCCAAGTCCCATCCAATAGTCAAATTAAACGTTGGAAACCTAGCTCCAAATCTTGTCAAAACATAGATTTTTGTCCTTGCAATAGAGGTTGAATTTGAGCCCTACAATACCTCAGAAAGTTCCTCAGAAATTTCGCACGTGAGAGTTGAATTAGGGCAGGAAAAATTTGATTTCTCTCTATCCTTTAACTTCCTTCTTTCTCCTTTGACTTTGACCATCTTCTTCTTGTCTAGGTGCAAAAATAGATAAATCATCTGATGATGAATGAATGTCTCCAAGAGGTTGAACTTGACTCTTATATATAGCTATCCAGGAGGGTCGAATAGGTTCCACTTGGACGACTTGTCCAAGGAGGGCCAACTTGAAGATCTTGTGGGCTTACGACACAAAAATAAAATTTGACTTATTTTTTTTGCAAATGTCCAAATGGGACATGACTCAAATCAATATTCTTTTGACTCAAAATAAATTCTTTTTGACTCTTTTGACTCTAAGAATGAAGAACATGCTTTAAGAATATAAATAAATGGATCTAATAAATATATCAATGATATCTTTATACTATGAAGACTGACTCTAGTTACAAATTTCAACATGATTATCAATATCCACCATCTCCCTAGCACAATATAGCCTTCCAAAATAACAAATAGCCTCTTTATGTAGAGCCCTCAACATCCTTGAGCTCCCAAATGGTATTTTCTCTTTTCCTTTGTGTAGCAAAATTGTGAAAAAATTTAGTGTTTTACCCCCCGCCCCCCCAAGCGATCCAAATGGCATGGATTTTAAGCCGCCATTCATCCTCTTGTTGTTTCAATATCAACCACTTACGCCCTTCTAGATCTATAGCCAATTTTTTTTGCACATTGGAGAAGGAAACTGAATCCAAAATCGTCGAAAGTTTATTGTTAATGTCAATTAATTGTTGGATATTGTTCCTATTTTTTTCTTTTTCCCAAGTCTGAACCACCTTCTTTAGATCAATTAATTTACAACTCACCACATCCATCCAGAAAGTCTCCCTATGCTAATATCATTTTAACCAAGTAGTATGAACCAGTGGTTCAAAATCCCTATCCTTTAACCATGTGTGATTAAATTTAGAAGGAAACCCTTTCTGGTTGCATTCCCCCCTGCTGATTATTGTACATATATAGTGCTTCTAGACATGAAAGTGGCAAATATCCCAAATCAAGTCTCAAAAGAGGCTTCATTGGTGAAAGTATTGACTACATTGAAAATAAATTAGATTTTCATCATAGTTCCTTAGATGATTTTGATTGTAATCTCTAAAAGTTCAACCAATATCTTGTTCAACACTTCATTTTGCCTATTTATTTAAAAATGGAAAAATTTATGTAAATAAAAAATTATAAATCCATTCAACTAAAAAAATTTAATATCTTTATTTAAAATAATATTTTAAGTATCTTTAAATACATTTTGTTTCATTTTTTGGAAATAAATTCTGATAGGTGTTTACCGTGTTGACGTTTCTCTAAACACTCCACACATTATCACTGACTAGAAAGCAAACAAATAATTAACATGTGTGCTGATATAACCTTAAATAATAAGAGCCACTAGATTGTATTAGCTGTCAATAAAATATAAATTATTAAAATAAACTATCAATGTTATAATAATTATTAAATTATAAAATGATCATTAAATATATTAAACAATTATAAAATGATTATTAAATATAATAAATTATTGAAATAATGGTGACTAATAAAGAGTGAAAAAGGATAAATGTATTAAATTATTAAAATGGGGAATAATAAACCGTGAAAAAAGAGAAAAGAAAATTATTAAAATGGTGACTAATAAAGAGTGAAAAATGAGAAATGTATTAAATTATTAAAATGATGAATAATAAACATTGAAAAAGGAGAAAAGAAAAAAGAAAGACAAATATAATTAAAAAAATTGAAGAAAGAGAGAATAAGGGTTGAAAACTAGGAAAAATAATTTGAAAATAAAGAAAATAAAAGATGAAAACTAGAAAGAAAAAGAAAAAGAAAAGAAAAAAGAAAAAGAAAAAATTGGTTTTACATAAATATGTATATGTATAGTAATATATATTAAATATATTATTACATGTGAAAGTCTAGAGGTTCGTGTACGGGTCCGTGTAAAGGTTCGTGTATTGATCACAGAGAAGAGACTCAATGAGAGCAAGCTTCGCGCCTAAAGCCCCTGCAGCAAATTGGTATCAGAGCCAATAACATCTGGTTCATTACGATTAGTACTCAAAATCTATAAGTCTCTAAAATGGATAATTCTAGAAGATCAATCTCTTTCAGAGAGCTTGAAGCTGAAGAACAAGCTGAAGAAAACCCATTAAGAGATATGTTTGCTTCATCATCTAAAAGGGTTATAAATTCTATAGAACTTGAATATTTTGAAAGTCAGCCTGCACCTAAGTGGTGTCTGCCCAGTATCTCCTCGTCAAAAGTATATGTTGACTTATCTATGTTCCATCTTAAAGCTATAACTAGAATATCTATCAAAGAAAGTATTAGTCAAGTACAAAAGAACTTAGATTCTGTACAAACACTTTCTCTTCTTGACACTAAGAAACTTCAGGCTAAAGCTAAAAGACTGGGAACCAAATATTTGCATCTGGGGTGCATAAGGGTAGGGATCAATCCCTTAGTCCATAGAGGACTGAATACTTTTGTTCTTGCCACAGTCAGAGATCTGACACATAACAAGTATTCGGATTCATTGATAGGAGGAATGGTTGCTCCATTATCAAATGGACCAGTATACTTTGATTGCTATCCCAACTTTTCTATATATACATTTGATGAGCACATCAAGGATATTTTACAACTACAGATTCAAACAATAGGGTTTGATATGAAGAAAAAGAGAAATAATACTGCCATTCAAACTCGTGGTTGTTTTAGACACACAAATACCCTCTATCCTATAGTTCTCCATGCTCCCAACAAAGAATCCAAATATAGTGTGGTTGTTCTAACAGATACCCAGAATCAAAAGTTAGAACATCAGATTATTAAATGGGAAGACCTAAGTATCCCAGAACATTGGGTTGTTGATAACCCAAAACCTCCAACAATGCAAAAGATTACTTCTGTTGATATACAATAAGGACCATCATCTACTTGTTAATCAAGGTTGTCATTGATGTCAATATGGCATTTGTGGAGATGGAAAATATTCTTGTGATAACCCTTTTGTGATGGCATGTATATCCCTATGTTGAATAATTCTCATGATGCCCTAAGGAATGCCCAAACCTAATCCTATGTGTATTAATGAAATTCTTGCATTAATAAGCATACCCATGATGCATGATCTAATGAAGCCCTAGATGCCCATGATCTATCTTGGATGATCTGATGATGCATGATGATGAATCCCTTACCATGAAAACCTTCTATGATGCATGATTAAATGTTGATTGGCAAATAGGATGCCCTAAGACCTAAATATCTTGTGAAATAATGATTCCCCAAATATGCCCTTATCCTAAAAAGCTATAAAGGCCTAAGACCAGGAAGAAGGAGCCCTAGACATAAAATCATAATGGCTACCATTAGGATTTATATATAATTTAAGGAAAGTCACAAAGAAAAATAATTCTTTTGACCTTAGAGGCAACTTTTCTCAATCGGACCTAGACCATCTTAAAGAGGATTTTTTCCTCTTTCCAATGAGCCCTTACTTGCCCCAAAACTCCAAATAGTTTGTGAGCTATTGAATTTTTAAGCAAGAAAATTATATTTAGCAGTGAGCTGACCTACACTCAGTTATACAAGTTGGCCTCACTTCAAATAGACATGTCCCTTCATTTCAAAGTCAAATTCATATAAATAGAAGCTCGGAGCGTCATTTTTACTCACTAATTTTCAGTGAATATTTCATAGATAAGGTATAGAGAGGCACAGAAGTAAACAAAAAGCTGAGGAGGATAAAAAGACATAACAGGTTGGGAAATTTCTTAAGGTATTCATTACAGAATCTCAGATCCCTAGTTGGAAGGGTCAGATTGCAGACCAGAGGACCTGTGACAAACCTCAGACTTGTGGGAGACCAGAATCGTTGATAGTTACCACTGTTGAAGCTCAAACAACCACCTGTGGGAGCTCATTTAAGGCTCAGATTTGTGGTATAAAAAGTTCAGAACTGTGCTTTGAAATTCGGATCTATGGCTTAAGCATTTCAGACCTGTGATTTACCTCTAGGCGTATACCTCTTGCAAAACTTGTGACTGATCAGATTTTTTTTTTGATGAGACATTGGTCATCTCTTCAGCTTCACTTGAAGCACTTCAAAAGATCTTTTGGTACAACCTTTGAAGACACTTTGGAGCAGATCTAAAGGAGTTGTTGACCCTTTTGCAGACCTGTTGAAGAAGACCTTTTGAAAGCAGCCTAGTGACATATTTTGAAGTAGTCCTATAATCATCTTGAAGAGAAACTTATTGAGGAATATCGCTAAGCATTAGTGCTTGAACCTATGAAGAGTAGTGAAGTTTTGGGAAAAGGAGTCTTGAAGCAATGAAGTATTTGGAACCCTTGAATAATTCTTGGAGTAGTAGACTTAAGACCTGTAGGTTATCCTTGGATCAATTAAGTGCATTGTGCATTTATGGTTTGGGCTTTGGGTTTGAAGTACTCTTGAAGGAGCATTGTTTTGAAGATCCTTTTGGTGCACATTGACGAAACCTTGGATCATCTTGTGAAGATACTTTGAAACTAAACTTGGAGATATTATTGGAAGACCATGATGCATCGTTGATGTCATCATGAGGTATCTTGGAGAAATTGCATGGGTATGATGAAGAGCAATGGTGACACCTTCTAAGAGATCAAGGTTGTCATTGATGCTGTAGAGTGGAAGACTACAGTGAAGCTGGAGATTGACATGGCAGGTTGAAGAAGATATTGGGAGCAGTGAAATACTATCAAACACATCTAGACAAAGTACGAGAGTGGGTTGGAGCCTATAGGGTTGGTGCCCGAAGGTTGGAGCCTCGAACAATAAGGTTGGTACCTTGGAGAATAGGGCTGGAGACCTAGAGGATCAAATGCATCAAGAATATAGGTTGGTGCCTCAAGAAGATAAAGGATTGGATTCCTTGGTATCGGTGCCCCAAAACTGATAGGGTTGGAGCCCTAGAGGATCAGAGTCCTCAAGAAACCAGGTTGCTGCTTGAATCAAATATAGGATTGGAGTCCTTGGGGTCGGTGCCTTGGAAAGTCCAAGTTGGTGCTTGGCAACAGGTTGGAGCCTGGGAGATTGAAGATTGGTGTCTTCATCTAGGGTTGGAGCCCTACATATATTGTACTTGATTTATTAAAGAAATTAATAAAAGCATTTATTCTTATTGTTGTTCATTTTGTGTTCTAAATATAAGTGATCTAACTGGTAAAAGTAACAATTGAAAAGGAATACTGATTCCCCCCCTCCCCCCCTCTCAGTATTTCCAACAATTGGTATCGGAGCCAGTACCTTCACTCAACTCTATTTATCATTAGAACACAAATGGCGAAGCCAAGGAAGAAAGTCTCCAATCCTCCTAAAGATGTGTCTCCCTCAACTACCGAAATTGATGTCAATCAATTTGTGAAGGCTCCACTCTTCAATGGAAACTTTGATATATGGGAAGCAAGAATGAGGAATTTCTTAAAAACTCAAGGCACTGAAGTCTGGAAATCAGTAATTGTTGATAGCATGATGGACGGAGAATCCAAGGAGTACAATGCAAAAACAATGAAGGCAATCTTGAATGGGCTACCAGATTCTATAAAGGCCAATTTGGAAAAATGTTCATCAGCAAAGGGTATATGGGACAAACTTCATGACCTTCACTCAAAAGGAGCATTGACAATGATCTCTAGTCAAGAAAATGATGGAAAACAAGAAGGAAATCTAGAGCCCATAAAGGACACTGAAGATAAGAGTGATGACATCAAGCCTAAAGAAGACCTAGAAGATGAAGAGAATGAAAAAGATTTTGAAGAAGATCTCCTCACTAAACTTATGGCTACCATGGAAGAGATTAACAATTTGAAAAAAGAAAATAAGGAACTTAAGAAGAAATCACAAGTTGGTGACCAAGACAAGACAAGGAAGGAAGTTGACCTTGTCAAGCTTGAAGTACAAGAAAGAGATGAGGAGCTCACCAAGATTAAGGAAGAAATTCATCAAAACAAGAGAAAGCATCATGAAGAAGTCATATCCATGACAAATCAATTGGATAAGGCAAAGAAACAGGAAGTTATCTTGTCAAGCCACCTTGAATAAAGGCACAAGAGCTTGAACAAACTTGAAGCAAAGATTGGTCAATACAAGGAAGAGGTCTTCTCTCTTAGATGTCAACTAGAAGAAGCAAGGAAACAAGCACAAGGCACTGAGAAGGTGATGGAAGCTTTGACATTCATAGAAGGACAAGTTGATGAAGCAGAAAAGGAGAGAAAGACCATGATATGCCAACTAGAAGAAAAGGATGATGACATCACCAAGTTAAAATAAAAAATCACTTCTCTTAAGGCCCAATCATGTGAAACAACCATGATGAAGGTAGAAATGGAGATCATTCTATCAAAGAAGGATGAAGAATGCAAGAAAATGAAGGAAGAAATTGTCTTTCTTAAAAAGGAAGTTGACTTGCTGAATAAGAACTTGAAAAGTTCTCAAACACTAGATGACATCCTAAGTCATCAAAGGTCTCCCCTCGATAAATCAGGTCTTGGCTATGCCGGTGAATACTCAAGCAAGGATGATAATGCTTCAAACAACAAGGATGTGAGGAATCTTGGAAGAAATGTTGATGCTCACAGCAAAGGCAAGAGTCAAGTTGACATTGGAAGAAATCCTATTCCAAGAAGAAATGCAGATGGTGTCAAGGATGCAAGAAGCAATGGTTATCATCAAAGGATCCCAAGGCAAAATGACTTCAGAAGTACATCAAGGAAACCTTCATCTCCCAGGTACCAAAGTTTATTTCTTGGTTATTGTTATGCTTGTACAAACTTTGGACACATGGCAAAAGATTGTAGGGCATATCACAAAGATAAATATTATGGTCCCCGTCAATCTCCAAGAAGCAATTTTGCAAGAAATCATGAATTCTTATTCATGAACAACATAGAATTCTTCAAGTGTCATAACATTGGTCATATGGCACGTGATTGTAACTTGACTTGGGCTCCTACACAAGCTAGAACCATGCCAGAGAAGAAAGTTACACAAGTATGGAGAAGGAAGCAAATACAATCCGAAAATCTCCTAAACTCTCCAGCCAACAACACATGTTGTTGACCTGATCTTCGACAATCTAAGCATTTGATGGTGAGACTCTACCAAAGGAAGATCATGCATACAGTTAGGGGGAGCTTATGATGATTAGGCATTCTTGTAGAAGCTATTCATGGATGGATCTTATGAAAACCTTGATGACTCATATCTAGACATTCATAGATCATCTCTCAAGAACACTCCATTGAAGAACATGATCTCTTATCTATCCAATGAACTATTGTTGAATACTTCTTCCACTTGTTTACAAGACAACAAGTTTTCATGAGCTATAAGAGTTTATGCAGGCAGGGGGAGTTGGTTCATCACATGAAGAAATGTAAACACATCTATCATGGACCACATTGTCAGAAGGAAGAGTACCATGACAGGGGGAGTAACATACCTATGAAGAACTATTATTGATGAAGAAAAGAAGTAGTTGGGCACCCCGTTTTCCATTGATGTCAAAGGGGGAGAGAATGTTGGAAGGGAAAGAATATTGCCATCAATGACAAAGGGGGAGATTGTTAATCAAGGTTGTCATTGATGTCAATATGGCATTTGTGGAGATGGAAAATATTCTTGTGATAACCCTTTTGTGATGGCATGTATATCCCTATGTTGAATAATTCTCATGATGCCCTAAGGAATGCCCAAACCTAATATTATGTGTATTAATGAAATGCTTGCATTAATAAGCATACCCATGATGCATGATCTAATGAATCCCTAGATGCCCATGATCTATCTTGGATGATCTGATGATGCATGATGATGAATCTCTTATCGTGAAACCCTTCTATGATGGATGATTAAATGTTGATTGGCAAACAGGACGCCCCAAGGCCTAAATATCTCGTGAAATAATGATTCCCCAAAGATGCCCTTATCCTAAAAAGCTATAAAGGCCTAATACCACGAAGAAGGAGCCCTAGACATAAAATCCTAATGGCTGCCATAAATAACATAATGACATTTTCACAAATATGACTCTCTTGGTGGTAAAATGACCTCATTTAAGGAAGTACTTGGCATAATCTCATAGAGGATATTTTCCCCTTTCCAATGAGCTATTACACACCCTCTAACTCTTATTAGATTGGGAGAAAATGACTTTTTAAGTTAAATATATATATAATTTAACGACAGTTACAAAGGAAAATATTTTTTTCGACCTTAGAGGCACCTTTTCTCAATGGGACCTAGACCATCTTAAAGAGGATTTTTTCCTCTCTCTAATGAGCCCTTACTTACCCCGAAACTCCAAATAGTTTGTGAGATATTGAATTTTTAAGTCAAGAAAATTATATTTAGTAGTGAGCCGACCTACACTCAGTTATACAAGTCGGCCTCACTTCAAATAGACATGTCCCTTCATTTCAAAGTCAAATTCATATAAATAGAAGCTCGGAGTGTCATTTTTACTCACTAATTTTTAGTGAAGATTTCATAGATAAGGTACAGAGAGGCACAAAAGTAAACATAAAGCTGAGGAGGATAAAAAGACATAATAGGTTGGGAAATTTCTTAAGGTATTTATTACAGAATCTTGGATCCCTAGTTGGAGGGGTCTGATTATAGACAAGAGGACTTGTGACAAACCTCAGACTTGTGGGAGACCAGAACCGTTGATAGTTACCACTATTGAAGCTCAAACAACCACTTGTGGGAGCTCATTTAAGGCTTAGATCTGTGGTATAAAAAGTTCAAAACTGTGATTTGAAATTTGGATCTGTGGCTTAAGCATTTAAGACCTATGATTTACCTCTAGGCGTATACCTGTTGCAAAACTTGTGACTAATCAGATTTTTTTTTGATGAGACATTGGTCATCTCTTCAACGTCACTTGAAGCACTTCAAAAGATATTTTGTACAACCTTTGAAGACACTTTGGAGTAGATCTAAAGGAGTTGTTGACCCTTTTGCAAACCTGTTGAAGAAGACCTTTTGAAAGCAACCAATGACATATTTTGAAGTAGTCCTATAATCATCTTGAAGAGCAGATTATTGAGGAATATCACTAAGCATTAGTGCTTGAACCTGTGAAGAGTAGTGAAGTTTTGGGAAAATGAGTCTTGAAGCAATGAAGTATTTGGAACCCTTGAAGAATTCTTTGAGCAATAGATTGAAGACCTGTAGGTTATCCTTGGATCAATTAAGTGCATTGTGCATTTATGGTTTGGGCTTGGGTTTGACGTATTCTTGAAGGAGCGTTGTTTTGAAGATCCTTTTGGAGCACATTGACGACACCTTGGAGCATCTTGTGAAGATACTTTGAAACTGAACTTGGAGATATTATTGGAAGACCATGATGCATCGTTGATGTCATCATGAGGTAACTTGGAGAAATTGCATGGGTATGATGAAGAGCAATGGTGACACCTTCTAAGAGATCAAGGTTGTCATTGATGCTGTAGAGTGGAAGACTACAATGAAGCTGGAGATTGACATGGCAGGTTGAAGAAGATATTGGGAGCAGTGAAATACTATCAAACACATCTAGACAAAGTACGAGAGTGGGTTGGAGCCTAGAGGGTTGGTGCCCAGAGGTTGGAGCCTCGAACAACAAGGTTGGTACCTTGGAGAATAGGGCTGGAGACCTAGAGGATCAAATTCCTCAAGAATCTAGGTTGGTGCCTGAAGAAGATAAAGGATTGGATTTCTTGGGATCGGTGCCCCAAAACTGATAGGGTTGGAGCCCTAGAGGATCAGAGTCCTCAAGAAACCAGGTTGGTGCTTGAATCAGATATAGGATTGGAGTCCTTGGGGTCGGTGCCTTGGAAAGCCCAAGTTGGTGCTTGGCAACAGGTTGGAGCCTGGGAGATTGAAGATTGGTGTCTTCATCTAGGGTTGGAGCCCTACATATATTGTAATTGATTTATTAAAGAAATTAATAAAAGGATTTACTCTTATTGTTGTTCATTTTGTGTTCTAAATATAAGTGATCTAACTGGTAAAAGTAACAATTGAAAAGGAATATTGATTCAGCACCCCCCCCCCCCCACCTTCTCAGTATTTCCAACAATTGGTATCGGAGCCAGTACCTTCACTCAAAGCTTAACAACTTGAAGGTTGATCATTAGAACACAAATGGCGAAGCCAAGGAAGAAAGTCTCCAATCCTCCTAAAGATGTGTCTCCCTCAACCACCAAAATTGATGTCAATCAATTTGTGAAGGCTCCATTGTTCAATGGAAACTTTGATATATGGGAAGCAAGAATGAGGAATTTCTTAAAAACTCAAGGCATTGAAGTCTGGAAATCGGTGATTGTTGATAGCATGATGGATGGAGAATCCAAGGAGTACAATGCAAAAGCAATGAAGGCAATCTTGAATGGGCTACCAGATTCTATAAAGGCCAATTTGGAAAAATGTTCGTCAGCAAAGGGTATATGTGACAAACTTCATGACCTTCACTCAAAAGGAGCATTGACAATGATCTCTAGTCAAGAAAATGATGGAAAACAAGAAGGAAATCTAGAGCCCATCAAGGAAGCTGAAGATAAGAGTGATGACATCAAGGCTAAAGAAGACCTAGAAGATGAAGAGAATGAAAAATATTTTGAAGAAGATCTCCTCACTAAACTTATGGCTACCATGGAAGAGATTAACAATTTGAAAAAGGAAAATAAGGAACTTAATAAGAAATCACAAGTTGGTGACCAGGACAAAACAAGGAAGGAAGTTGACCTTGTCAAGCTTGAACTACAAGAAAGAGATGAGGAGCTCACCAAGATTAAGGAAGAACTTCATCAAAACAAGAGAAAGCATCATGAAGAAGTCATATCCATGACAAATCAATTGGATAAGGCAAAGAAACAGGAAGATATCTTGTCAAGCCACCTTGAACAAAGGCACAAGAGCTTGAACAAACTTGAAGCAAAGATTGGTCAATACAAGGAATAGGTCTCCTCCCTTAGATATCAACTAGAAGAAGCAAGGAAACAAGCACAAGGAGCTAAGAAGGTGATGGAAGCTTTGACATTCATAGAAGGACAAGTTGATGAAGCAGAAAAGGAGAGAAACACCATGATATGACAACTAGAAGAAAAGGATAATGACATCACCAAGTTAAAATCAGAAATCACTTCTTTTAAGGCCCAATCATGTGAAGCAACCAAGATGAAGGTAGAAATGGAGATCATTCTATCAAAGAAGGATGAAGAATGCAAGAAAATGAAGGAAGAAATTATCTTTCTTAAAAAGGAAGTTGACTTGCTGAATAAGAACTTGAAAAGTTATCAAACACTAGATGACATCCTAAGTCATCAAAGGTCTCCCTTTGATAAATCAGGTCTTGGCTATGCCGGTGAATACTCAAGAAAGCATGATAATGCTTCAAACAACAAGGATGTGAGGAATCCTGGAAGAAATGTGGATGCTCACAACAAAGGCAAGAGTCAAGTTGACATTGGAAGAAATCCTATTCCAAGAAGAAATGCAGATGGTGTCAAGGATGCCAGAAGTAATGTTCATCATCAAAAGATCCCAAGGCAAAATGACTTCAGAATTACATCAAGGAAACCTTCATCTCCCAGGTACCAAAGTTTATTTCTTGGTTATTGTTATGCTCGTACAAACTTTGGACAATTGGCAAAAGATTGTAGGGCACATCACAAAGATAAATATTATGGTCCCCGTCAATTTCTGAGAAGCAATTTTGCAAGAAATCATGAATTCTTATTCATGAACAACATAGAATTCTTCAAGTGTCATAACATTGGTCATATGGCACGTGATTGTAACTTGACTTGGGCTCCTACACAAGCTAGAACCATGCTAGAGAAGAAAGTTACACAAGTATGGAGAAGGAAGCAAATACAATCCGAAAATCTCCTAAACTCTCCAGCCAACAACACATGTTGTTGACCTGATCTTCGACAATCTAAGCATTTGATGGTGAGACTCTTCCAAAGGAATATCATGCATACAATTAGGGGGAGCTTATGATGATTAGGCATTCTTGTAGAAGCTATTCATGGATGGATCTTATGAAAACCTTGATGACTCATATCTGGACATTCATAGATCATCTCTCAGGAACACTCCATTGAAGAACATGATCTCTTATCTATCCAATGAACTATTGTTGAATACTTCTTCCACTTGTTTACAAGACAACAAGTTTTCATGAGCTAGAAGAGTTTATGCAGGCAGGGGGAGTTGGTTCATCACATGAAGAAATGTAAACACATCTATCAAGGACCACATTGTCAGAAGGAAGAGTACCATGACAAGGGGGGTGACATACCTATGAAGAACTATTATTGATGAAGAAAAGAAGTAGTTGGGCACCCCATTTTCCATTGATGTCAAAGGGGGAGAGAATGTTGGAAGGGAAAGAATATTTCCATCAATGACAAAGGGGGAGATTGTTAATCAAGCTTGTCATTGATGTCAATATGGCATTTGTACAGATGGAAAATATTCTGGTGATAACCCTTTTGTGATGGCATGTATATCCCTATGTTGAATAATTCTCATGATGCCCTAAGGAATGCCCAAACCTAATATTATATGTATTAATGAAATTCTTGCATTAACAAGCATACCCATGATGCATGATCTAATGAATCCCTAGATGCCCATGATCTATCTTGGATGATCTGATGACGCATGATGATGAATCCCTTACCATGAAACCCTTCTATGATGCATGATTAAATGTTGATTGGAAAATAGGATGCCCCAAGGCCTAAATATCTTGTGAAATAATGATTTCCCAAATATGCCCTTATCCTAAAAAGTTATAAAGGCCTAATACCATGAAGAAGGAGCCCTAGACATAAAATCCTAATGGCTGCCATAAATAACATAATGAAATTTTCACAAATATGACTTTCTTGGTGGTAAAATGACCTCATTTAAGGAAGGACTTGGCATAATCTCATAGAGGACATTTTCCCCTTTCCAACGAGCTATTACACGCCCTCTAACTCTTATTAGATTGGGAGAAAATGATTTTTTAAGTTTTATATATATATATATATCTCTCTATATATATATATATATCTATATATATATATATATATATATATATATAAATTAAGGACATTCACAAAGAAAAATATTTTTTTCGACCTTAGAGGCACCTTTTCTCAATGGGACCTAGACCATCTTAAAGAGGATTTTTTCCTCTTTCCAATGAGCCCTTACTTGCCCCGAAACTCCAAATAGTTTGTGAGATATTGAATTTTTAAGTCAAGAAAATTATATTTAGCAGTGAGCCGACCTACACTCAGTTATACAAGTCGACCTCACTTCAAATAGACATGTCCCTTAATTTCAATGTTGAATTCATATAAATAGAAGCTTGGAGTGTCATTTTTACTCACTAATTTTTAGTGAAGATTTCATAGATAAGGTACAAAGAGGCACAGAAGTAAACATAAAGCTAAGGAGGATAAAAAGACATAATAGGTTGGGAAATTTCTTAAGGTATTTATTACAGAATCTTGGATCCCTAGTTGGAAGGGTCTGATTGCAGACCAGAGGACTTGTGACAAACCTCAGACCTGTGGGAGACCAGAACCGTTGATAGTTACCACTGTTGAAGCTTGAACAACCACCTGTGGGAGCTCATTTAAGGCTCGGATCTGTGGTATAAAAAGTTCAGAACTGTGCTTTGAAATTCGGATCTGTGGCTTAAGCATTTCAGACCTATGATTTACCTCTGGGCGTATACCTCTTGCAGAACTTGTGACTGATCAGATTTTATTTTGTTGAGACATTGGTCATCTCTTCAACTTCACTTGAAGCACTTCAAAAGATCTTTTGGTACAACCTTTGAAGACACTTTGGAGCAGATCTAAAGGAGTTGTTGACCCTTTTGTAGACCTGTTGAAGAAGACCTTTTGAAAGCAACCTAGTGACATATTTTGAAGTAGTCCTATAATCATCTTGAAGAGCAGCTTATTGAGGAATAGCGCTAAGCATTAGTGCTTGAACCTATGAAGAGCAGTGAAGTTTTGGGAAAAGGAGTCTTGAAGCAGTGAAGTATTTGGAACCCTTGAAGAATTCTTGGAGCAGCAGATTGAAGACCTGTAGGTTATCCTTGGATCAATTAAGTGCATTGTGCATTTATGGTTTGGGCTTTGGGTTTGACGTACTCTTGAAGGAGCATTGTTTTGAAGATCCTTTTGGAGCACATTGACGACACCTTGGAGCATCTTGTGAAGATACTTTGAAACTGAACTTGGAGATATTATTGGAAGACCATGATGCATCATTGATGTCATCATGAGGTAACTTGGAGAAATTGCTTGGGTATGATGAAGAGCAGTGGTGACACCTTCTAAGAGATCAAGGTTGTCATTGATGCTTTAGAGTGGAAGACTATAGTGAAGCTGGAGATTGACATGGCAGGTTGAAGAAGATATTGGGAGTAGTGAAATACTATCAAACACATCTAGACAAAGTACGAGAGTGGGTTGGAGCCTAGAGGGTTGGTGCCCGGAGGTTGGAGCCTCGAACAACAAGGTTGGTACCTTGGAGAATAGGGTTGGAGACCTAGAGGATCGAATTCCTCAAGAATCTAGGTTGGTGCCTAAAGAAGATAAAGGATTGGATTCCTTGGGATTAGTGCCCCAAAACTGATAGGGTTGGAGCCCTAGAGGATCGGAGTCCTCAAGAAACCAGGTCGGTGCCTGAAGTAGATATAGGATTGGAGTCCTTGGGGTCAGTGCCTTAGAATTGACAAGGTCGATGCCTTGGAAAGTCCAAGTTGGTGCTTGGCAACAGGTTGGAGCCTGGGAGATTGAAGATTGGTGTCTTCATCTAGGGTTGGAGCCCTACATATATTGTACTTGATTTATTAAAGAAATTAATAAAAGCATTTATTCTTATTGTTGTTCATTTTGTGTTCTAAATATAAGTGATCTAACTGGTAAAAGTAACAATTGAAAAGGAATACTGATTCACCCCCTCCTCTCAGTATTTCCAACACTACTGTAGTGACCTTTCCTAGAAGATCTACAATAGATCGCACAAGAATCGATTTAGCTTACAAATCATCATCCATGTATATTGATCCACAAGTAGTAGATATTGCCTGTTCTTTTTCACCATCTGTAAATTGCCCGCATATAGATCTATTTGAATATGCCCAGATTGTAAATTTTTCATCCTTGCAAGTTATTTGCCCAAGCTGCAATCAAAAGATAAATCTCAGTAGCCTTGTTGATTCTGTCATACATCAGAACCACCATCCAAGGACAGGAGTATCTCCTCCTACAACTTTTGTCAGTCCGTGTCCAAATCCTAAGTGTTCTGAAATACCGTTCCCTCATGATACTGATCATGTATTAATGATTCATGAGCTTCCATCTTTGGAAAATGAAGACCCCCACCTCAAAGACATGTTTAGCAAAATGCATCCTGATGGTATGCCTCGCTATGGTCTAGGATATCTGGAACAACTTGATGAGATAATCCCTCAATCCAGATTTGACAACTTTGTGCCTTCTGATTGTAAGAAGCCGTCAAAACCAGAAATGCACAAGTTCTTTTCGGTTATGGAAGGATGTAGGAAGCATACAATTGATCATCAACGGAAGAAAAATATGCTTAATTGGGATTTATACACTCATCCTGAGGCTGAAAGTTTTGGCCTTACCACTCCATACCCAGAAAAAATCAGATTATCCCATGAATGGAAAACATACATGCAAAAGAACAACATTTGGTTGTCTTTTTATGAATGGAAGAGGAAGCAAGAAAATACAGATGTACAAATCGCAGATGCTGAATCATCCTATATTATTATAAATTAAATAATTAATAATATTATATTATTAATATTCTTTTTTTTTTTTTACAAAAATGCATACAAACTCTTTTAATATAATTATTAATTAATCAAATACAAATAAATGATTTTACAAGCTTTCCCTTTCCACAACTCTACAAAGTATTTATATGGTGGCCAATAAAATAAAATATGAGCACAACTATTAGCTGATGTTGAGTGTCTTTTAGAATAGTTTAATTATATCAATAGTAACTTTCATCCTTAACGCCCAAAATCAGTCCTGTAAAGTTGTAAACCCTATGCCTATGCGCACTTGGTCAAATCAAAGAAAATGATTCCATGGCCCCTCTCAGTCATGTCTGAACACATATATCACTTGGTGCATAGAAACGGACCATCAACCACATGCTAACATATATACCATTAAACCCCAGGCTAAAATATTTAATAATGTTTGAGATTATGTTTGAGGATTTTTTGAACAATCATGTTTGAGATTTTTTTTTTTAATATATTTTTTGAATAATTTTGTCTAAATTTTGATAAGGATTGGTTGGAATTGCAAGTTTGAGCTATATAGTCTATATTATTTCACTAGTCCCAAAGCTTTTCAGAAGATTGAATCTATTTATACATTCCAACATTAAATCTATTTATACATTCAAAAATGTAATTTAAACAATAAAAAATTGCAGGGGCATTGGATCCATTTATACATTCAAAAACACAATTTAAACAAAAAAAATTACAATGGCATAAAAAACTTATTGTATTCAAGTTAGAAAGACAAAAACTTAGAACAATTAGACTAAGCTATTACAAAATGTTTCCATATTATGGATTATGCCCTTAATAATAACTAAAATGAAGATGACTATGTACATACATCATAGATAAGGCTCATAACTAAAATGAAAATGACTACATACATACATGACACACATAGTTTGACAAAAGCCATAGCTAAAATGAAGATGACCATATTGTACCTCTTTAAAAGTAGGGATAAAAGCATCCCCTCTAATTATAAGACCATATGATTAACCCCATTTTAGCCAATGGATTATTTTGGAAAAGAAGTTTAGCTATAACTAAAATGAAGATGACCATATTGTACTTCTTTAGAAGTGGGGATAAAAGCATCCCCTCTAATTATAAGGCCATATGATTAACCCCATAGGGATTATTTTGGAAAAGAAGATTAGCCTATGGATAGAAAGTCATGCTAAAAGAGGTAAATACCAAGACGGATTTAGAAGATATCATTTGATTGTCGACAACCTTGTTACTCTCAAAATCATTGTGGAGGAGTGTTGCAATAAGAAAATTGATCACATATGTTGTTTTGTTGACTTTAGAAAAGATTTTGAGACTATTCCCATGACAAACATATGAAAGAGGCTTGAAGAGATAACGGTTATTCTTGAGTTAGGGGTTGTATGAGAACATTATTGCTAATCTCAAGACCATTGAGGGTTGGCCAAAAGAAATTAATTGTAATATCGGAGTCAAGCAATGGTGTTTCTTGTCCCCTACCCTTTTTGGCATACACATTAGTAAAGCTAGAAGAGTGTTTGGAAGATACAAATTGTGCTCGCCCCACACTCATTGGTATAGTCATAACTCTTCTCCTTTATGCTAATGATATTGTTCTTTTTGTCAAGGAAAAATTACGATCATGAAAAACAACTAAGAATCCTCCAAGATTTTTGTTCCAATATGGGTGCAACTATTAATATTGACAAAAAAAAAGTCATGATAATCAAATCAATAAAGATCACATATGATACGACGAAAAAAAACTTGGTAGAATTTCATATGAATATCTTGGAATTGATATCCATCACAAGCTCAACTAGAATTGAGAAAAGGATAAATGGAGAATGGAAAGCTTATTATGGACTTGAAAATAATTGTGAAGCAACAAAGTTTTGGGTATGTGATAAAGAGAAACTCCTCTTTGAGACTCTTGTCACCCTTGTTATACTATATGGATGTGAGGTTTTGGGATGTAGTATCTCTAGGGAGTTGTGGAGGAAGATAGAACAAATAGTTTATAACCGACAATATCGAGATTAAAAGAAATACACCCTATCCTATCCTCCCGATCAAAGCAAGATTGTCCCATATTGAAAGCATGGCTATAATCTAGGTATCTTATGTATAAGAAGAGGTCAAAGAATAAAAAATTGTAAGGGCATTGAATCCATTTATACATTCAAAAACACAATTTAAAAAATAAAAAGTTTCAATATCATAAAAAAACATATTGTATTCAAGTTAGAAATACAAAAACATAGAACAATTAGACTAAGCTATTACAAAATGTTTCCATACTATGGATTATTCCCTTCATAATAACTAAAATAAAGATGACTAGATACATACATACATAATAGATAAGGCTCATAACTAAACTGAAAATGACTACATACATACATGGCACATATAACTTGACAAGGGGCATATCTAAAATGAAGATGAACACATTGTACCTCTTTAAAAGTAGGGATAAAAGAATCCCCTCTAATTATAAGGCCATATGATTAACCACATTTTAGCTAAGAGATTATTTTGGAAAAAAAAGATTAGCCAATGGGAAGAAAGTCATGATAAAAGAGGTAAAGGCCAAGATGGATTTAAGAGATATCATTCAACTGTGGACCACCTTGTTACTCTTAGTATCATTATGGAGGAGTACTGCAATAAATAAAATTGATCGCTTATGTTGTTTCATTGAATTTAGAAAAGTTTTTTCCATTATTCCCGTGACAAGCCTATGAAAGAAGTTCGAAGAGATAATGGTTCTTCTTGAGTTGAGGGTTGTATGAGAACATTATTGATAATCTCAGGGCCAATATTGAGGGCTGGTCGGAAGAAAAGAATTGTAATATCAGAGTCAAGAAAGGGTCTCCCTTGTCCCCTACCCTTTTTGGCATACACATTAGTAAAGCTATAAGAGTGTTTGAAAGATACAAGTTGTGGTTACCCCACACTCATTGGTATAGTCATAACTCTTCTCCTTTATGCTAATGATATTGTTCTTTTAGAAATGAAACATTATGATCTTGACAAACAACTAAGAATCCTCCAAGATTTCTGTTCCAAGATGGGTGTGACTATTAATATTGACAAAAAAAAATTCATGATAATCAAATACATAAAGATCACATATGATACGATAAAAAAAATGGTAGAATTTCATATAAATATCTTGGAATCAATATCCATCACAAGATCAATTAGAGTTATAGAATTGAGAAAAGGGATAAATGGAGGATGAAAAGCTTATTATGGGCTTGGAAACAATTGTGAGTCAACAAATTTTGGGATATGTGATAAAGAAAAAATCCTCTTTGAGACTCTTGCCACCCCTGTTATATTATATGGATGTGACATTTGGGGATGTAGTATCTTTAGAGAGTCATGGAGGAAGATAGAAAAATTCAAAAGTAGTTTATAACTGAGAATATCAAGATTAAAATAAATATGCCCTATCCCATCCTCCTGATCAAAGCAAGACACTCCCCCATTGAAAGAATGACTATGATATTGGTATCTTATGTATAAGAAGAGGTAAAATAACATGAAATACAAGAGATTTCCTAAAATTGCTTCTAACTCTAGCAAAAACCACCACCTCTGACTAAAGCGGGGATAACATAAGGATGCCTTGGCTAGACCATTTGGGGATAAAGGAGGAAATCATTTTTCAAAATAAGGATACGATTAAAAATAATATTACAACAAATTTTAAGGAGAAATTGTGTGGTGATAAAGAGTTATAGGGAAAAAGAAAACTACGATATTATAATGATGTGATCAACCCAAATCTCGAAAATCTAAAATATCTCTATGTCTTGGATATTGTAAATAAGAAACTAAGCATTGCTAAAATAAGAGAAAATTCTCATGAGTTCCATAATGAAATTGGGTAGTAGTCAATTTTGAAAATACCATGGGTTGAAAGAATTTGTCACTTTGTGACAACAAAAAAGGGGTTTAAAATTAATGGCAGATCCTCTTAGATTGTCCAACTATACTCACATTAGATCCAAATTTTTAAAATAACTTTCACACCACCAACCTTCTTGACCTTCTAACTCAACAAAACCTATGGTGATCTTGGAACACTTCTTCTAAGTACTCTTACCTTCTAGGTCCATTAGACCATTTTGTCTTAGTGGACATCATCATCATCATCATATATATGTGTGTGGGTGGGTGAGTGGGCGAGGGGGGGTTTGGCAAGCAGGGCTTACTAATGCAATGACTAATTTAAAAATGGGTACCATTGTGTCTCTCTTATGACAATTAAAGTTGATATAATAAGATTAGTCCATTACTAACCCTAGCTTTGGTATCACCTAGTCATTGCCTCTCAATCCCTTACAATCATTGATATAGATTCAAGAGAGGGAAATCCGCCGCCCTCTCCCCCAACCACTCTTCTTAATGTCAATGAAGTTGCCTTCCTAGCTTAGGTGATTTCTTTGAAGAAATCCACTCATAAGTCACAACCTTTTATACTTCAAATCAATCAAACCTTTAAGTAAAGCTTCTCACTACTTCTTCTCATCATATGGCATTGTCTTTGATTGAAAAAAGTCTAATTTAGTGGTTCACTAGTCTTTGGCTGTCACTAAGAGCAATGGATAACAAAATTCCAAAAAAATTGATGGCCATGATCAAAAGAAAGCTCACATATTACTTATGTGGACAATAATTCTATGCTTTTTGTTTGAAAAGGAAGAAGATTGAGATCTCATTTCTTGAAATGGATTGTCTTTTATGGGAAAAAGGGTAATGTGTCTTAATAGACATATTACAAAATTTGACACAAAATTGGATGTGCCCTCAATTATTTTAGTATTGTTTAACTTGTCTCATTTTCCTTTACATTGCTAAAATGAAGATCCATTATGGGTCATTTGCAATTATTTAGGGAAATATATAGATAAATCTAAGCCAGAATATAACGCATTTGCAAGTGCAAGAATTTAGTTTTGGAAAATGGACTACCTAAAACAATATTATAGAATCTAGATAACTAGAATCATATGAAAAAGCTACATTATGAACAACTCCCATTCAAATGTAAAGCATGTCATGAATATTATCACCTTTACAAAAATTGGTTAAAAGAAAAGAATATAAAAGCCTCAATTTAAGCCCTAGAAAAGGAGGATCAATGATAAACTTTAGAAAATGGGTACATGTCAAGTTGTGCATTTAGGCTTAGCAATTTTATCATGCACCAATATGCAAAAAGGAAAAATGGTTCCCACTACAAATAGGTTCATAATCCTTTCCCAAGTGGAGTTTGAACCATTGGTTGATACCTTGAGTCCTCTTTGAAAGGACAATGCGATTGTGATCCGAATTTTAACATGAACATAACAAATTACAGATATAACCATAAATACAAAGATGCAACAAAAATAACACTTCATTTCATTAATATCAAATACTAAAATATGCTTACAAACAGAATGGAAATAAGACTAGCTTGAGCGATGGTAGTTTATCTCTGAGAAGAGATGTGGCGACTACATGCCTCTGAACTGCGTTACGGCTTGAGGGCCTATTTATTATTGAGAAACAATGGAAAACCCCAAACATTCAAAAACCTAACCCTAGGAGATGAAATGCCAAACTATGGGCCCTGTTGGGGTAAATTGGTACATCAACTTCCTAGGGTTGTAACTTTGGCATACGATCTCCGTTTGATGCACACAATACCTCGTTAGAAAGATATACCAGAGGACTACAATTGCTGACATAAAGTATTAAATTAGAAAGATCTATTTGCCATTGGTGATTTTCCAAAAAAACATCGTTTAGGGCCTCAAAACGACTCTGGAAGTTCAGGACCCAAAAAATTGCCAAAAATAGTAAATTATGCTACAATTAAGGAAACTGAAAAAAACAATGGTGGGGGTCCAAGCAGAATAGGCTAGTGGTCACCAATATCCACCTTGATCATTCCTCCCCCCTTAGGAAGCAATGGTCCCCATTGCGTTGAGTTTCTCCATGAGATGAGGAAACTTTTACTGAACTTGGTCCTTGGTGAGCCACTTGCCTTGGTGAATGAGTTGGCCTGCTTTGACAACTCGATATAGTTGGATCTTTTGCTGTCGGGTGTTCTTGATCTCTGTGCCCATGATCTGATCAGTTGTGGCTTGTTCCATGCAGTTTGGATTTAACTCTGTAGGTGTGAGTTGTTTTGCAATGTCTGATGTGTCCAACAATAGTGGGAAGTATGGTCGAAAGCGATCCAAATTAAGTAAGATTAGGTGTTTTAATTTTTAAGTAATTTATTATAAATTTTGTTATTGGATATAATATTAACATCAACGTATAAATTGAGAGAAAAACAGACCAATCCATGAACTACTCGTGTCATCCATCTCCGTGTGCTTTTAGTGAGCATTATGAATTTATGATGAGTGAGAAGGCCGATGTCATACAAATTTCATTTCAAAAGATGTTATGGGACGCTTTAGACAATCAGTGTGTGAATGCGATGTGTAGGAAGACTATATAAAACATGTCCATAAAATGTTGAAATATGTACCATTAAACCCTATGCCCACTCACACAACATAAAATAAAATAATAAATTAAACACCATACACTAAATTAATAATTGATTTATTATTTTTTATATATGATATATTAATAAAAATAAATTATATCCTACAAACAAATTGTAAAATCAATGAGCCAATTATAATTGATTTATTATTATTTTTATATATGATGTATTAATAAAAAAAAAATTATATCCCACAAACATATTGTAAAATCAATGAGCAAATTATTATATGGCCTTTTTGACTTGCGCGCAGACACAGACCTGTTATAGCTCCAAACTTCACTCTTGATGTTTTTGATGTTGCACTAATGGCCTAGGGCAACCCCTCCTTCCAGACCTGGTCCAAAATTTAAAAAAACAGTGTTTTATTCCCTATACGTGACATTGCCCTGAGCTAAACGCGTGTGTACGCGGGTTTGTGTATACCCGACCCGCGTATATGTCTTAAAACACTTAAAAAAATTAAATCTCCTTAATTTCGGGTGGAGATCACGGGTTTCACCTGTTGATTACCTATTACTGCCCATGGCCCAACTGTTCTCAACAAATTCCCAACTAAAAAACTACTTTGGGAGAAGTATAAAAAGGCTTCAATGGGAAGGCCTAAGGAGGAGGGAAGAGAGAGAAAGATCACTCTGCTGAGATTTTCCCTGACCAAGTCTAAAGATCCTTGTGCCTCCTGCACTTCCCCCATTTACAGGAAACCCTTGTTTCCTTGTGTGATGATGTCTTTCTACTACTTGGGATATCATGGAGTAAGTCATGGAAGGAGTTTGTTGAAGGCTTGAGGCTGGACAAATCTGGAGGACGGTTTTGCTTAGAGCCTGCGAAAGGACGACTCAGGTGAAATTATTCCTTTCTGTACTTTAGTTATCTATAATAAAAGAAACACTTGTCTTTGTTCCTGATATAAATCTTCTTCATGTTTATGATATCCATGTTATGATTCATATATGAATGGTTGTTCTAATTGCATAACTAACTACCTTTCAATATACTATGAAGATGATTTCTTTATGATGCTTAGTCCATATACTGCTGTACTTTCTTGAATTGATTGTTTTGTAGGTTGAAGAAGCAAAAGGAACTCCAAGAGGGTTTGGACCCTGGCCAAATCTTCCCAAATGAAGGACCCCCAGGTGCACCTCATTTCGTTCAATTTGTTTATATTAGCATCATGGCTGTATGGAATGTGTGTTTCTCTGCGTAGATAACCTCTGATCTGCTAGGGTATTAACCCAAGACCCTAGGGGAATTTATCCCTTAACAGAATTGGTGACTCTGCTGGGGACAACAGTATTTTTGTTCCTAGTTTGGGTTTGTTCAAGCCAATCAGGGCTCAGCTGTTTATTTGCTTGTTGTCACTGTGTACTCTGTTCCAGTAGGAACTTGAATTGTAAGTTTGATCAGTTTCTTCAGACTTTTTTTTGTTTTTTCTTGAAATCTTTTATATACATTGTTTTTCCAGTTTATAGAAGCGTATATACGCATGTTTCCTTAAGTAAACATGTGTATACACATGTTTCCTTAAGCTTAGTTGCATATACACACATCTGTGCACTAACACAGTCGCGTATATCTTATAATTTTCAAGATTTTTCAAATCTTTTTGTTTCTGAAGGTCTGTCTGCTGGTCTAGTTCAGTCCTGAACAGTTACTTTTCTGTGTCAGTCTTTAGTTTTACAGCAAGTATCTGATTTCAAATTCTCTCTGATTGTGGAAAGTGTTGGTCTTATTTGTTTTATTGCAAGCGTCATCGTTTTTGTTAAGCACACAAGATTTCTTGCTAGGAGTCTTGGCTGCTCTGTTTTGTCAGGGCAGAAAGGTTGATGTCAATCTTTGTGTCAAATCTTGTTTTGGTGACTTTTTTGGTTTGCATGTCAAAACTATATCTTTGTGACCATCTGCTTTTCTTGCTTTCTGAAAGTTGTTGATTCACACTTTCTTGGAAAGTTGTCTTTTCAACCTTTTGGTTTTTTGCCAAGCTCTTGTTGCTGCTTTTTTATTGTTAAGAGCATTTTGAAACACATTTTTTGTTGAGTTCTCACCTATTTTGTGTTGCAAACTCACAAAGTGTTTTGTGGCCTATTCTTTGATCATAAAGTTTCAGTCTTGTTGAGAGCACTTTTGAAAAGTCATTTTTGTTTTGCTTTTGAAGAAAACTTCTTGAAAACTTGTTTTTGCTTTCTTGAACTTTGTTTTGATTTAGTTTCCTTTTTGAGTGAAAGTGCATTTTTGTTTGTCTTGAAACTTGCTTTTAGTGTTTGGACGAAATGAACATTAGCAACTTATATTCTATCTAAACATTTTAAGTGGCAAATTAAAATTGATAAACAAGTTACTTTCATTTCTTGATTTAAGAGTAGTTTTGAGTTTTGCATCAGCATGTACTTATTGCATTAGGATAAATTTGTGCATCTTTTTAGGCATCCATAGTTTTGTTAATTTTTGTGAGTGTGAAGCTTGAGTAAAAGAAAAGAAAAGAAAAATTTGTTACTTTCTTTGAAGTTCCTCTGAACCTAGTAGAAATTTCTTTCATCGAAAAACAAAACAAGTGCATTTGCATATAGTTTGGTTTTTATTAATTTCTTTTGCATCAAAACACCACTAGTTTCATTTCCGCCTACCCCTTGACTTAAAGAACAACCCATTTAAAAACAAGCGCTAATTAAAATATACTAGAACTTTTTATAATTGTCAAGTTAGACACACCAACAAGTTTTAGGATATTTTAGGGCCTTGGATTAGGCGAGTGGAGAGAAAACTCTCCAAGGCCATTTAAACTGTCAAACAAAGGAGTCTGAATAGTGAGTGAAAATCCAATAGCGTTAGGGGGACTAGCAAAGCTCCGGATCTGGGAGTTAAGCACGAGGGTTTTTGAAGACAGGGAAGAGAGATACCCCCTCTCCTACTTGTCGGATCTTACCTCAAGACTGTTCTGCCTGGCTTCTAACACGAGTTGGTAACCTTAGTTGCTACTCCTAGGGATCTACACAGGTGGCTGTGGAGGGGAATCCCATGGCACCTGAGGTCGACGTTGTATCACTCTCAACAGTACTACTGGAGGGCACCCTTGCGAAGCTTGGGGGCTTGCACTGGCACAAGTTGTTGTTAGGAGGTCAGCGTAACTTCCTCTATTACCTTCGCTGATAGGACTGGGCCGTCATTATCCCAAACTATCTTCGGAAGGCCCCTTACTTCACTTTCTTGTATTTTGGTGTCCGGTCCTCATCACCCGGAGCGGAAATACTCGAAAGTTGTTTGACTGGCTGATATCTTTTAGGGACTTTTTAGTGTGTGCTCTGTGCTCCTAGTTGGCCTAGCTTTCAATTTTTTGAGTCTTTAGTTAGATCTTAATAAAAAATTCAAAGTGGCTAACTGATCACCTAGACGGTCTTGAAGACTTCATGGTCTTTCACCACCAAGTTTAGAGCCTTCTCCTAGAAGGCGCAGAGGTAATACTGTCGGTGGGTTTCATCCCATGGCAGCTGATGCATCGGGGATTGATCCTCCTCTTGGGGGCATTAGTGTTCAAGATAGGCCTGGTACTTCCACAGAACAAGAGAGGAATGTTGAGAATGCACAAGATGATTGAGCTTAGTGGAAAGGAGTCGCCTTCACTAAGTGGGCCCGCAGGCAAATTATGGCGCAAAGTCTATTTTTAGACTATGTCTATTTTTAGACCTATAGATCATGGTCTATGAGTTGCAGGATGTTGTTTATGGATGATTGGTCATTTTGGGAAAAATAGATGGACTTCTATTTCTGGTTCACAGCAAGAGTGATCAAAGTCTATTTTTAGACTGCCAGGCTAAAAATAGAAAAGTCAAATATTATTGTCTCATAATAATATTTAGACTATAAACTTTATCTTATCCTCTTGGAGCACTTCAGTTTGAGCTACAGATGTGGCACATGCAACTGTCAAAAGGAAATATGCTTTCTTTGTGGGTCAGTTCAGCTATTGCATGTAGGACATCAGTGAGAACTCATGTGGTTGAGTTTGGTGGAGTTGGATGTGGAGTTGATGGAGTTGTGCTCAGTTTGACATTGTTAAACTAGTTATAATTAGTATAACTGCAAATAAACTAGTGATGAGTGATGTGAATTAATTGATTAAATTAATTCACTAATTATTAACTCATAATGCAACTGAAGAATACATCAGTTAACTCAGTGCATGTACAGTTCAGTGGAGACAGGTGTTAGAGGTTGAGATTGCTATCAGTTGTGACTATAGTTGTGCATGAGATCTTGCACAATCAATGGATTGAGTATGCCCATGAGAATTGCGCAGTATATGCCCAGTATTATAGCCTGTCCTCACGTGATTTTCAGTGTGAGTGATTTTCACTTGGTATTGTGCAATAGAGGCAGGCAAAGCAGCAGAGAAGATTTGAACCTATGATTGGAGCAGATCTGAGCTAGTTTTGTGTGTAACAGGTGGAGATAGTGCTGGATACTTGTGAGGAGTATTGTACTATGTAATGTTACATGTTCTCAATCATTAATATACAGATAGTGTGGGGTTTTCAGCTGTAAGCTTTCCCCAGGTTACATACTGTGTTAATGTGTGCATGCTATTGATGTTTCATTGTTTTTGATGCTGCTAAATTGATGATCAACGTAGAGGAGGTTATGTATTATGCATGTATTCTGCAATAGTGTATAATCGGGATAATCTCTATTGAATAAGTGTTTATTATTCAAAATTTCTACATGGTATCAGAGCTGTTGATCATCAGATCTACTATTCAGAAAGTGTTTACATTTTATTTCTTTAGGCAGAGTCTGTAATCAGGCCAGGTAGCCTCTGGATTCATCCTTCTTTTGGAAGGTGAGATATCCGGTAAAATCCCATACAGTCAATCTCTGTACGAGAAATACTTTGTTCTCATGAATCTTAGATCAGAGGCGGTTGAGTTTGGAGCTAGTGGAATTCGAATTTGCAGCAGTGTTTTCTTGGTATCAACGTGGCAATGTCTTTCAACGGATTGTGATTGGAGTATGCTCTTGAGGGCAGCTCGAACAATATTGCATGGAAGGACAGGATGGAGGCACTTTTGGATGATAACAAGCTGAAGGAGTTCATAGAGGCTGATGTCCCAAAGCCTACTGATACTGCGCAGGTTGATGCTTGGCAAAAGAAGACAGCAAAGTGTCGAAGGATTCTGTTGGAGGGCGTGAAGGATCACATTGTGTCCAGCCTGCATGGAAAGGCTTCTCCATACTTGATGTGGAAAGCGTTGATAGATCTATTCCAAAGCAAGAGCGATCAGAGGAAGCTGGTGCTCAAGGATAAACTCAGAAACATCAAATGTGAGAAGGGAGACAGTATGCCCAAGTATCTCACGAAGTTCACCCAATGTAGGGATGAGCTGGGAAGTGTGGGGGTGACTGTCGATGATGAGGACTTGGTGAGCTTGGCTCTCCTTGGTCTTCCGAAGAGTTGGAATTCCTATCAGGACTCTGTCAATGGTCGGGAGAAATTGCCAGGATGGGAGAGACTTTGGTCAAATCTTGTGCAAGAGGAGATCAGGCGGAATACCAGGGACGGATCTTCATCAAAGGGACCTGATGAAGAAAATTGTGCTTTGGTTGCCAAAGCAAAGAAGGGGAAGAGCAAGAAAGCTTCTCAGTCTGGTGCGAAAGGCAAGAAGCAGGACATGTCCAAGGTGAAGTGCTTTCACTGTCACCAGCACGGACACTATGCCACTAATTGTCCGCAGAAGAAGAAGAACAAGCAAGCTACTGGATCTGCAGCAGGAGAGGCTCTAGCCTCGCAGTTTGAGCTTGATTTTTCATTGATCGCATGCTTGGTTTCAAGTGTGATGGGATCGGTGTGGTTCTTGGACAATGGTGTGTCTTTTCACATGACAGGAGATCGAGATTTGTTTTCTGATCTGGAGGAAAAAGATCTTGGAGTGCACATCAAGATGGGCGATGATGGTAGATACAGTGCGACCGGTATCGGTACCATTTCCTTTGAGAGGGAGTCTAGTAAACCCTTCGTATTGAAGGAAGTGATGCATGTTCCAGGATTGAAGAAGAATCTTATCTCTGTGGTGATGTTAGAAGACAAGGGATATGATGTTGTTTTCAGCGAGGGAAAGGCTTTCCTGCGCAGCAAGACAACTGGAGAAACCCGGAAGATAGGGATTCGAGTGAGGAACCTTTATCAATTGCATGTAGATGGCTGTGCAGCAATGGCATGCAAGGCAGAAGGATTGGTGAGCCAGGATGATGGCGAGCTGTGGCACAGGAGATTGGGTCACCTTCACCATGGAGCCTTGAAGATACCGCAGCAGTTCACTACAGGGCTTCCTAAAGGCACTCTTGCGCAGTCAGATCAGTGCAAGGGGTGTACTTTGGGAAAGTTTGTGAAAGCCACCTTTCACGAGAAGGATAGTCGCACCATGACGATCCTTGAGAGAATTCACACAGACGTGTGTGGAAATTTCTCAGTTGCTTCGACAGCAAAGCACAGGTATTATGTGATTTTTGTTGATGATTTCTCTAGAAAGTGTTGGATCTTCTTCATGAAGAAGAAGAGCGAGACATACTCAAAGTTCTGTGAGTTCAAAGCACTGGTTGAGAAGGAGTCGGGGAAGAAGGTGAAGGCTCTTAGGAGCGACAATGGTGGTGAATACATCTCTGGCGAGTTCAAGGATTTGTGCAGTGCAGAAGGGATTCGAAGAGAGCTCATAGCTCCCCATAACCCACAGCAGAACGAGGTTGCTGAGCAGAAGAACAGAACGATCGTGGGTGCTGCACGGGCGATGTTGCATGATCAGGGCCTACCCCTTCACTTGTCGGTGGAAGCATGCAATACAACATTTTATGTGCATAACCGTTTTCCTCACAGGATACTTGGAATGAGTACACCCGAGGAGGCTTATTCTGGTAAGAAGCCTGATCTTTCTCATTTGAGGATTTTTGGTGCTAACATTTACATGCATGTGACAAAGGATGCCAGGAAGAAGTTGGAGCCGACCGCAGAGGTTGGGATATTTGTGGGGTACACTGATACGCCCCACAACTATCGTGTGTATTTGCTAGACAGTGGTAAAACTGTTGTGCGATGGGATATAAAATTTCAGGAGGAGAAAGCCATGAAGTGTTCACTTGAGAGGGAGCCACACTTGCATGCAGATGACGAGCTATTAGTTCCTAAGGATGAGCTTCAGGATGTGGATCAGCCACAGGACGAGGTTCATGGAGTGGAAGAGACCACTCATGCAATGCCAACCATCAGAGGGCGAAAGTGCTTGACAGAAGCTAAGCGACTGGCTCAAGATGCAAAGAAAGTTGTAGGACCACCTATAGCCCAATGCAGGCAAAGACAGTCACCTGATCGGTACACTGGACACATGGCTCTTGTGAGCAAATGTGTTGTGACTGAGCCATCCTCTTTCGAGGAAGCTATGGAGGATCCTGCATGGGTAGACGCCATGGTGGAAGAGTATGATTCGATTGTCAGAAATAGTGCATGGGAGATTGTCCCAAGACTGGAAGGGAAATCAGTGGTGGGTTCGAGATGGATCTACAAATTTAAGCAGGCAGCTGACGGGAGTGTGGAGAAGTACAAGGCAAGATTTGTTGCCCGAGGCTTTTCACAGATAGAGGGGATCGATTATGAGGAGACCTTTGCACCTGTCGCAAGGTATTCTTCCATACAGATGATTCTTGCTCTCTCAGCACAGATGGGATGGCACATTCATCAGATGGATGTGAAGACTGCGTTCCTCAATGGAGTCAATGAGGAGGAGGTGTACATAGAGTAGCCCGAAGGTTTCGAGATCTTCAGCAGTGAGTTGCATCTGTGCAGGCTCAAGAGAGCGATGTATGGGTTGAAACAAGCACCACGTGCTTGGTACACACGGATAGACAATTATTTCACCGGACTTGAATTCTCCAAGAGTGAGGCGGATCCTAACCTATACCAGATTGTGGTGGAGGGTAAGTTGCTTATCATTGTACTTTATGTAGATGATTTGATTCTAACGGGTGATGAGCTGTTGATACTTTCATGCAAGGATGATCTTGCTAAGGAGTTTGACAGGGTAGTGGTGGACTATTTGTTTCTCAGGGTAAGTATGCTCGGGAGATATTGGAGAAGTTCAACATGCATGGCTGCAAGCCTGTTGATACTCCTCTTCCTGGAGGGTAAGTTGCTTATCATTGTACTTTATGTAGATGATTTGATTCTAACGGGTGATGAGTTGTTGATACTTTCATGCAAGGATGATCTTGCTAAGGAGTTTGGCAGCGCAGTGGTGGACTATTTGTTTCTCAGGGTAAGTATGCTCGGGAGATATTGGAGAAGTTCAACATGCATGGCTGCAAGCCTGTTGATACTCCTCTTCCTGGAGGTTGGAGGAAGGAGGATGCCACTTCGGCAGAAGAAGTGGATGCCACTTTTTATCAAAAGTTGGTGGGGTCGCTTATGTATCTGGTCAATACACGACCCGATATATGCTATGTTGTTAACTAGCTTTCACAAGCTATGGTTAAGCCAACCAAGCTCTTCTAGAAGGCAGGCAAGCATGTATTGCGTTATTTGAGAGGCACATCAGGATATGGTTTGTGGTACAGACAGGAGGATGAGGTGAAGCTATGTGGCTTCACGGATGCAGATTGGGCAGGGAGCCCAATGGACAGAAAGAGAACATCAGGAGGGGTCTTCAGTATCGGGTCGATAGCAGTTTCTTGGTACAGCAGGAAGCAGAGATCCGTGGCACTCAGTTCAGCAGAGGCCGAGTATATGGCAGCAAGTTTGGCTGCATGTGAGGCTATATGGATGAGGAAGATTCTGGTCGGTTTGTTCGGTTCTCACTTGGAGCCTACTGTGATTTACTGTGATAACCAGAGTTGCATTAAACTCTCGGCTAATCCTGTATTTCATAACAGATCTAAGCACATTGACATCAGGTACCATCATATCAGAGATTGTGTGCAGCGGAGAATCATGTTACTTTCATACATTCCAACGGAGGATCAAGATGCTAATATCTTGACAAAGGCGCTCACGAGGAGCAAATTCAAATACCACAGAGGCAGGATAGGGGTTGCTGATAATCCATATCTTGTTGAGAGGGAGTGTTGAGAATGCAACAAGATGATTGAGCTTAGTGGAAAGGAGTCGCCTTCATTAAGTGGGCCCGCAAGCAAATTATGGTGCAAAGTCTATTTTTAGACATATGGATCATGGTGTATGAGTTGCAGGATGCTGTTTATGGATGATTGGTCATGTTGGGAAAAATCGATGGACTTCTATTTCTGGTTCACAGCAGGAATGATCAAAGTCTATTTTTAGACTGCCAGGCTAAAAATAGAAAAGTCAAATATTATTGTCTCATAATAATATTTAGACTATAAACTTTATCTTATCCTCTTGGAGCACTTCAGTTTGAGCTATAGATATGGCACATGCAACTGTCAGAAGGAAATACACTTTCTTTGTGGGTCAGTTGAGCTATTGCATGCAGGACATCAGTTAGAACTCACGTGGTTGAGTTTGGTGGAGTTGGATGTGGAGTTGATGGAGTTGTGTTCAGTTTGACTTTGTTAAACTAGTTGTAATTAGTCTAACTGCAAATATACTAGTGATGAGTGATGTTAATTAATTGATTAAATTAATTCACTAATTATTAACTCATAATGCAACTGAAGAATACATCAGTTAACTCAGTGCATGTACAGTTCAGTGGAGACAGGTGTTAGAGGTTGAGATTGCTATCAGTTGTGACTATAGTTGTGCATGAGATCTTGCACAATCAATGGATTGAGTATGCCCATGAGAATTGCGCAGTAAATGCCCAGTATTATAGCCTGTGCTCACGTGATTTTCAGTGTGAGTGATTTTCACTTGGTATTGTGCAATAGAGGCAGGCAAAGCAGCGGAGAAGATTTGAACCTGTGATTGGAGCAGATCTGAGCTAGTTTTGTGTGTAACAGGTGGAGATAGTGCTGGATACTTGTGAGGAGTATTGTACTATGTAATGTTACATGTTCTCAATCATTAATATACAGATAGTGTGGGGTTTTCAGCTGTAAGCTTTCCCCGGGTTACATACTGTGTTAATGTGTGCATGCTATTGATGTTTCATTGTTTTAGATGCTTCTAAATTGATGATCAACGTAGAGGAGGTTATGTATTATGCATGTATTCCGCAATAGTGTATAATCGGGATAATCTCTGTTGAATAAGTGTTTATTATTCAAAATTTCTACAAGGAACACTCCAGTTCTTTCTCGAGTTCTCTTTCAAACGGAGAGTAACATAGAGGTAGAAGAACTCTCACAGTCGTTAGCGGCTCCGAATTCTCCCCTACCTTCTAGCTATCCAGAAGTATTAAAATATGTTGGGACTCTGACGCATAGACCGTCAAGTCCAGGTCACATTACGCACTTACCATTGATGACCACTACTGGAAGCATGGCTTCTACTACAAGTGCTACAACTATGCAGAATCCAACATCAGTACAAGGGGGAGGAACGATTTCCATCCCCTCTGCTTCTTTATTTGGATCTTTTGCTAGCACATCCTTAGTTGGGTCTACCTCCATTCCTTCTACGAGTGGAAATTCCCAAGCCAATGCTTTTAGTTCTGGATTTTTCCCGTTTGGCACCCATTCACAAGGTATTCCGTCAGTTCCGTTTAGTGCCTCCACATCCATGATGGGTGGATCAACTTCATTTCAGGGTTTTCCTTTTGGAAGTGGTCATATACCACATTCCAACCCGACAGTAGGATCTATGCCTTTTTCTTCTACAGGACAAAGCAGCAATCCTTTTCAAGGTTGGACTAACCCTGCGGTTAGTGGCATGGGAACTGGGAATCCGTTTTTCAGCCAACAAGGGAATGGGCCGTACTCCACAGTTAGTTTGTTTTGAAGTATTCCTCCCTTAGCTTCTGCTTGGAATCCTTATCAGGGGTTATCGACTCCTTATAATCCTTTAGGAGGAAGCTTCACTGGTTATGGAGGTTTTGCGGCCGGAGTTGGTCAAACTCTGAGTTTCGTTGGATCACAAGGCTTACCTTTTGGTTCAGCTGGTTCAGCTAGTTACTTCGGGCAGCCTGGTGCCTTCCAAAATCTAGGCCAATCTTTTCATAACTTTGGGAGCTCCGCCCAGTCTAGGTGGAATCCCCAAGGTCCTCCTAGGCTTCCTTTTCTGGCAACTTTGAACTTGCTAGATCTCATGAAATTAACAAACGATCCAATCAAATACAACCCTGGCGACCATGTAACCACATTCCATTTGTGGTGCTCATCAAACTCCCTTATTGATGACTCAATTAGATTGAGACTTTTTCAACGCACCTTGACTAGTAATGCAGCCAAGTGGTATATAGAGTTGCCAAGGGACAACTTTACATCTTTCGCTGACTTAGCTAATATTTTCCTAAATCATTTCCAGTTGCCCATCCATTATGATGCCGGAACTGAACTTTTGGCCAATTTTTGTCAGGATACGGCAACTCACATTTCTGATCATATTCAGGAATGGAGACGGAGAAAGAGGCTCATTAAAGCCGAAATCCCTCCAGAATACCATCACGAATGGTTTTTGAAATCTTTACAACCTGAAATCTCTAAGGATGTCTCCATGTCCGAAGTCTATTCTAAGGAGCAAGCTATTTTTAGGGCCCATCAATTAGAATTTATTTACTCTCAGTCTGGGATCCTAAAAAAATCTTGCCAGATGCTCCTAGGTCTAAGGTTGATATAGCCAAGTTGAAGCCAGGTCCCCATGCAGATGGTATCGTTGGATCGGTAGACATAAATGCAGTGAACTTGTTGAACCAATTGCAGCAGTTGTCTTTGCAAACTGCTCCTAACAACCAAGTTGCATCTTCTAACCCTTCGTCTTCCCAACCCTCTTCGATTAATGCCGTCCAATATGATAACCCCAAAGGAAATCAAAATTCCAATGGGAAAAAGAAAGGACGAGGTAAGAAAAAGAGTCAGGATGGGAAGGCCGACACAAATAAATCCGACAATAATGCTGGTGGTGGTAGAAATGAGTCTAGAAAGAAAGTCAAGTTTCCATGCAAGTTATGTAGTGGAGACCATTTAACTCATCTCTGCCAAAAGATTCAAGACGCTCAGCACTTGTTAGGGCAGCAAGGGACTTCTAGTTCTCAAGCTGTGTTAACCAACCCTTTTCCCCAAGGGTAGCAATTGCTTGCTGGTGCGAGTTCAAATCTGGGTACCTCCACAGGGGGTAGCTAGCAAGGGGAGAAATCATCAAATGTTTTCATGATGGGTTCTAATGTCCATGTGACCACTTGGTCACGTGATTACAGTGAAGCCAAAACTTCTAAGGACAAAGTTGCTCCCGGAAATACCGACCTTCATATTGAGCGACCCCCTATCGAGACTATACCACGGATACCGAAAGGTTCCGCTAAACGTGCGACTATTAATCCTAATGCTAGGGCCGCCCAGAATTACTCTATTGTTGAGGATCTGGCTCAGAGTCCATGCACCATGTCTGCTTTAGAGGTTCTCCAGTCGTTTCCAGCTCAATGAAGTGCTTTACTGTCAGCAATTGGGGCAGTTGATCCAACCAACTCTTTAGTGCTCACTTTCAACATGTTAAATTTCAAAAAGCGACTCCCTCATCATATGGATTTTCAAATAAAGTGTACATACCAGAAGATTAACATTTTTCGTACCGTTCTTAATGAAGGAGCTTCCACGTGCATCATGTCGATGTCATGCTGGAAGGCCTTTGGATCACCTTTGGTTGTTCCTTCACCTACCCTCCTGACTGCATTTGATGGGCATTCTCACAAGCCACATGGGATTATCCCGGCCTTTCCTATATGTGTTGGGGGGAAGGTCGTCAATATTGAAGTAGAAGTCATTGATGCTAACCTAGACTACAATCTCCTCTTAGGAAGGAACTGGGTATACGAAATGGATGTCGTTGTTTCGACTCTGTTTCGTGTCATCTGCTTTCCTCATGAAGGGAAAATCGTTAAGGTTGATCAATTGGATTATTGTCCAGTCGATCCTCAAGCAACTTCTGACTCTATTGTTCCTTTAGTGGATAACCCTCGTCTGCCTACTGAGAATCTAGGAGTTGGGATGTATTCTTCATTGATGGGTACCTTTGATTTTCCCTCTCCTATCGCTAGAATCAATGTTGTTTCATCATCTAAGGAGTCTCCTCGAAAAGAGTTCTTTCGAACTCATTATTTTTCAGACCCTTGGACCTTGCCTTCACCTACGACCACATTAGCTGAAGGACAAGTCAATGGAATGGAATTCCCTATGTCTGCAGCTGAGCTTAGATATCAATCTATCATTAACTCTGTAGACGACCACTCTACTCCTTTTTCTGAGGAGGAGCTAGATGGTGATGTGGCCCCGGCTTGGACCCTTGATTCTATCTCCGCCTTGGACTGCTTAGATACGGTTTTACCTTCTGAAGAAGCAATCCTAGAAGTAATGATGGGTGTAGATCGACCTTGGGAAGACTTACACCATCGTTCATATTTTCTTCCTCCATTGCAGGAAGTAGAATCTAGGTTCTCCAAGCTCTTTTCTAGTGATGTTTGTATGGTATCAAATCCTTTGGCTCCAGCACACTTTCATGCCGAAGGTAATATGTCGGTGATTTCAAAAATGATATCTATAAACATCTCTAGGAACCCTAACGTGATTGAGAATCTCTTCATCGGAATCGAATGTTCCCCTTGTTAGCCTCCTATTGCAATAGGTGTTCATATTTCATGATTGACAGTGGAAGTGCCAAAAATGTTCATCTTTTCCATGCTGCAAAAGTTCCATTTTTGAAGGATTTCATAATAAAGAATTGTGATCCATTTCATGTTTTCAAGTGTTATATCTATTCAGATCATAAATATGAGGCAATTTTTAATTTGGGCAGCACAAGCGAGGCATGTCTAACTTTCCCTTCTTCCTTTCCCCAAAATCATTCACTAACTTCCCCAAAGAGGTCAAGATTTGCTTGATATCTCTTAAATTCATCATTTTTCCATTTTACTTGCCCAAGTAAAGATCTACTTTACTTAGGGGTACTCTTGTTCACTCTTTGAGTCATTTTCCCCTTTGCATAGCCTAAGATCTTCAAACTTAGCACTTTCTTATCATTTTCATATTAATTTCTAACTATACAATGTAACTCCCTATCTATTTCCCCTTCCCCTTACTAAAAAGCACTAAATAGCTCCTCTATATACATATCCCCTTCCCCTGGTTGAAAATAACCATAAGTATACTTGGGAATTGCTAAGTTTGCCCGAAACTTGGCAAGAACCCTCTTTTTCCTCATTAACCACCTGCCAAATGCTTTGGACCCCTTCCTAAAGCATAAAATCCCTTCCAAGCATGAAACCCCTCTTTTTAGGCTATCAGGCCCCTTCCGATGCCTTAAAGACCCTTTATAACACCCAAAAACCATTCAAAGGCCTTAAAAACCCTTTGCTGAATCATAAAAACCCTCTTTTCGGTGAAAAAGCCCTCCTCCAAATTCATTTGCCCCCCTCCGATGTGATATCACTGTCGGAGGTCGCAGCGATCAGTGTTGGCCCTTTTATGCATGCTCCTTCTCCTTTTCACCGATGCGATATCGCTATCGCATCCGAAGCGATATCGCTATCGCATCCGAAGCGATATCGCTATCGGGAGCCATTCATATCACATATTCCATATACCCGCATATATCCATTTCTATCGTTAGAACGCCTTTATCGTATAAACCTAAGTTTTTCATAAAACTTAAGTTTATCGCAAAAACTCGCATTTTCTGCTTTATCGCATCACATCGCCCCATTATACATATCGCTTTCGTCCGATCAAGCCTCAGATCCGACGGCCCATATTAAGTCGCAACCCCCCCCCCCCCCCCCCCCCATTTCGGTGATCGCAACAATAATAAGATTGTGCCCCATGTGCCCCGCTGATCGCCGAAATGCCAAGTTAATCTCAGCCGCCCATTCGGGCCCGCAGATCAACGGCCCGCATTCAATCGCATCATTCCCATAAATGGCTCTGACCAGCCGAGCCGAAAAGTTATAAAGCGCGACATGTAAAGTTTTCGGGTCCGCGGACCCATTTCAATATAAATCTGCCGATTGGGTTCCGCCGATGGGCCGGACCCGATTTCAAATAAAGAGGGCCTTAATGCATTTTCGGGTCTGCGGACTATATCACTCATTGGAGGTTTTATGTGTTTGGACCGCCGATCCACCGATCGCCGATTTAGCACCAGCCGTTGGATCGGCCCGTGCCAGATCCAACGGCCAGGATTTAATCTAGTGAACAGTGATCGCTCCCACCCCATTTTTGATAAAATTTCATGTTTTAACGCATTTTTGCCTTATAAGAGGAAAATGGCCATTTTTTAAATGACTTCTTCCAGCGCCCGCGCCTGGCTCCCGATAAGGGAATTCATGCATCCTTAAGCCATTTTGGATCTCTCCAAGCCCAGTCTTGCTTTAGAAAGCCAGTTTCGGCCTCAGCACAGTTATCAGGTTGCAGATCCTCCTCTGTTTGGCAATTTTCTCCAGATTAAGCATTATTTCGATCGGCCAAGCGCCGATAGCATTCCGAAGGCCACAAAAATCATTGCAGTAGTTATTTTTGCATTAAATTGGCAGATAAAGGGGCGATTTGACAGTTTAAAGAGTATCAGAGGAAAGATAAAGCCCAGATTCAATTAAAAGAGTATCAGTGAAGCAGCAAAGTGTATCAGTCGAAAATATCAGCAGAAATCATAAAGCCCGAAGCAGGAGAACATTAAAGAGCCCCCCAGCAAAGTCAATAAAGCAGCTCTGAGCCATAAAGGCTCACCAACTCACAGTTTTGGCCACTTAAGGTAGCAGAACCACTTGCAGGCGCAGATGAATGAATTTAAAGCATAGTTATTTGCAAAAACAATGTATTCGGCCGCCCTTGAGGGCACCGCTGCAGGCCCAATGCGCAGTTATGATAAAGAGCCAGCACATAGTAGCAAAGGACTGTATTAATCCATTTTTGAGGCTGTTGTCCCCTGCGTAGCTCATGTAGATATTTTAGGCATTTATTTCAAGCATATGTTAGGTTAGAAGGACTCATTTCATCAGATCTGTTTAAGATCTATTTTATAGATATTTTTGAGATATTTTTCCTTGAGATCTTCTAAGAGATCTGGTCTGTCCATATTTTCCCTATTTAAACCACCCTCTGTTATGAAAAAAGGGTTGGTTGGTTGAGTTGCATCACTCTAGACTTGTGCTGTATATTTTGTGAACTTCTATAATCAAAGATCGTTGAAGAGCTTGTTGATGGACTTTCTATTGGATGTTTTAATGGCTAAAGAGTGACTACAGGATTCTCATGCTCCCACATGGCTCAATAAGTCTTCCTTGTCTCTGTTTTCCAATTTATATATGTTATACCATCTATATGTCATGATCCAAGTTGCAGAAAGAAAGATTAGCTTAGAATTTGCCTAGCAGCATTCTATGCTCAGTTTATGTGATTCCTATATGTTTTCTTCTAATTTAGGCATAAATATGAATACCTCATGGCTCATAACTACTCTATTTCATCCATGTATGACTGTTATTTAGGAATCCTTGACTGCTCCTAGATAAATTTCATTCACCTTTCCCTCTGCTAGTTAGATGAAAGATCCTTAGTTGCCTTTCATTTCTGACTTCCATTTCACCCTTATTTCAGCTTGAATGTTGTTCTATGTGTAGCTATCCTGCTCTGTATTCCTCTTGTGACCAAGAAAACGCAACAGCAAGCCCTAATCCATGACTCCATGCCCAATGGTTTGAACTTCTCACACTATGCATCCCAACTCTGCTTGAAAACATCATCCTTCCCACCAAAATCAAAACAAAACCTATGTACACCATAACTAGCCTAAAATCAACCCAAAACAAAGCTAAATCATAAAGAGAGAGCCCTCTCTGATTGCAGGTAGGCTAGGACCTGCAGTCCAAAGATTGGTTTGTGGTTATCTCAGCCGTATCCCTTAAGGAGCTTAGGGACAACCTGAGTGTTAACACCCCTGAAGAAATTCAAATTTACACCAACCTTTTCAAGGAATTTTGAGATGTATTTGCTTGGTCTTATGAAGAAATCCCTGGCATTGATCCTTCTATAGTTCAACATGAGATCAAGACGTATGAAAATGCCAAACCGGTTCGTCAAAGGCTTCGACCAATTAATCCTAGGAAAGCAGCAGCCATTAAAGTCGAAGTAGAAAAGCTGCTCAAGGTGGGTTTTATATACCCTATTCCTCTTACCGATTAGGTTTCTAATCTAGTCCCCGTGGATAAAAAGCAAGGAACAATCCGAGTATGCATTGACTTTAGAGACCTAAACAAGGCTTGTCTGAAAGATAATTACCCCACGCCATTCATTGATCAGATTATTGACGAGTGTGCGGGTAATGAGATTTTTTCCTTCATGGACGGTTTTTTTGATTATAATCAAATCTCTATCCATCCTGAAGATCAACATAAGACAGCTTTTATATGTCCCTGGGGTACCTTTGCATACAGAAAGATGCCTTTTGGTCTTAAAAATGCTGGAGCTACTTTCCAGTGGGCCATGTCATATGCTTTCCACGACATTAAACATATCATTGAAGCATACTTGGATGATCTCGCTGCTCATTCTCAAAAGAGAACTGATCACCCTAGTCATCTTCGATTGGTTTTTGAGCGATGTCGTTTTTATAAGATCCGGTTGAATCCCAATAAGTGCGTTTTCGCAGTTACGTCTGGTCGGTTATTAGGGTTCATTGTGTCAAATGAAGGGATTAGGGTTGATCCCTTCAAGGTAGAGGCAATAATTCAGTTGCCTCCCCCGTCCTCAATTCGGCAACTTCAAAGTCTTCAAGGGAAGGCTAATTTCTTAATATGGTTTATAGTGAATTATGTCGAGATTGCTAAAGAGTTTATGCATTTTCTACGCAAAGGAGTTCCATTCGTATGGGACGAATTTGCGCAGCGGTCGTTCGATGCTTTGAAAAAGGCATTAGTCTCTGCCCCACTTTTGAGTCCACTGGATTATGGTAGGGACTTCCTTTTATATCTCGCTGCAACAGAATCAACCATTGGTATGGTTCTCGTTCAGGAAGACGATGCTCTCACAGAGCATGTGATTTATTATTTGAGCCGAGGCTTGATAGGTCCTGAACTTCGCTATTCTCCTGTTGAGAAGTTGGCCTTGGCAGCTGTCCATGTTGTCCAGCGGCTCTGCCATTATATCTTGCTACGCAAAACTTTTGTCTTAGCAACGGTCAATCCATTTCAATTTGTCCTTAGTAGGCGAGTGATTGGGGGCAAATATAATCGATGGATAGTCATTTTACAAGAATTTGATCTCGAGTTCTTGTCCGCTAAGTCTAAGAAATCTATGGTTTTTGCCGAGCTAATTTCGAGCTACCTTGTGGAGAGGATACTATTTATGAGGAAAGTTTTCCTGACGAACATTTATTCCTCATCTCTTCACTCGACCCTTGGTATGGAGATATCATTGTCTATCTCCAGAATTCGAAGTTTCCCTCTACTTTCTCTAAGGATGAATGCCGAAAATTACGTCACCTGGCTAAAAATTATGTTATCATTAGTGATACATTATATCGTTGAGGGGTTGATTCAATCCTTCGGCGCTATTTAACCTTAGAGGAAGCAGAGTCAGTGCTAAATGACTACCACAGTGGAGCTTGTGGTGGTCATCTATCAGGGCTTGCTACAGCTTAGCGTATCTTGCATGCCAGCTATTTTTGGCCTTCGCTCTTCAAAGATTGTGTTGAAGTGGTCAAACGTTGTCACCTGTTTCAAATTTATACTCAGAAGATGCGCGCACATGCAACTCCTCTTTTTCCCATTGTCACTGTTGATCCCTTTACTAAGTGGGGTATTGATTTTACAACTTGTAATCTGCCTTCAGCAGCGAATCACAAGTACATTATCGTGGTCGTAGACTACTTCACGAAGTGGGCTGAGGCCATACCCACTTATAAAAATGATAGTGAAACAGTGGCATTGTTCCTTTTTAATCGGATTATCTCAAGGTTCAGTATCCCGAGAGAGATTGTCACTGACCATGGCAGTGATTTCCAGAGTCAACTAATGTCTGAATTGGCTCTCAAATTAGGTTTTTGGCAGGAACATTCGTCTCCTTATTATCCTCAGGCCAATGGACAAGTTGAGGCAGTGAACAAAACTCTTAAGACGATCCTGCAAAGGACAATCGACAAAAACCGGTCCAATTGGCACCTTATGTTGTATCCGGCTCTTTGGGCATACCAAACCTCCGTAAAGACTGCTACAGGTTTTACACCTTTTCAGTTAGTTTATGGGATGGAGTCTATCTTTCCTATTGAATGTGAAATTCCATCCCTTAAGTTAGTTGTTGAGCTCCTTCCAGAGACTTCTAGTCTTGAAGAGCGCCTCCTTCACTTGGAACATCTCGATGAGCAGCGTCGAGATGCTGCCACAGTAAATGAGGCTCATAAGAAAAGGGTTAAAACTCAGTATGATAAAGTTGTCCGTCCTCGAGTCTTTTCTGAAGGCGACCTTGTCTTGGTCTATGATCAAGATAAGGACACCTTGGGGGCAGGCTATGTGGTACGGTCCCTTCATAATTAAACGAGTTTTAGGAAAGGGTTGTATGAGTTAATCAATTTTGAAGGAAACAAGTTGGCAGAGCCCCGAAACGGGCTCTACCTCAAGAAGTACTTTGCTTAAGTAGCAGCTAGGCAATGGCTTCTTTGTACATTTTGTATATTTGTACATATCTCATCGAGAGTTTTTGATATCAACACTTTTTGGTCTGCTGTGGCAGGTGTTGATGGATGACTTGGTCTATTTTGGATTCGCCAATGGTGCTAGTCGGCACACTCGGAACCTCGCTTCCGCAGCTTGGGTACTCTACTATCCAACTGGTCAGTTGATGGTATCAAGGGGAGTATGCATTGGTCCTGCTTCAAATAATATGGCTGAGTATACTGTCGTCATTAATTTACTATCCGAGGCAATTTCTCACGGAATCGACTCGTTGGTAGTTTATCTTGATTCACAATTGATAGTGTCACAATTGAATAACATTTATTGGGTAAGGGATCCATGTTTATATCGCCAGTATTTAAGGGTGAGGTTGTTGCAAATATCATTTACTTATATTAATTATTTGCACATTCCAAGATCTCATAATTGGTTAGCTGATTCTATCGTTAATCAAGCATTAGACTGGCATATCAATCATTCATCACAATAAAATCAAGCATCAAAAAGTAAAACTGTATATATATATCATAAAACATCTCGAGTGTACATAAGTCTGTCCAAAATAACATACAAAATTGGGACTCAAATGCCCATAATCATGTCCAGTATATCTAATGCCCCAGCTCAGGACGAGCGACTAAGTAGGCAACTACTGCATTGCCCACACGCCTAAGAGTGCGGACCCAATCTCATGGCATGCCAACCACATGATGTTGCATATCTACAGGAAGATCCTCTACGGCTGCCATCGGTACTCCATGATTTAGTCTCACCAAGTGCCGCTGAACTGTGTGAAGTAGTCGCTCTGTATCTACAGCTATCTCTTTGGCCCCTCGGCCACGACGTCGGTGCCGTGGGAACTCATCTGGTCGTATCGACCCAATATCTGGAACATGATCATCATATTAGTCATTTGAATCCTATCAAAAACATTTTTCAAAGTTCATTATTATATTTGAAAAAATCACAAAAAAATTATAAAAATCAAAAAACACTTACCAATGTCGCCCCATGCTGCGGTCAGTGGTAATACTAGATCGAGGTCTCCTCGGAAGTCCAACCCAGCATAAGGGTAGTCATCTATGGCAATGATCTACTGCTCCCACCAGGAGAAGAAATCATCGCCAAATGCAGTCCGTGGAACGTCCCCACCTCCTAGATGTTTCATCAGGTCAGCCCATCGACCCATTCGTGGATCTCGTCGGGTGCTGATTGAAACTGATACTCTAGGGCGAAGTGCAGGCATCCTCTCAAAAAAGAAAGAGCACAAAATAGTCCCGTATCCAGAGTTTTTGGTCTGCCCTCTCTTGATGGAAGTAAGCTGGCTTTTCAAGCTAGCCAGAAGAGGAGTACACCAGTCAAATACGGTGGTGAGATAGTCGACTGCCAAGCTCATGGTTAGCCATGATGCCTGGTGCAGAGAAGCTGATCCGTTCACTCTAGCTATAGTGAACAGGATTATCCTCAGTGATAAACTCTCCACATGTGTGATTGAAATTTGACTTCCAACCTTTTTTGGATGTCTCGGGCAATATATATGTACGTAGTCCTCGATCGAGAGACTGCCTCGTGTCCTGCCCCTGGAATGTACTACCTCTCCCCTTCGGGAAAGGCCTGTGATGAAATAAATGTCTTCCACTTCTATCCTGAGTGGCATCTGGTCAATCATAAACGAATCATCCTCGATACTCCAATAGTCAATGAGCATCTCAAGCAGGCGAGTGTTTGCTTTCATATTTGGCATTTTGAAGAATTTTAGCAAACCACATCCCCGTAAGGCATCCAAAGCATTGGGATCATTCATGACCTCATCATCCACTGCGGTATGCTCTCTTTCTCACCAAGTGACTGGCATCCTGAAGAAAAAATGAATTTAGACCGTTAGTTTTTCTTGTTTGAAATGTTCGCGGCGTATACATGGGTCCATTTACACACAGTCGCATGTAGGGCTCGCGTGTACGCGGGTTTCATATATCCAACCCGCGTATATGCCGCGGTGAAATTTTTGATAAAAAAATTCAATGGTAAAACATAAATTAAAAATTCTAAAACTAGTCACAATTGATTGCAAGACAAGTATAAGGGTTACCTGGTGATTTTGGAAGGATTTGAACGGTTGAATTTGGCGTATGGAAACGTTTGCTCCTTTGCTCCACTCTTTTGCTCTCAAACTCGAATGGTGAAAATGGTGTGTCCAAAAACTATTTTATAGGCTTTGAAAATGCAAAATTTTTTCAAAATCTGATTTTGTTTGGCCTCATGTAACTTTTAACTTGGGAGCTTGGAATGTCGAGAATGGTTTTATTTTCAGGACATTTTGGACGTTTTTTCGAAAATTTCGAGACGGTTCCATGATTGCTGACCCATCATGGCAGGTATTGTTTTCTCACTGGCATATAGGTTAGGGAAGCCATTTCTCCATTACATTATGCATACTAGCCTCCAATTGTTGATACATTTTCCATAGGGTCGATCCCATCGTGTTATGGTTCGTAAATCACTTTCACTCGCCGATTCTTTAAATCATGACACGATGGTAGAAGCCATCCTTTACATGGGCATCGTAGTTAACACCTTGCTGACATTTTTTTCCCATGCTGCTCCAATCTGAGTAGGCTCGGGAGTCCTTTGTAGTCCTGCCATGACTTATGTGATGAAGACTCATTCCTCTTTGCTTCTTCGCTTCGTTCTAGCCTTATACCCTAGAGGCTCCTTTGTGTTGAGTTATACTACTGCATTGCATTTTGACCATTTACACCTTTTGGCCTTGAGCCGGCTTCACTTGGACTCGTGTTTAAGCCAACTTTTGACCATGACGATTGCAAAATCAAACTCACATACCTTTGACTTTTGCAACTTGACACACCTTGACCCGTGGAAGGAACACACCTTTGAGTATCTTTGACCAATTTTCGCCTCCCTGCATTGAGCATAGGATTGTTCCAATCCCAGGAACTAGATCATCTGCTTCACCGACACTCATTCTTTCCACTGTACTATAGCATTCTTTTATTCTTTTTCCATCTTAAAAGAAAAAGACAAAAAATTATATATTCCAAAAAAAAAAGAGCGGGAACGGGACAATATTTCCATTTATTGTTGGCAGCTAGAGTCAGTGATGTCGCCCTTGAACAAAACACTCAAAAACAAAGTCTCCTCCATTTGGGCGGGATTTAGTTTGACTTAGGTACGCCTTAACCTTGTTATTGAGTCAGTTCTCCCCCGATTGGTTATCTCTTCCAATCATATGGAGGGTTCGTTCATGCCTCCTGCACAACGAGCTTATACAGAGTCATCATATGCTGCCACATAGTCACATTGAGTCGTGCTTTTGTTCAAGGGAAGTTAGCCTGAATCGGCCTCTCTGCGGTGTCTCTTGACTGATTTTTCAGTCAGCCATCCCTGGTTGTCAATATCATGTCTATCATCACATCAACTATATTGGTCCTTTACTCGTGCCGGTTGGACAAGGTCTCCATTGACTTCTTGCTGGCGGGTCTTGTCCTTATCAACGATGACATCTTGCTCTAAGGGCAGGCCTAGAGCTACACCCTAGCCCTATTTTCATTATTGATAGGTCACCTTGTGCTCAGCATCGATCAGTATCATGGGTCTTTGACTGAGTGGTTTCCCTTGTGTTCGACATCAGCTTACATTATCACACATTGGGATTCGTGCAGCACCTTGGTTTCCATTTGACCCTATTGGTGGATACCTCACCTCTGTGTCAACTTTAGTTATTGGTTGGTTCAGAGGGTTTCTGTTGTGCGCTAGCCACATCTTGTGTTCGCCGGAAACGTGCTTCGGTCGGGTTACTACATCTTTTTCGTCCGATTCCTTCCACATTATTGGCCTACAGGTTACACTCGCGCTAGATTGATGAAGGATGCCTTAATGCCTTCCTTCTAGTGGATCTTTTTTCCCTATCGACTTCGACTCATTGCTCTGGGGCAAAGATCTAGAGTCCATTTGGCAGTACCTTGGGGTTTGCAGTCATTAGTGGCAGATCCTTCGCTATCGACAGTGGGAAACCATCATTGTCTCCTGATTGATAGATTCTTATAGGTGTTTGACTTCAACTCATCTATTCACACTTGTTAGATTGTACTAGGTACCTTGACGCTCATTATCATTATCAGTGAGTAGTCTCGCGTTTGTTAACGGTATACATCAATGACAGGTAATCAAACGATTTCTCACATGGTCGACTTCAGATCATTTATTCCCATGCTGTAGAAATGAACCACGGTGGTCGGTGAAGACCTTAGGTTGTATCAGCATTCATTGGTTCACTTGACAGTTGCTCTTGTTGCTACTAGTTGATACCACTCCACCTTATATGTTGCAGTCATTCATGGCGACATTTTATATGCTGGCACCTGAGTTTGTAGTGTAGTACCATCTTATTCCATCATGTTCATTTGGTACTTTTTGGGATCAGTCTTTGATATCAGTGATCCGCTTCATCCTTCAGCATCATTGACATTCTTATATGTGATATTCAGACATGTACTTGTTCGATCGTGATCAGATGATCCATTATGTATTTTCTAGTCTTTTATACTTGTATACTTAGTGGATCCGCTTGTACTTGATATGCGGACATGCTATACTTTCTTTGAGCATGGGTATGCCCACCTCAGATAGTGTTTCTTTTTGATCTCCTTTTGTGGCTTGGCAGGTTGAACTCTGGTGAAGTCCTTCTCAGTTTTTGACAGATTTCCTTTCCATGAACTTGCTTAATACATTTCGGCCATCATGTACCCCTTCTGACCTCATATATTAGGGGGCATTTGTTATAGCTCCAAACTTCACTCTTAATGTTTGTGATGCTGCACTCATGGCCTAGGGTAACCCCTCCTTCCAGACCTGGTCCAAAATTTAAAAAAACAGTGTTTTATTCCCTAAACGTGACATTTCCCTGAGCTAAACGCGTGTGTACGTGGGCCTGTGTATACCCAACCCGCGTATATGTCTTAAAACACTTAAAAAAATTAAATATCCTTAATTTTGGGCAGAGATCACGGGTTTCACCTGTTGATTACCTATTAGTGACCATGGCCCAACTGTTCTCAACGAATTCCCAACTAAAAAACTACTTTGGGAGAAGTATAAAAAGGCTTCAATGGGAAGGCCTAAGGAGGAGGGAAGAGAGAGAAAGATCACTCTGTTGAGATTTTCCTGACCAGGTCTGAAGATCCTTGTGCCTCCTGCACTTCCCCCATTTACAGGAAACCCTCGTTTCCTTCTGTGATGATGTCTTTCTACTACTTGGGATATCATGGAGTAAGTCATGGAAGGAGTTTGTTGAAGGCTTGAGACTGGACGAATCCGGAGGACGATTTCGCTTGGAGCTTGTGAAAGGACGACTCAGGTGAAATTATTCCTTTCTGTACTTTAGTTATCTATAATAAAAGAAACACGTCTTTGTTCTTGATATAAATCTTCTTCATGTTTATGATATCCATGTTATGATTCATATATGAATGGTTGTTCTAATTGCATAACTAACTACCTTTCAATATACTATGAAGATGATTTCTTTATGATGTTTAGTCCATATACTGCTGTACTTTCTTGAATTGATTGTTTTGCAGGTTGAAGAAGCAAAAGGAACTCCAAGAGGGTTTGGACCCTGGCCGGATCTTCCCAAACGAAGGACCCCCAGGTGCACCTCATTTCATTCAATTTGTTTATATTAGCATCATGGCTATATGGAATGTATGTTTCTCTGCGTAGATGACCTCTGATCTGCTAGGGTATTAACCCAAGACCCTAGGGGAATTTATCCCTTAACAAGACCATCAACCGTGCACATTTTTCTTTTACATTACAACAGGAAACAGCTGTCGGCGACAAGAGGTTTCGAATTTCCATTTCACTCCCACTTCCATCCTTTACCCGGAAAATTGATCGTACTTGGTATAGATTTACCTCTCTCACTCACCTCTTTCTTGAAATCACTTACGAAAATTATTGAACACATGACCCATGAAAATTGAAAACCATATTCCAATGCTTTTAACGAGTAATGGAATTTTCCCACAACTTCACCGGTCAGACTAATTTTTAATGGACCTTTTGGTTTTATCCATTAACAATTTCAATAAAAAATTGTACCCGTCAATAATTATGTTTTGTTCTATCATTTAAATTTTTGGAAAAAATATATTTTTTAATCGAGTTATTTTTTGTGAGATTTTTTGGAGTTTTTTCATGAGAAAAATCACAATTTTTTTCTAAAATCACAAATTTGATGGGTAACCTAACCTCTGCACAATTGAAGTGTCTTAGGGGTTATTCAGGGTGTTGAATCATATATACAGTCAAAAAACAAGTTTAAATAACGCAATAACACAAATATCAAGATTTCACGTCAAAATTTTCCGTGGAATTCCAATGCACAAAAAGTCACACTATAGATAACTCCTTTGTTAATGTATTTGATTTTTAAAATTTAAGGAAATTCGTTTAAATTAAAAATTGTATCTGTCAAATATTATGTTTTTTCTATAATTTAAAATTTCAAAAAAAAAACTTGATAATGTATTTAAATTTTTAAATTAAAAAAAAAATTGTTTAAATTGTTGTATGTTTGTGTTTTTTTGGTATATTTTTTAAACAATTTTGTCCAAAATTTGATAAGGATTTGTTGGAATTACAATTTTGATAAAGATTTGTTGTTGGAATTACAAGTTTGAATTATATATTATATACAATTTCACTACTATAAGAGCTTTTCAAAGCATTAAATCTATTTATATATTCAAAAATGCAATTTAAACAATAAAAAATTGCAGAGTCATTGAATCCATTTATACATTTAAAAACACAATTTAAACAACAAAAAATTACAATCTCATAAATAACATATTATATTCAAGTTAGAAAGACAAAAACCTAAACAATTAGACTAAGCTATTACAAAATATTTTCTTACTATGGATTATGCCCTTCATAATAACTAAAATGAAGATGACTACATAAATACATAATAGATAACACTCATAACCAAAATAAAAATGACTACATACATATATGGCACAAATAGCTTGACAAAGGCCATAGCTAAAATGAAGATGACCACATTCTACCTCTTTAGAAGTGGGGATAAACTGCATCCCCTCTAATTATAAGGCCATATGATTAACCTCATTTTAGCCAAGGGATTATTTTGGAAAACAAGATTAGCCTATGCTTAAAAAATCAAGATAAAAGATGTAAAGAACAAGATGGATTTACGAAATATCATTCAACTGTGGACCACCATGTTACTCTCAAGATCATTGTGGAGGAGTGTTGCAATAATAAAATTGATCATTTATGTTGTTCCATTGACTTTAGAAAGGTTTTTGACATTGTTTCGAGTGCCTTGATTCCCATTGACATCAAAGGTGGGATATCTTGCATTGGTTAACAACTTCCCCAATGGTCGGTAATCCAATGATTCTTGCTTATGTTCGACATCGACACCATTTATTCACATATGCAAGATTGCACACAAGTGTGTAGCAGTTGAAGACTATATGGTTTTGTACACAGATTTGCAGCAGTTTGGATTTTTGTATCAGCATTTCCATTATCATTTGCAGCAGCAGTCACCTTTCCTCAGTGTTTGGGGACATACAACTCCTCAGGCATGGGGGAGAATGGGACCTTCAGTTCATCCTTCAGCTCTTCAGTTCATCCTTCTGCTCTTCAGTTCATCCTTCAGCCTTCTTCGTAGGTCAAATCAACAGTTACATCAGCTCCAGCCTTTCCATCCTCCACTTCATCTTGCAACACCAGAAACATCAACGACAAAGGTAAAACTTGAGGTAAATTTGGCTTAAGATTCTCTAATTCATTAGAAGGTTTAGGAAACTTAATGATTCACTACTTCTCATTCCATGCATTTTATCTTTCATAAACCTTTTGTTTGCCCTCCATTCATTACGCTGATACTCTGATTACAAGACCATGTAAAAGCAATTCCTTGTGGTATAAAAGCAGTATCTTAGTGTCTTCTCCTCCCATGATAAAAAATTGTAGGATGAAGTCATTACTGCCATGAAGTGATAAAAGAAACCACCTATAATCATTGGCCTTATGATGACAGAGTATGCAAGCATCCATCCACATACTTACCATCTCCATCGCCACCTCATTTCATCCATTATCTCTTCCTCATCCATCCCTTTGCTGTCCTCAATTTGTATTGCTCTAAAAATCATTATGATATGTTAATGTGAAGAGTGCTACTCCACAAGAACCAACACCTCCAAATATTCAAGTAGTGCTGCTCCACATGAACCAATACTCCCAAATATTCAAGCAATGTTGTCCCACAAGAACCAACATTTGCAAAACAATGTTAAGAATTTGTCAATGAGCAAGGGAATTGTTTGCATGAGGACATGCAAATCCTCAGGCATGGGGGGGTGTTGGGCCTCAAATATGCCCAATTTTCCACTATATATTACTGCCATTCATAACCTAAATTCATATACTTTTACACTCATTCTGTACCATAATTCCTCAACTTGCCATCAAATCACATTTTGCATCTTGTGGTTGATTATCATTAGTTTTCTTAGCTTTTCGGTGGTTAGGGATGATTTTTCCATGATTTACTAATGAAGATTTTTTCTGAGTTCATTTGCCGCAGGTTTCCATTGCCAAAATTCCTCACAGGTCAATTAAACTAGTTGGTGCAAGTAGAGTACGAAAATATCCAATTTGGGGCTTCGACATTTCGACACACTTCCGGGGAAAACCAAGGGAGTTATTGTCAAAAATGATGTTATAACACCTTCCCATGAGTTGGATTTCACTCAGGTCGCACATGTGGGTCTCTAGAAGCAAATCAACAAATCTGCTCAAAATTCGCTCAGTTTCCAAACTGCCAAGTTTGACCTCAATTTGCATGCAGATGGAGGTGAATTTGGAAACTATGAGAAAATGAGTTTGTTACCAATATAAAAAATTATCTATATCCAAAACCGTTCTCCAGATTTGAATTTCTCTAGAAGTTATACGTGGGTTTTTGAGACAATTTTATAAAAAATGATTATTTTTCCAGAGTTCTAGAATCTTGCAAAAAGAGCCATACAACCAACTTCGGGAACGATTTCCGAGGATCTAGATTTGAATGAGACAAATCCAAGAGAGGTTTTTGTTTAAACTATAACAAATTATGCTCTCTCCAAACCGTTTTTCAAAATTATCCATGGTTAGGAAGATATGCCAATATCGTTGAGGTCAATTTGTTAAAAATGGGCAATTTTCCAGAATTGGGGAAAATGACTAATTCACCTTGTAAATCTTATAAATGGCTTAGCCATGGCCTGTATTGTAAGATTTTTTGGAAGAAGGAGGATAGATAAGGAGGATATATCGAAAGGATTGAAAGAAGGTATCCATATGAATTTATGTCTTGAATTTTAATACAACTCCAATTCTGTTCTTAAATGTTGTAAGTGATTTTGGTTCTTGAGTTTTAAGTGATTTGAGTTAATCTGGGCTTGCTCCAAGAGTGGAAAGGATCCACCACCTCTGGAAAAAAGTCTTACAGTTAGTTTAGATCTTAGGATTAGTTTGCTTTGTTAATTTACAATAACATTTTGTGTGATTGCTTAGGTTTTTTTTTTGTACTTAAAGTTCCTGTTGTAATTTCATAGACCAAGTCGACAAAGATAAACTTCCTTGATTGATAAAACTTGATCAAGGTCATGCTGAGCGATGATTTAATATATCACCATTTCTTTTGAGAATCTTACTATACAGAAACGTTTATGAACTCTTCTTGATTCAAATTCACAGTTGAAGCATTGAAAGTATTTTAAACCCATACTCGACATTCCTCATGAATTTGATGGCATTACATGAATGCTCCAATTCTATGTTCCTCAGTTGACTATGCAATATAATGAAAACAAGGTTGTGTTAACATTAAGAATTGTGTGCATTACTATAGAATCTCTTTGAAGTTTCGTGTGAGCAATAGTTTCGATTTCGTGAGTTTCGTTAAATAGCTTTAGTCCTTTGAGTTTTGTTGTGTGCAAGAGTCTCGATTTCTTTGAAGTTTCGTTATGAATGATAGCTTTGATTTTTTCTGAATTTTATCATGAACAATAGGTTAAATCTCCTCTGAGTTTTATCATAAACAATAGTTAGATTCCTTTGAGTTTTGATTGTGAACAATAGTTTTAATTATGAACAGAGGTTTTGATTTATCTGAGTTTTGTCACTAGCTTGATTAGGACAGTAGATTTGATGAATTCTTTGACAATAGAGTTTCAATTTTCTTACATGTCATTTGTTTTGATTGCTCTGAGTTTTATAATTCGATTGCTTGAGATAGCGTTAGTTTAGAAGTATGGAAATTTTTAGGGGCTAATCTTCGCCCAGTGGGCTAATTTTCCATATTTTTCCACAAAAAAGATTCGCCAATTGGATTTATAAAAGACGATTCACCCAAATTTTAGAATATAAAATTATTTTACCTTAAAAATTGCCAACATTATATAGAGACTATATATAAAATCATTATAAATTTGAATGATTTTACAAATATATCAATAAACATTTTATAGTTTGCATATTAGGGATTAGTGAGATTTGCCAATGTTTTTAAACTTCAAGAAAATTTTCCATCCTTAAAATTTTCCTTGTTTAGAAGCCTTTGCATTTGAATGTCTTTTGTTGATTGAGCCAAAGTAGATCAAAAACTTTGGAGCTTAGTTTAGATTTCGTATTCATTAGTTTAAATTAGATTTCATATTCGTGAGCTTAGCATAGATTTAGTGTTCATGCTTTTTGATTTAGTGTACATGCTCTTCGAATAGAATGCTCTGTCTTGATTAGCATTAGAGTGATTGAATGAATGATTTCATTGAACATAGGTTGAATTCCGTAGATAGCTTATGAGTATTTTGTAGTTAATGCATCAGTGTGGTTTCATTGTAGTTAAGTTTTACTTGCATTGAAATTAAGTTTTGATTGATTTACTTTACTTAGATTGAGATTAAAATTGTTTAGTGATTTGTATTCTGTATTTAATTTAGAAATAGGAATAGGAATCGTTTTTAGGAATTTGATGTTAATTTAGGTTAGATGCTCTGATCCTGCGTTACTTGTGCTTGTGTCTCTAAGTATTACGACCCTGGATTGATAATTTAATGTTGGAATTATAACACATAATTTCCCCAACAACTCCTCTTGAGTTGAGGGTTGTATGAGAACAATATTGCTAATCTCAAGACCTTTGAGGGTTGGTCAGAAGAAATTAATTGTGTTCCTTGTCCCGTACCCTTTTTGGCATACACATTAGTAAAGCTAGAAGAGTGTTTGGAAGATACAGGTTGTGGTCGCCCCACACTCATTGGTATAGTCATAACTATTCTCTTTTACGCTAATGGTATTTCTCTTTTGGCAAGGAAACCTTACAATCTTGTCAAACAACTAAGAATCCACCAAGATTTTTGTTCCAGTATTGGTATGACTAGTAATATTGACAAAACAAAAGTCATAATAATCAAATCCATAAATATCACATATGATACGACCAAAAAAATAGTATAAGTTCATAAAAATATCTTGGAATCGATATCCATCACAAGCTCAAGTAGAATTATAGAATTGAGAAAAGGATAAATGGAGGGTGGAAAGCTTGTAATGGATTTGAAAACAATTTTTAGTCAACGAATTTTAAGATATGTGATAAAGAGAAACTCTTCTTTGAGCCTCTTGTCACCCCTGTTACACTATATGGATGTGAGGTTTGGGGATGTATTATCTCCAGAGAGTTGTGGAAGAAGATAGAACAAATTCAAAAGTAGTTTATAAGTGACAATATCAAGATTAAAAGAAATACACCCTATCCTATCCTCATAATCAAAGCAAGACTTTCCCATATTGAAAGCATGGCTATGATCTAGTTATCTTATGTATACGAAGAGGTTAAAGAACATGGAAGACAAGACTAAAAAATATGAAATACGAAATTTAGGAATGAACCACACAACTCACAGGTGAGTCGAGTTGCACGTAGAGGTTGCCAAAGCAGTGCTGCTAAACATTCATTAAATAAACAATCAAAAGATACACATATTATATGAGTCCATTTAGTTAGGGAGATCAAACAAATTCTTGGGAAATAGGATCTAACTCCTAAATACACATACAATCAAAACTACATAACGAATCCATTTTCCATTATTTTCAAGTTCCCCCCTTAATGGAGAAAGGATTTATTTGCACACCTAAGATCTCCCTAAACAATTCAAATTTCATCTTCTCAAGGGGATTTGTTAAAATAAGTGACATTTTCACAAGTATTACAATATTCAAGAAAAATTTATTTATAATGTATCTTCTCTCTAATAAAATGAAACTGAGCATCAACATGCTTTTTTCTTGCATGATACATTGGATTGCTTGCCAACTTGATCGAGCTCCGGTTGTCACATTTGATCAGAGTAGCCTTCTTTTGTTTTTTTCTAACATCTAGAAGAACTCTCCTCAACCAAAAAACTTCACAAGTTGATGCACACAAAGCTTTATATTCTACCTTAGTAGATGACAATGATACAGTTGGTTGCTTCGTGCTACTCCATGAAAAAATCCTGGATCCAATGTTGAATGCATAACTTGTAGTAGATCTCCCATCATCTGATTACTAGCCCAATCTGAATCTGAGTAACCTGCCAGCTCAACATCAAATGAATCAATATACTTAAGACAAATTAAATTGGAATTTCTAGATGTTATTTTTGACATTTCTTGTTGCCATTTTCAACAAAAAGTAACCAAAAAGAGCATTGGTGAGGGTCAATAAATGATCGTCACTAGAAGTGTCACCAAAGAGAGAATTAGTGATGGGCCTTTAACGACCCTCACCAAAAGTGTCATTGAAAATGACTTTGGTGACAAACCTTAAAGGACCATCACTATATACACTTACAACAATGTTTTTTTAAGGACCACCACCATACGTGCCATTGGTGACGGACCTTAAAGGTCCATCACAAGCATGACCCTCACCGATGACCTTTTTTGTTGTATTGTCTTAAGCATGAATGCAAGGAGATACAGAGTAGGTGACAACAATCATATTGATAAAATAAATTTGGCAGTAAGTGGGGTCTCTTCAGTTGATCTCTAGTCTCCTTGGACTTGTCTTCACCAAGACTCTAATACCATGTTAAAATATGAAAGTTCTATGCAGAAATCTAAAAATCCTTTGCAGAAACTTGAAAGTTCTATGCATAAATCTAAAAATTATTTGCAGAAACTTGAAAGTTCTATGCAAAAAATTGAATGTACTTGCAAAAAATTGAATGTCATTTGCAGAAAATTGAATGGAATTCATTGTACTTTACAAAAACCTGAATGTACTTTGCAAAAAATTGAATGACCTTTACAGAAAACTGAATGTATTATGTTGTTGCAATTACTTAGAATGCATATTTCTTCTTCAAAACTTTTCAGATCAGCAATTGTAGATAGAACATAAACTTAAAGATCATATGAAGACATCCAAGCACAAATATAAGACACTAAGATTAGGTCCAATGACTAGGAAAAAACCCATAAGGGGAAAACCCAAATGATTCTTCTTCTATTAGATTTCTTCAATTGTTCAGCAAAGTACAAAGAGAGAGATAATGTGAATGAATAAATTCACCAATATTTGATCAACTTGCAGCTGAAGTGTTCTTGCTCTTTGCTTGAAGATCTCCTTCTCTTGATCATATCTTGTCCTTTACACTTGCTCTAGCTCTTCCCTTGCTCTTACTCTTCACTTTCTCTCACACTTCTCTTGCACACACTCAACACTAGGTCTCGTTCTTCACATTGAACATGCTACTCTCAACTCTCACTTGCTTTTGCTTAAATAAATGAGAAAGGAGAGGAGTTACAAAATGAATTCATGTCTTGAGCCAATAATAGGAGAATTGAATTCCATGAGGGAGGAGTTACTTGAGGAGAAGTGTAACTCATCCCAAGAATAGAGAGAGAGGTACACTTGTCTTGAGGAGTTACAATTCGAATTAGGGAAAGAGAGAGTTACATTTAGACATGAGAGAATATTTGGTGAGAGTTACAAATCGAATTGAAAAAGAGAGTTACAAGTGTATTTAATGAGGAGGAGTTACACTTTTGCCATACATTAAATTAGTGAGGGAGAGTTACATTCTCTTAAGTGTGGAGTTACTATTTTATTCCAAGAGAGAGGTTGGATTTTCCAAGTAAGATATTCTCAATTTAATTTACTTATTCCACGAGAGAATTCATTTTTATTAATCCATTAAAGGTGAATGACTTTAGACTATTTTATAAATAATAGTATCATAATAATAATAATACTAGTAAGAATAAATATATTGATTCTTGACTTGTATAATCATGATTGATTTGATTTTAAAGTGGATTCCATATATCAAGATTATCCTTGATCATTTAGACATGAATTTCTATTTTTGGAAAGTAATATTGAATATTAACCATGGCCACATTCAAAAACATATGCCGAAAACGAAATCCATTGTTCGGAAAGGTATGTTTGGAATTGGATGTCAGTGAATGTTGTAAAAAAAGGCCATGTTTCTAGCCAGGTTGGTTCCTTCAAATTAGAGTTTCCAAACGGATGAAATCACAAAATTACAATGCGAGCATTCTGATAAATAACAAAAATATAATTAATTCTGATAATGCGGGCATTCTAACACATAATTGCATATTCTGTTAACTGCAGATAATTATATGGTAGAGAAGGTCATGTGCTGGTTCCGTGATTCTCCAATCCAGGATTTAGCCTTTTACAAATGGAACATCAAGTGATTAAAGCTCTCCTGCAGACCGATGATCAACTGTTGTCACTGCAAAAACTGTGTTCTTAGGCTTTGATTTTCAAATGTGGAGCATGCCTTCCTTCAATCTCATCGAGGTACTCTCCCATCGCAGTGCAAAGCTGGACAGTCAGAGTCATCAAGCTTCTCCAACAACCTCAAACGTTCAACACCTTCCAGCTCTTCTATCTTGCTGCATCCATGAACATCCAGTTGTTTAAGTTTTGTCAGCTGCCCCAAACCCCGTATTCTCTTCAGATTTTCACATCCAGATGCTCGCAGCTCCTCCAGAGATACCAATGTTTCAATACCTGCCAGTTCCTCCACTTCTGTCCACCCGCTAAGGTTTAGCGTTTGAAGTTTGGCAAGACCAAAAAGGCCCAGATCTATTTTCTTCAATTTAGGACAAGAAATCAAGCTCAGCTGGATGAGCGTAGTCGGCAATGTTCTAACATCAACAAGACCAGGACAACATTTGACTTCCAACACGCTCAACAGTCCGAGGGAATCCGGCAAACACTTCAATCTCGGGCAATTAACCAGTCTCAATTCCTTCAAATTACTTAGGACGCTGAGCGAAGGCGGCAGCATTTTCGAGAAAGAGCCATCCAATTCCAAAACTTCCAGATTGCAGAGGTTTTCAAAAGTGCTAGGTAATTCCTTTATATGTAATTCTTGGAGACAGGGCTGGAATTTCAAATCCTCTCTGCCCGTCAAATGAAAATTTGACGACGTTTTTGAACTTTTCATGCCCTTCATTTTACGTTCTACTCAAATTTTTGAGTGTCAATCTTCCCTTATCTAAAAACTAATCTTACATCTCAGTGTCCATTAATCTCCCTCTCAAAGTGCCTTGTTTTCCTAAGTTAACATAAGTGTTTTTAAATAGCATGCAACCATACCTTTAAGACTTTATGAGATTTTTTAGCTTTTGAATTAATAATTTTGATTATATACTTACTTGTTAACACTTAAAGAACACTAAAAAAAACCACATGATTAAGATGATAAAAATCCTCAATCACCATTATTAAATGAAAAGTTGGAAAATAATAACACATTGTAAAAGTATGACACTTAAAAAGACAACATCCCTCCTAATCAATAATAAATATTGATATGATGAGGAAAGAAGTTGGAAAGTAAGTTGTAACAATATCTTGATTAAATAGAGCATTTAATAGGCCTCACTCGATACATTATAGATCAATTACTCAATTCTCCTTTCGGTGGTAATGTGAATATGGATTTTATACTTTTTTTTTGTACATTGATGATTTCAATTAGAAATACTTTTGATGGTTTCATACTTTTGAATGTTTATGATAAAATGATGAGGCATCATGCTCTACAAACATTAGGAGCAGGAGAACATGTTAGATGTAATTAGCTTCGAGTGTTCAACTACTTTAGTATCAATTTTAAATCTCTCTATTAAAAAAAAAGACAATATATAAATATATATGAAGAGTGCATTTAATCTTCAATCTAAGTATTTGTTATAAAAAAGGAAGAGTGCATTTAATCTTCAATCTAAATATTTGTTATAAAAAAGAACCTCAACAGCTAGTTACGAGTGGCAGTGGCAGCCTGGCAGGACACAAAATGTTTCAGGCAAAAATATAATCTCATGTATTTTATAATATATGGATTTATATGTGTAAGTATCATATTACATACAATAGATATTTAAATGTCATCTCAAAAGGAAGCGTTTGGACAAAGTGAGTAGACAATCAAGCTTTCAAAATATACTTTGAGTTTTTATTTCTGGATAACATAACATGAAAATTAGTTTACGTGATTACTAATAAAAGCAAAAATATGTCACCAGTAAAAATTTGTTGGAATCAACTGTAATAATAATAATGGTTTCCAGCGATTGCAGTAGTAATTTATAAAATCAACCAGAATAATCATGGGTTTCAGACGTGGTAATTAAATTGAATTAAGGAAGGTGGAATAAGCACTGTTTGAGCTTGCAATGACATAAATGTGAATGGTTGAAACTATAATAAATCTTTCGCTTTCCACACTATAAATAAAAGTCAAAAGCTAGAGATTTTTTTACACAAAACAGAACATTTAAAATATGATTAAAAGTAATATGATACATAGCAAAGTTGATTGAATGATGTACAGATTCCGACTTAAAAGAAAAGTGTTGCGGAGGACTCCTGTTGTACTCTGGCTTGTTTGTAAAAGATTTCACAATTCAGAAAACGAACCCATCAACAACCTTGCCTATATAGACGCTGCGCCAATATCACAATGTCGAGGCCACCTGGAGTTTCTAAAATTCAAGCCGCGAATGCCGAGACATGATAAACAAGGCAGGAATGCAATCGATATGTACCTTTCCCTACTCCTCTCGTTCGTCCTTCTCTCCTCTTTCAAAACCAAAACCCTACACTCTACGAAGTTGGAACTCTGTTGTGTACCGGTCCCTGGCTAGCATAACTAACTCAAAACAGTTATCATAAATTTTGACGGTTGAAATCCAAATATAAACGTCATTTTGACAGGTTGCAAATCTCTAAAACACGTCAAACTTGACGTGGAAACATTTACACTTACCGTCAAATACGTCCTAGAATTCAAAATACGTCCTACAGGACGTCAAATTCCAGGCCTGCTTGGAGAGACGGTGGAAGTTGGAGAGGCATTAATTGGTTCATCTCCTCGGCCAACAGTGCCTGCCTAAAGTGTGTTAGAGAGGCACTGTCACTCGTCTCCCTCATCCTCGGACACTCCCTCACCGCCCATTTCCTCTCCGCCCATTCCCTCTCTGCCCTCCACGCTTCCCACCTCCTCTCGTACAGCTTCCTCCAAAATCTTCGCGCACAACTTAGCCCACAAATAATGAGGCAGATATTTAACACCCACATCGTCGTCAAGGACACCTGCATCAGGGACCCCCTATTCAACACCAGCACTTGCACTAAAAAAGAAATTATGCCCAACACAGACATCACGGCCTTCACATACGCGAGAGGCGTTATTCTCCGCTTCATCCTCCACTGCCGGTCCATCCACTTGTCACTCCACATCCTCTCCTCCAACTCCACCCACTCCTCAAACTCCACCCACTCATCAAACTCCACCAACTGCTCCACCGTCTCCCTTTTCCTCTCCATCTGCCGGTCTATCCACTTGTCCCTCCACACCCTCTCCTCCGACTCCACCCACTGATCCTCCTTCTCCTTCTCCCTCTTGTACCACTCCTGGACGTGCCGCTTCCTCCATCTCGCTATATTTTTGTGGGTTGTGGTCGAAATAATCAAACTATCGCTACCTCTTAGATCAAGATATTTAAGCCTAATTAACTTCTCGAAGGAATTTGGAAGCCTCTTCAAATTGCAGGAGCCCGACAGATTGAGGTGTTCGAGGGTGACCAAATTGCCAAACGAATCCGGCAGCGACTTCATTTCCCAAGCATTTATTAACTCGAAACGCTTCAAAGATGGCAGCTGACAAAATTCATCAGGCAGTGATGTCATATTGTTCTGCCTGTGTAACCAGATGTAAATCTCTTCGAGGTGCTTCAACTGTCCAATGGACTTGGGAAGCTTTGAGAGAGGAGCCAAAATCTTTAACTCCCGCAAAGTTTAAACTATAATAAAGATGCAGAAATTCAATTTTGCGGTGCGAGATATCCATAGCGCACAGAAAGTTACTCCTTGACAAATTTCTTATTTACCTGCGCTTTGCATTGCCACAATATTTTCAATGCTTTCCCGGCTACGTGTAGGACTCGTAGATTCTCCTTTGGAATCCAGGAAGGCAGAGAAGAGTGGCCACACTTGTACCAGCGAAGCCATCTCAGATTTGGCAAAGCCACCGTCCTCAAAATGCTTTCCAAAAGCTGGTCTTCGGTAACAAGAAGTTGCAAGTTGTCCATAGTAACAGTTTTGTGCAGTCTATTGCAAAGCTTCATCACGGGGTTCCCCAACAGCTCATGAGTCGTCCTTTTGAACCATGTCATGTCTGACCGGAATGGTGCATAATACTTTGGCTCTTGATTTGCACTAGGAACCATCCTAAAGACAAGAATTGAAACATTATGTTTCCTTAAAAACAATGAAGAATTTGAACATCGGGATTCCGTAAATATTGAATAAACTCTTTTTAAAGGCTTGAATGACTGAAGCACTTACAGCTGGTTGCTCTAACATACGCAACAAACTACCAATGTTGCTGTTCTCCGTCCGATCCCACAAGCAAGGAATGTGGAATCCTAAACTCTGAGCGATCCCTCTTCCCAATTCTCTTAGGTGATCGTGCATATGTATACAATTTCCACCGTAAATTTTGAAATACAGAGAAGCCTTTGCACCCTGATTGGTCCCATACTTTCATGGCCGTATCCATCTTTTCTCTTATGAGAAAACAAGAAATATATAAAAATAGTTGTTTCTCCTCTTCATCGAGTGAATCAAAACTAATTTTAAGAATTTGTTGTATATCAGGATGCCCATATTTAATTCTCGTCAATTCGGCCTCCCAGTAAGTTTTATCTGTGTTTCCACAAAAATGACTCCCTATTACTTTTAGGGATAAAGGCAATCCAGCGCAAATCTTTAAAATACTATCTACAAAATATTGAAAACCGGGGAGCGGATGGGGCTGGCAGAAAGCATGGCGGCAGAAGAGCTCCCTGGAGTGATGTGTATTCAGGCCAGTTAACTGATAAATCGATTCAGGTTGTATTCCTGACCTTGCAAGAACACATTTGTTCCGGGACGTAATCAAAATTAAACAGTTTGAGGGAAAGGTATATTTATCTGCACCTGGCAAAAGTGCATCCAGCTGATCCAGATGATCTACATCATCCAAAATTAGCATGCCGTGAGAAAAGGATCGGAAACACGACATGAGCTGCTGTTTACCAATATCAATACTGTCTATTTGGTAATCGTTTCCAAACAAGCTCCGAAGAAGTTTTTTCTGCAAACCAACTAGAGAGCCTCCTCCGCTTTTAGCTGTATCTCTAACTGCAGATAAAAAGCAGGTTCTACGATAGTAGGGTCTCTTCCGATTGAAGAGTTCTTTTGCCAGTGTTGTCTTTCCTATTCCACCTAACCCTACAATGGCCGCGACCTTGGGTCTATTTTCAGGCAGTTTCGATAAGAAACTTTCGAAATGTTTCACCTTCTCCTCCAAACCCGTTGGATAATCGGCCACATAGAGCTCTTTCTCTTTCTTTTTGACCTTTTTCAACAGAAGTTCAACCAGCTTCTCCAGCAGCACGCCCTCGTCGCTGGTTATTCAAAACAAAATATATATAACTAGTGAGAAACAAACATCCATCCATCTATATATTTTAAAATAGCTAGCATAAAGTAATATGATAACGGGAGTGTTGAATTCTCACCCATCAAAAGCGGCCAGCTCAAAACCGCTTATTTCTGAAACAGTAGCAAGAGCCTTTCTCCAATTTTCGATAGTATTGGAGCTATACCGTGGCTTCGCTTCCTGAGTTTCAGAGTCATATGTCGTTTTCTTTTCGAGATTCCGTAAGGCGTCAGCGTACACTCCATCTTTGCCCTGCGTCCACCGTAGATCAGCAGGTGTGACGTTATAGAACACTGGAATGATGGGAGCCTTCGATTCCAACATGTCGACATGGAGATAAAATAGCCACATGAACAGCGGCTGTTGCAATAGCATCTTTTATCTGAGCACTTATGTTTTCTCCCTCTTGCATTTCTGGTTTGTCCAGAAAGGCTCGCACATGATGTACAAGAAGGCGGTGATACAGATGGCTGGCAAATGTCTTCTTGGCATCGGGGCCCCGATGGCTTATAAAGACATCGTGCCCGTAAGAAATGCTGCTGTTCTCATTGGTATCAACAGCCGTGGAGGCCGAGGTCGACGCCTCAAAGTCATTAGCAGCTCGGGGGTAATCGGTAGGAGGAGCCCGACTTTCACTGACAATTTCAATTTCAAATGCAGATGAAGCAGCCGTGTAGGCGGAGGTCGACGCCTCAAAGTCATTAGCAGCTCGGGGGTAATCGGGAGGAGGAGCCGGACTTTCAATTTCAATTTCAATTTCAAATGCAGATGAAGCAGCCGTGTAGGCGGAGGTCGACGCCTCAAAGTCATTAGCAGCTCGGGGGTAATCGGGAGGAGGAGCCGGACTTTCAATTTCAATTTCAAATGCAGATGAAGCAGCCGTGGAGAAGGAGGTCGACGCCTCAAAGTCATTAGCAGCTCGCGGGTAATCGGGAGGAGGAGCCGGACTTTCAATTTCAATTTCAATTTCAAATGCAGATGAAGCAGCGGTGGAGAAGGAGGTCGACGCCTCAAAGTCATTAGCAGCTCGGGGGTAATCCGGAGGAAGAGCCGGACTTTCAATTTCAATTTCAATTTCAGATGCAGATGACCGGCATGCCATTGCTAATTGGAGTATGAAAACGGAAATAGGAAGCTTTGAAGGGATGAGCAAATTGCCGAGGGAGGAGCTGAGTTATGAGTCGGGGAAGATTAGAAAGAAAATGTGAGAGAGGATGCATACTTATAATAAGTCAGCGAAACCAACGGTGGGTCAGCATCATTTGTCGCTATCCCTTAATAAATTATTAGGTTCAATATATTATAATACACCCAAATTTAATCTGTGCTCTTTATATGGCGGGTAGGCTGGACCTGTTAAGATTTCAGATTTTTTTAATAATATATATTTTGTAATTTTATTTATAGATTAGAAAAAATATTAAAATTATTAAATATAAATTCAACCATTAAACAAAAATTACAATTCCACTCATCTTCGTGACAAATTCCAAATCATTATGAAAAAATAGAAATCCTACCGCATTTAAACTTTTACCTTCCTTTCATGTCCGGCTTACCTTCCTTTAATGTCTGGCTTTTCTGTGAAAATATGAATCAAACTTTATTAAATCAACTCAATAGCTTAGAGGTGTGAAACACCTGTCTTTGCAAAACAAGCTCTACTTTACATACTTTACATGAAAGATATTTATAGTTTATACACATTTAGGAAAGTTGAAAAAAATCCTCTAAAACAGGAACAAAATCCTAATCTAAGGTTCGGTTTGAACTGTTACTCCATTAAACCATTTCTACATTAATCTTAACACCCCCCCTTAATGGAGAAATGGATTCCCAGATATGCCTAAGACTTCCCTAAACAACTCAAATTTGATTCTACCAAGAGGTTTGGTAAAAATATCAGTAGCATTCTCACAACTATTACAATATTCAATATGAATTTCTTTTGACTGAACTTTTTCCCTAATAAAATGAAACTGTGTATCAATATGATTTGTGTTCTTATGGAATAATGGGTTATTTGCAAGCTTCATGGGGCTCTGGTTGTCACATTTGATCACTGTTGCAACCTTCTATTCTTCTCCAGCATCAAGGAGAAGTCTCCTCAACCAAACTGCTTCACATGTTGCTGCACACATAGCTTGATATTCAGCTTCCACAGAAGACAAGGATACTGTGTTCTGCTTTTTGTTGCTCCATGTAATGACCCCGGATCCAATGCTAAATGCATATCCCATTATGGATCGCTTGTCATCTACATTTCCAGCCCAATCGGAGTTTGAAAAACCTGTCAATCTAACATCACACGAAGCAGTATAAACAATACCAAAATCTAAGGTTCCGTGGAGATACCTTAAAACACCTTTTGCTGCAACCCAATGGCTCTCAAGGGGCTTTGAAATAAATTGGCTCAATGCACTGACTGCATAAGCCAAATTAGGCCTAGTTGTAGTCAAGTAGATTAGACTCCCAACTAGCTGTCTATACAACGTCGCATCTACCTCCTTAGATCCATCATCATTCTGAATTTCTAAATTCTGCTGTAAAGGTACCGCTGCAGCGTTGCACTGATCCATTCTGAACTTTTCCAGTAAAGCTCCTGACATACTTACTTTGTGATAGAAAAGTTTGTCCAAAATCTCTTTAGAATTCCAAACCCAAACAATAATGTAGCTCTCCAAGGTCTTTCATCTCAAAGACTTGTGACATTTGCTCCTTTATTTCTTTAATGAGATTATCATCATTCCCTATAATGATTAGATCATCTACATATAAAGAAATCATAACAATCCTTCCCTCTTGATCAAACAAAATATAAAGATTATGGTCATTTTTGCTCCTTTTATAACCATGCTGCAGGAAAAATGAACAATTTTGTCATACCATGACCTAGGTGCCTGTTTTAGTCCATACAACGCTTTCTTCAACCTGCAAACTAAATGTTCTTCACCCTGTTTGACAAACCCCTCAGGTTGCACTAAGTAAACTTTTTCTTTTAAATCCCCATTTAAAAATGCAGATTTAACATCTAGCTCATGAATCATTCAATGGTGTTTGGTAGCTAAAGCAATTATCATTCTGATTGTGTTTAATTTAGCTACAGGGGCAAATGTTTCATCATAATCTATACCTTCTTGCTGTGAATACCCCTTTGCAACCAGCCTAGCTTTATACTTATCTATGCTCCCATCTGCTTTAAATTTAGGCTTATACAACCATTTGCATCCTATGGGTTGTTTGCCTTTAGGTAATTTAACTAATCCCAAGTTTTTTTTTTGATAATTGATTCATATTCCTCTTCCATAGCAGAGCTCCATTCACTATATTGACTAGCCTCTTTATAACTAGAGGGTTCAACAACGTTCATCATATTAGTTATAAAAGCATTTTCCCTATATCTTGTTGGCAATTGAACTTTCCTACCTGATCTCCTGAGTGGTGGGGTAGCTTCAAACCTTGTCTGATCATCATTTTCTGGACCTGGCTTGATAACTACATCATCTTCTTTCCCTTCCTGTTGCTATTGTTGTTGCTGCATCTGCTCATTGCTGTCACTTGATTCATCACTTTCTTCTTCCACTAACAAGGGCACGTGCCATTCTTCATTAGCACTCTTATGGCTTCCATCATTCACTTGCTCATGAAACACTACATCTCTACTCACAAAAACTTTATGAGCAGAGGGATTAAACGGTTTGTAAGCCTTAAATTCTGTACAATACCCAACAAAAATACATTTGATGGCATTTGAATCCAGTTTCTTTCTATCTTCCTTTGGGATATGGGCAAAGGCTTCGCTGCCAAAAATTCTCAAATGCTTAACTGCAGGCTTATAACTAAATAAAGCTTCAAAAGGAGTTTTGAAATCTAAACTTCTTGTTGGACTCCTATTCTTTAGATACATTGCAATACTAATCGCTTTAGCCCAAAAGCCGTTAGAAAGATTCTTACCTTTTAACATACTGCAAGCACACTCCACAAGGGTTTTGTTCTTCCTCTCTGTAACCCCGTTCTGTTGAAGAGTGTGGGGTATTGTAAATTGCTGCTGTATCCCGTTATCTTTGGAGTGTTTGTGTACACAAGCTTTCTTGTACTCTCCCCCTTGATCCGAGAGGAGAATCATGATGCTTTTACCTGTCTGCTTTTCAACCATACTTCTGAACTCCTTAAAGAATTCAAAAGTGTGGCTCTTCTCCCTGAGAAAATACACCCAAGTAAATCTAGTATAGTCATCAATAAACAATAAGAAATAGTATGCACCGCCTAACAATCTTGTCTGCATAGGCCTGCATAAATTTGTGTGTACCAGCTCAAGTATATCTCTCCTCCTTCTATCAGTATTCTCAGGAAATTCATCTCTATGCATATTTCCCAGTGCACATGCATCACAATCAATATGAACATGTTTTGAAACAGGAAGACCTTTGACCATACCTCTTTTTTGTAAAAGCAACAAATCATTGAAGTTAATATTGCAGAACCTCTGATGCCATAAGTCCACTGTAGTCATGGCAGATGATGTCAATGCTTGATGTGGTGTGATTTTGACATTTAGCTTGTACAATCCTCCCACAAGAATACCTGATGCAATAGGCTTCATACAATCCAACAGGTCTTTAATGACACAATATGATTTATAAAACTCTACCTTGAGATTCTGATCAATTATAGTAGAAACAGAGATCAGATTCTTTTTGATCCCGGGTACATGCACTACATTATGGATATGTCTAATATTTCCATCAGGAAAAACAACAGGAATATTACCATAACCTTTGATTTGGTACCCTCTATAATCGCCAAGATAGATGTTTGCTCCAATGTTGATCTCTTTGAAGTCTTCAAACCACTGTTCGTTCCCTATGATGAGGATGCATGCCTCTGAGTCCACAGACCAGGTATCTACTTCATCATCCTTAGCCAAAAGTGAATAATCAGATATGGACAATCTGATGTTCTGACTTTGTTCCTCATCAGCAAAATGACCTGCATGCTGCTTATGTCTCTTCCAACCTTCATCAAACTTCTTCTTCATGCAATATCTGGCTATATGGCCAGTTCTACCACAATAAAAACATTTGGTCGCATATTCATTTCTATTGAAAGACATACCTTGAGGTGGGAGCATCTTTCTCTGTGGGGCTGCGTTGCTCTTCTGTGCTGCATTTGGCTTTGCTCTAAAGGCTTCTTCTTTGCCATCAAGGCCAGATCTGAACTCTGAGGTTTATGAGTCCGCTGCCTTTCCTCCTCTTACATGAGGATCCTTGTCAATTTTTCAAACACAGGGGCTTTTTCTCTTGCATTCAAGCCAATGATGAACATCTGATACTCGTTAGTCATACCATTCATGGTAATCATGACCAAATCTGTATTTGAAACAACTTCACCGATATCACCTAGCTTGTTCTTGAGCTCCTTGATCTGCGAAATAAATGCGACAACTGTCTCATTCTCTTCCATCTTGATGGAGAGAATCTTGCTCTTCAAGAACAACAATCGATTGGTGTTCTTGACCTCATAGAGATCCTTGGGCGTCTTCCAGATCTCTGGTGTAGTCTTGCAATCACGGATATGGGGAATCACGCAATCTTTGACTGACAATTTCAGGAGCATTCTCGTGTTAGTCTCTCGCTTGTCCCAGTCTTGGATTGTTGCTGTTGTTCCTTTTGCAGCCAGGTTTGGCTTCACATCATCATTGTTCACAATTGTCCATGCATTGTGTCCCTCAAGCAAGGCCTGCAGCTTGAATTTCCAACCAAAGTAATTGGATCGATCCAACTTGTTGTTTTCATTGAGGTAAGCTTCTACTAGTTGATTATTCATGATGAATGAGTAAAAACCTTCAACCCCAAAAATTAAAAAAAACCAGCCCCAAATCTTCTTGAAAAAAACTGCCAAATACTTGATCCAAAATAAAAACTGAGCCCAAATCCTCCAAATACATGAAAGAATCACTTCAATTCCTTCCTTTAAAAAAAAATAATCGCCCCCTCTTTATCAAAATAAAAAACCCATCCTTTTTTTTAATTAAAGAATAAAACAAAATTTAATTAAAAACCTTAATTTGAAATCCAACCAAAAATTTCAAATTCCTTTCAAATTCCATCCAGGCCACCAAAAAGGGATTAACAAAAAAAAACGCGAAGACCATAACCATATTTGTTGCGGGGCAAGGATTAAAAAAAAAAAAACTAATCAAAACCGAGGTTTTTACGTGCCTACAAATTCGGAAATAAAGATGGTGGAAACTGGATTCAATCGCAGCGATCAAATAGGATCGCGCAAACCTCCATGGCCTCCTTCAACCACCTGCGGCCTCCTCCATGACCTCCGATCTTTGCACGCCACCTACGGCCTCCACGACAAGTCTCCTCCACACAGATTCAGATCCAACACTCCACAACACAACACGACAACAGGAACCCAATTTGGCTTTGATTTCCTGGCAATTTCAATGAAATTCGTAGAGATCTCCTCCACGGCCATCCTACCTCTCTTTGCAAATTGCAGTCCCGGCCTCGCGTTTCTAGTAGAGGCAAATACTCAAACCTGTGGCCGCACTTGCAATCAGAAAGCAATAAAAAAATGTGACTGCGTCGAGCAGGAAACAGATAACATAGTCCAAAATCATGGAGCTGTCCACCGTTCTAAACCATGGAGGTGTTCGTCCTTTGATCCCAAGCAACAATTCGATGAGAGCATCGATTCAGCCTTTATAGATCCCAAGGAGTAGATCTCCTCATCCACGGCCACCGATCACCTCATCGACATCCAAATGGATCCACCTCACGCAGTAGATCGAAACATATCCATGATAGCCTTTTCACCACAAAAACCATGCAGCAAATGGTTGGCACGATTTGAGAATGGTTCACTAGCACCATTCTCAAAACAAAAAATCGCGTAAGGCCAGAAGTGAATCGGCGCGATTATTGTGCCAAATTCTGTGTTGATCTCGCCTCAAAGTGTGCGGGTCTCTCTCTCCACTTAGAGTATAGGCGTCCTCAGCCCTGTAGCTCTGATACCATGTCAAAATATGAATCAAACTTTATTAAATAAACTGAGCAACTTACAAGTGTGAAACACCACCCGTAAGACTACCTCTGCAGAACACACTCTACTTTACATGCTTTACATGAAAGATATTTATAGTTTACACACATTTAGGGAAGTTGAACAAAATACTATAAAACAGGAACAAAATCCTAATCTAAGGTTTGGTTTGAACTGTTACTCCATTAAGCCATTTCTACATTAATCTTAACAATTTCCATGTAAATTCTTTAATGGCTTCGGTTTCAAGGTATAATCTATTACCAGCGTGTTTTTTAATAGAAAAGGATGATATTTCCTTTTGGAGAATAAAAAACTTGTCCAACATGTTTATTGAAAAAAAACGATCAGAACGGCGCAGATGCGAACAACGTTAAGCATATGAGATCAACTTGATATGGTTAAGCATCTAAGTTGGATCTCCTAGTAACTTGGATAGAAAGGAGAAGATCATTGTTGCAGATCATTGTTGCGTGTTCAATGAGTATGCTAACCAGCAATGCAAATGGCCATTTTGTTGAGATTAATGAAGAAATGTATTAATGGAGTGACGTTTCAACTGAACCTTAGATTAGGAGTTTGTTCCTGATTTCTAGGGTGTTGTTTCAACTTCCCTAATTATGTGTAAATTATATATATATTCTCATGTAATGAATGTGAGGTAGAACGAGTTTTGTAGAAACAGTCTCCAGGTGGTGTTCCACACCTGTGAGTTGTCCAGGTTGATTCAATAAAGTTGATTCTTCTATTTTTAACATGGTATTAGAGCTACAGGGCTAAGGACTGCCTGTAACCCTAAGTGGAGGAGTCATAGTGAAGACTGAGAGGCAGAAATTAGACTGGCATGCTTTTAAGGGCGATCAACGTGGGATCAAGCACCATAGTCGCGCCGATCCAATTTTGGCCTTATGCGATTTTATTTTCTAGAACGGTGTGGGTGTGCCATTCTCAAAGGGTGCTGATCGTGTGCCATTCTCAAATTCTCCTGATCGTTTTATTTTAATCCAGTTATCAGGTTATGGATCATTGCTCTAGGAACGATTCTTCAAGGAATTTTTTTTGAATCCAATTGTCGGGTTTTGGATCACTGCTCCACTGCTGGAGGAGCCCAATACTTTCAAGAGACACCCATTTAAGAGGAAAAGCTTACATGACTAGAGAAAAGGGGTTTTTGGATCAAAATCCGTGATTGCAAGAAGAGGATTGGATTGTTGCTCCATGCAAAGAGAATGAGACAGTTGATCACTGCTCCATGCAAAGAGAATGAGACAGTTGATCACTGCCATGCGAGAAAAGGATGGGATCGCTATTGTGTGCTTTGCGCTGTGAGTCGAAGTGTGAAAACGATGCTTCAAGCTTGGACAATCGCTCCGTCGTTAAAGACAAAGAGGCCTGACATGATCTGTAGAACACGCATTGAAGGGAATCAACTTTGGCAGTAAATTAGTGGATATCCCTTCTGGTGTGTTCGATTTGACAACCAATAGTCATAGTGGAGTTTTCATGGACTCTAGAACCATGGTCACGGTGCCGAAAAACGAGGCATGTCATCCTGTGAGTGAAGCACTGAACTCAGCGATTAATCTCCCGAAGACCAGGAGTCCCATAGGACTGGACCTCTATTTTGAAGAACCATCTGACTCTTCAGATATAAATGCTCTAACATTCCACTTCGATGGAGCAGATTTGGAAGTGCTAATAGAAAACTACGTAGTTGTTGATGGGAATGGTGCAATCTACGATGCCTTCCAAGGAAGCCTCTGCGATTGGATAAAGGGGTTTAATTGAAGTTTTTTTATTCTTTAATTAAAAAAAGGGGCTTATTATTTGATAAAGGGGGTGGTTTTTTTAAGAAGGAATTGAAGTGATCTCTTAAAAAAGGGATTTGGGCTCAGTTTTTTATTGAAGTTTTCATTGGATCTGGCATTTGTAGTATTTTTTAGGATATGAGGTTCTTTTTTTAAGTTGCTGGGTTTGAAGTTTTTTTTTATTCAAGATGAATAATCAGTTAGCAGAAGCATACCTCAATGAGAATAACAAGCTGGATGGATCCAATTATTTTGGTTGGAAATCTAAGTTGCATACTTTGCTTGAGGAACACAATGCATGGACAATCGTGAATAATGATGAGGTGAAGCCGAACATGCTTGCAGGAGGAATAATAGAAAAAATCCAAGACTAGGACAAGCAGGAGACTAAGGCGATAACGCTTCTGAAATTGTCGGTCAAAGATTGCATTATTCCCCATATCCGTCATTGCAAGATTGCACCAAAAATCTGGAAGACGCTTAAGGATCTCTATGTGGTCAAGAACACCAATCGATTGTTGTTCTTGAAGAGAAATATTTTCTCCATCAAGATGGAGGAGAATGAGACAATGGTAGCATTTATTTTGCGAATCAAGGAGCTAAAGAAAAAGGGGGTGACATTGGTGAAGTTGTGTCACATACAAATTTGGTCACGATTACCATGAATGGTATGATTGACAATTATCAGATGTTCATCACTGGTTTGAATGCAAGAGAAAAGGCCCCCATGTTTGAAGAATTGACTGGGATCCTCATGTAAGAGGAGGAAATCTGATTGATTCATAAACCTTAGAGTTCAGATCTGGCCTTAATGGCGAAGAAGAAGTCGTTCAAAGGAAAGAGAAATTCAGCATAGAAGAGCAGTGCAACCCCATAGAGAAAGATGCCCCCACCTCAAGGTACGTCTTTCAATAGAAATGACTCTGCGACCAAATGTTTTTATTGTGGTAGAACTGACCATATAGTCAGATTTTGCATGAAGAAGAAGTTTGATGAAGGCCGGAAGAGACATAAACAACATGCAGGTCATTTTGCTGATGAGGAACAGAGTCAGAACCTCAGATTGTTCATATTTGAATCTGTATTTTCAGCTAAGTATGATGAAGCAGATACCTGGTTTGTGGAGTCAAGTGCATCCATCTGCATGACAGGGGGCAGACAGTGGTTTGAAGACTTAAAGAGACCAACATTGGAGCAAACATCTATCTTGGCGATGATAGAGGGTACCAAATCAAAGGTTATGGTAATATTTCTATTTTTTTGCCTGATGGAAATATTAGACATATCCATAATGTAATGCATGTACCCATGATAAAAAAGAATCTAATCTCTGTCTCTTCGATAACTGATCAGAATATCAAGGTAGAGTTTTATAAATCATGTTGTGTTATTAATGACCTGTTGGATCGTATGACGCCTAATGCATCAGGTATTCGTGTGGGAGGATTGTACAAGCTAAATGTCAAGAGCACACCACATCAGGCATTGACATCATTTGCCATGACTACAATGGACTTATGGCATCAGAGGTTCGGCCATATTAACTTCAATGATCTGCTGCTATTACAGAAAAGAGGTATGGTTGAAGGCCTTCCTATTTTAAAGCCTGTCATATTGATTGTGATGCATGTGCACTTGGAAAGATGCATAGAGATGAATTTCCTGTGAATGCTAATAGAAGGAGGAGAGATATACTGGAGTTGGTACACACAGATTTATGTGGGCCTATGCAGACAAGGTCATTAGGTGGTGCATACTATTTTTTACTGTTTATTGATGGCTGTACTAGATTTACTTGGGTGTATTTCCTCAGGAAGAAGAGCCACACTTTTGAATACTTCAAGGAGTTTAGAAGTATGGTTGAAAAAAAGATGGGTAAATGCATAAGGATTCTTTGCTTGGATCAAGGGGGAGAGTACAGGAAAGCTTGTGTCCTCAAATACTGCAAAAGTCATGGGATACAACAACAGTTTACAATACCCCACACTCCTCAACGGAACAGGGTTGTAGAGAGGAAGAACAAAACCCTTGTGGAGTGTGCTCAAAGCATGTTAAAAGGTAAGAATCTTTCTAATGGGTTTTGGTCTAAAGAAATTAATACTCCAGTATATATAAAGAATAGGATTCCAACAATAAGTTTAGATTTTGAAAATCCTTTTGAAGCTTTATTTGGCTATGAGCCTACAGTTAAGCATTTGAGAGTTTTTGGCTCTAAAGCCTTTGCTCATGTCCCAAAAGAAGATATAAAGAAACTGGATTCAAAAGCCATCAAATGTATTTTTCTTGGGTATTGTACAAAACTTAAGGCTTACGAATTGTTTAATCCCTCTACTCATAAAGTTTTTGCGAGCATAGATGTAGTGTTTCATGAGTGGGTGAATGATGGAATCCATAAGAGTGCTAACGAAGAATGACACGTGCCCTTGTTGGTTGAAGAGGGAAGTGATGAATCAAGTGACAACAATGAGCAGCAGTAGCAGGAAGGGGAAGAAGATGATGTAGCCGTCAAGCCAAGTCCAAAAAAGGATGATCAGACAAGGTTTGAAGCTACCTCACCACTCAGGAGATCAAGTAGGAAGGTTCAATTGCCAACAAGATATAGAGAAAATGATTTTATAACTAGTAAGATGAATATTGTTGAACCCTCTAGTTATAAAGAAGCTAGTCAATATAGTGAATGGAGGGCTGCTATGGAAGAGGAATATGAATCAATTCTCAAAAACAAAACTTGGGATTTAGTTAAATTACCTAAAGTCAAACAACCCATAGGATGCAAATGGCTATATAAGCCTAAATTTAAAGCAGATGGGAACATAGATAAATATAAAGCTAGGTTGGTTGCAAAGGGGTATTCGTAGCAAGAAGGTATATATTATGATGAAACATTTGCCCCTGTAGCTAAACTAAACATAATCAGAGTGATAATTGCTTTAGCTACCAAACACCATTGGATGATTCACCAGCTAGATGTTAAATCTTCTTTTTTAAATGGGGACTTAAAAGGAGAAGTCTACTTAGTGCAATCCGAAGGGTTTGTCAAAACAGGGTGAAGAACATTTAGTTTGCAGGTTGAAGAAAGTGTTGTATGGACTAAAACTAGCACCCAGATCATGGTATGACAAAATTGATTCATTTTTCCTATAGCATGGTTATAAAAGAAGAAAAAATGACCCTAATCTTTATACCATGTTTGATAAAGAGGGAACAATTGTTTTGATATCTTTATATGTAGATGATCTAATCATTATAGGGAATGTTGATGATCTCATTAAAGAAATAAAGGAGCAGATGTCACAAGTCTTTGAGATGAAAGACCTTGGAGAGCTACATTACTGTTTGGTTCTGGAAGTCTGGAAGGATTTTGGACAAACTTTTTTGTCACAGAGTAAGTATGTTAGGAGCTTACTGGAAAGGTTCAAAATGGATCAGTGCAAAGCTGCAGCAATACCTTTATAGCAGAATTTAAAACTTTAGAATGATGATGGATCTAAGGAGGAAGATGCGACTTTGTATAGATAGCTGGTTGGGAGTCTAATCTACTTGACTACAACTAGGCAATATTTGGCTTATGCAGTCAGTGCATTGAGCCAATTTATGTCAAAGCCCCTTGAGAGCCATTGGGTTGCAGAAAAAGGTGTTTTAAGGTATCTCCAGGGAACCTTAGATTTTGGTATTGTTTATACTGATTCATGTGATGTCATATTGACAGGTTTTTCAGACTCTGATTGGGTTGGAAATGTAGATGACAGATGATCCATAATAGGCTATGAATTTAGCATTGGATCTGGGGTCATTACATGGAGAAGAAAAAATCAAAACACAATATCCTTGTCTTCTACGGAAGCTGAATATCAAGCTATGTGTGCAGCAACATGTGAAGCGGTTGGGTTGAGGAGACTTCTCCTTGATGCTAGAGAAGAACAGAAGGTTGCAACAATGATCAAGTGTGACAACCATAGCTCCATCAAACTTGCAAATAATCCAGTATTTCATAAGAACACAAAGCATATCGATACACAGTTTCATTTTGTCAAGGAGAAAGTTCAGTCAAAAGAAATCCATATTGAGTAATGTAATAGTTGTGACAATTCTGCTGATATTTTTACCAAACCTCTTGGTAGAATCAAGTTTGAATTGTTTAGGGAAGTGTTAGCCATATTTGTGAATCCATTTCTCCATTAAGGGGGAGTGTTGAGATTAATGAAGAAATGTGTTAATGGAGTGACGGTTCAACCGAACCTTAGATTAGGAGATTGTTTTTGATTTCTAGGGTGTTGTTTCAACTTCCCTAATTGTGTGTAAATTATATATATTTCTCATGTAATGAATGTAAGGCAGAGCAAGTTATGCAGAGACAGTCTCCAGGTGGTGTTCCACACCTGTGAGCTGTCCAAGTTTATTCAATAAAGTTGATTCTTCTGTTTTTAATACATTTCACCTTTTATCCATGTCCCATTCATGTTCAGACATGTTCCACTTTTATATTAACTTTCATACCGAAATCATCAAAATTCTACCTGAAAGCACCTTATTTTAGTCATTTTAAGGATCAATACACCTTGTTCTCTTACTAACCAGTGTTAATTACGAGGTTTCCTCCACTTGTGTTGATCATGAGTAGGTTGCTCGGTGTTGGGGGTGTGATGATTCTAGAAATTCAAGAAAAAGAGAGAGAATCTCGAAGCTTCCTCTTGCAGAAGATTCCAGGATATGTTGTAACCATTTATCTCAGATAAAAGTCTCGAATCCTATCCTATCCTACCTTGGAGTTTTCATCCCTTATACCTTGCGCTCATCCTCCCATGAAGCATGGATCTCAAGCCCAGATTGGTAAAAGGATAAGAATTCATGAACTACCTCCTTCATTTATATATTTATTGCCATCCATAAGAAATAGGTTACCTTTTGGAGAGTGATTCCACCCTTATGCTGTTGTTGTGGGAGATATATTTCCATGCATTAGGGTGATTAGGGGTGCACGTTGTGATAAGGAAAGGACAAGTGAACTTGGAGGATCTCTTCTACAAGATCAAAACCTATTTTTGGTTGTAACTCACTCCATTTCTATTAATGCAAAGAGTTCTTTGTTTTCTTATATATGATGTTACAGTTTCATATATTTAAATACCATGTTGATCTACTGAATAAAGTGATTAGATGATGTTGCATAGATTCTGTGGATCCTTGGTTTGTGTTATCTGACTGTGTAGGTTATAATAATAGCGATCAGAGTTAGGATTGGAGCATTCAAGTGAAGGAAGGAGCGAAGCATACGACAGATTCCAGGTAGGCTTCATCCCCTTATCTATTTACTTTAAGTAAAACATTAGTCTCTTTGTCATTATGTTGTTCTAGGTCATTCCACCATGCCTAGGGAAGATACTTCTGTATTCAGTTGTAGATTTTACATAACAAATTGGCGGCCATACTAGGGAGTGATGTATTCCCTTGGTGGTTTATTTTTCCATTGTGCTTGTCTTACCTCTTCTTCAGATCCTTTACTGTCTTATTTAGTCAAGAACAGACCTAGGAACACCTTTCATTGAGTTTCAATTGTAATCCTTGTGTCAAAACTTTGCATCCCTAGACCAATGCACCCTCTGGTCTTCTGACAGAGCATTGCACCCCAACTAAGCCTTCTAGGTGCCTATGTTTCATAACACTGGTGCCTCATTTGCACCTCCGTTGGCCCCTGTTTATGAATAATTTTTCTTTTGTATTGATTTTATCTTTGATCAACCTTGTTCCAGATGCTCTTCCCTGAGTCTTTGAGTGTCTTGTGGTCCCTCTAAAGCCTCCATTTGGTTTTCTTTTGTTTTAGTACCTTTGGTAAGTATTTGTCTAAATATTTTCCTTTTCTCTTATCATTAGGTCATTCTCAAACTAATTTTGTTTGATCATTGAGTACTTAGATGAATTGGTGTTCTAGTCATGATTTTGAAAAGCTTGTTTGAATCAGTGATTATAATTTGCATCTTTGTTTTCTTCATTTTCGAAAATTAAGTGACTCGAAAAGAAAAATATTTGCATTGGAATTTATGGTTTTGTGTGTGCATCAAAATTGAAACAACTGCATTTAAAAGGGAATTGCATTTTTCACATTGTTTGTTGCATACTCTTTGTCTCTTCCCTTCCTTAGATTGGTTTTCATTGAATGAGAAAGATTTCATTTCCTCATTCTAGTTTGAATTTTAGGATATTCAGGTGACATTCGCGTTGAGCCCCAAAACTGAAACTTAATTTAAGATAAACATTAAAATTTATTGAATCAACCTAAGGAGAATTTGTAACATTAACGCAAAAATTTAGAGGTCTAGGCTAGAGACATGCTCTAGCGTCATTAAACATAGGATTTGTCATTTTTTTCCAGCGTTGTATCCTGGGGGGAAATCTAGTTTCATGTACGTGAGTGTATAGGATTGTTCTCCACGTACCTTTGAGTATATTGGACGATGTTCTACCCACGTAAAGTTAATCGGAGCATGCTCATTGAACGGTTATGCATTAGACAACATTACTCTTCTAATCAGAATAGGTGCCTTCTATTCTATGTGCTTCTTAGAGCTATTGCCTTCCTTATTTAAGGAGACTTTTACTTTGGATGAGTCAGAGTTCAACTTCCATTTCCCTTTATTTAACACCAAAGGAATATCTTGTGGAGCACTTTCCTCTTGTTGTTAAGGTTCCCTCGACCTCTTTTTTGATGATCTAAGATCATACCTTCAATTTAGTTGTGCTTGATGAAATGCACAAATTTTTTACAATAATCCCTTATGTCCTCCTCATTCACTGTTGCTTCTCTATCATGGCACATCTCAGGGTGAACCATGTTTTCCTGTTCCTCTTCAAAGAAGGAGGAATACAAGTTTTCCTATATTTCAGGGGTATCCAGTGGTTGTTCATCTGGATAATATTCTATATATAGAGGAGGAGAGATTTGATCGAGTTGATCTTTTATTCCTCTTTGAAGTATTTGCAAATGTAGCCTTCTGTGCCATGGGATATAACCTCGGTTGTTACCTTGAGCATTTTGTTTCAGGAGACTCTTGTTCTCAAGCTCAAGCTTCATCACCTTATGAGATAAATCCCTAATGAGTTTATCCATTTCTTCCCACTTGAAATGTGATGATTCTTTAGCTTGACTAGAGGAGGATGCTTCTTATTTCCCCCTTTTCTTCTCAGTAGGTTAATTATTTCCTCTTAGCTTCCCTACCGAGGTGAAATTTTCTTCTACCTCCAGAGAATCAACTTGGAGTTGATCCAAAGTATGAGACTTCCTCTTGCTTAGGGTAAAACCAAATTCATACTCGAAGGCTCCCATAAATATTACATGAGCAGCAGCTAGAGGAGGCTTTATCTCAACAGTTAAGTTATTATATTGTTTCTTGAACCTTTTTATGAATCTCGACATATCTTATTTTTGTTTCTTCCTTATAGCATTGAACTCGGTGAGGACATACTTGTGATCTCTCTTTTCATCCCACTTTTGTGTGAAATAGTTTTCGATCTCTTCCCAGGTAGTGATGGATGCATTAGGTAGGGATTTAAACCATTTTCTTGCTTCTCCATCAAGGGATTGTACAAAGAGTCTCAAGACTATGTTCAGTTGTTCTACATATAGATTCTCAGTAAAAGAACAGAAGGTTTCAATATGTCTCTGTGCAGTTTTTTCATCTTCCCCATTGAACCTAGGCAAAAGCTTTAGGTAGTCCTGAGGCATAGCACTTAAGGGTTGAGGTAAATCAAGAAGGGAATATTTATTCAATAAGAAAACTGGAGCAACCATCTAGATTAGTGGAGGAGGATTAAGATTTACAGGAGGAACTTGGATCAACACCGGAGTGGTTGGAGTAGCTAGACTGAGAGCATGTTACACAATATTTTGTCACACCTCTTGCACTTCCCTGTGACATACCCCGAAGTGCCCAAAACATGACCATAATGCAGTGCACTCATTCATATGTGTAGTTTAGAGCCTTCCTAAGACAGTTATTGGAAAATTCCTTGAGTTTCCCTTGAAAGAAATAACTCTAAAACCCTAATTTAAGGAGCATCGCTCTTATGAGACTTAAAACTGCGATGATCGCATGTTGCCTTATACTCGACCCATGATGGCATCGCTTTGTTTTCTTATATACCTGCGATGATCCCAAAAAGACAATTTTCCCTAAGAGGATGAAAAGCTTCGTGATCTAGAAGCTTCCAGAGTGACAAGCTGGAGGTTGTTCGACGTAGATGAGGTCGAATTCTCCCAACTTGCCCTCTTGGTCTTATCCCTATGAGCTACCTCCTTGAGATAAGGGCCTAATCCTATCTTTGGAGAAATCCTAACTCCCTTTCCTAACCTATATATTCATCCTCTCCCATTCCCAAATGGTTGGTCAGGTTAGAGGCTGGGTTGGTCTATGTCCATTTCCACTCTTATGCTGAGATTGTGCCTAAGGCTATTCATTTGACTTGGAGAAGGAGTGTTTGGAGAGTTCTTGGCTTGGACTTGGATTACCACTCAAGGTGATCCCTTCAAAATCAAGGCTTTAGTTGTAATATTCCCTTTATTTCCTAATAATATACAACTGTTGGTTCATCTTACCAAAATATATATGTTCATGTATTATTTAGCTTGAAATTCCTTGATCAATTAAGTAGGTTGTTATTGGATTTTCTATTGGTTTTGGCATGCTTTGTTGTATCTTGATCACTTGTGTATGTACATAAACACTAAGAGAAGCAGGAACAAGTCCGTGACACAAGTAGTTCGAGGCCCTCAAAAAAGGAAATCAGAATAGCATCAGAATGAGGTAGGTCACCTCTTTTGTTCTTCTTTTCATATATAACCTAGAAAGATGTCTAGTTGATTGTCACTTCAGTTGCTAGACCCAGTCATTGGGCTAGAGGGATCATATCTATCCATAGAGAGGATTAACCTTGTCAACAAAATGGTGAATCCACTGGGGAGTCTATGATCCTTTCCATCTAATCCTTTACCTTGCTTTTGTGTTGAGTTTGACCAACCGTCAATTTTCTAGCTTTCTTTCTTTTCTGTAACTATTTTCACCTATTGGTAATTGCTTGAGGACATTGATTTTTGTCTGATCTTGAAGATTTCTTATTTTTTCTTCATTTTCTCACCCATTTTGGATTTTCCTCTGACAATCGCGATGACATTATGGATTTTGTAAGTACAGTCACAGTTATTGCTCTTTTGCCTATGACATGTGCGACCATCCCAATGTATAAGGGAAAATAGGGTTTTTATTCTTGTTTTCAGTCTCAGTGTCCTCTATCAGTTATTTTCCAGAGTGTCTATGGTGTTTTGATTGATTATCTTGATTAATTTGCAAAAATTTTCTCATTAGCTTTGAAGTGAAATATAATTGAGTTTTAGGGTTTCTAGTCAGTTGGTCATCACTTGCTGCTTATTTCTGTCATTGAGATGCTTGTTTTGCTGATTGATTGAGTGTTGTTTTCTATGGGAATCATTGAAAATATCGTTTTGCATTTTCTTTAGCTTGTATTTCGAAATTTAATTTTCGTGAAAATGCATTAGATTAGTTGCATTGAAAAGTTTTTTTTTGAGATTCATCATTGAAAATAGATCACATTTTTCAGTGATTGAGAGCTAAAAACTGTATTTGGTGCATCAGATCATTCAAAACGAAAATAAAAGTATGATTCATATAAGTGCATTTTTGTAAAGTCAAAATCATTTTGCTTTCAAAAAGTTGCATTTAGGATAATTAGAAAACTGAAAATCTTTTTACTTTTGGCATTGCATTTAGTGAAATGAAAGATTAGATTTCATTTTCACATTTTGCATTTGGAAGAAGAAAGTGAAATTTATTGGAAGGCATTTTGCATGATGCATTTTCTTTGATTGAAATTTCTTCCCTTGATTAGTCTAGCTTTCATTCAAACAAAAAGTTTTATTTTTCTCATATAGTTGCATCTTAGATGTTCAAGTGACATCGTATTAGGCCTTGAAATCGAAACATAATTCCAAGATCAAATTTAAAATCTATCAATTAGTCTAAGGATAATTTGAAACATTTACATTCATACTTAGTGGTCTAGGCTATAAATGTGTTCTGGCGTCTATAAAACTTAGCAGCTGTCATTCACTTCGACATTAGACAACGCTACCACAAACTTGTGCTCGTCGTACCGTTGAGTATAGAAAGGGATACCCTCATAGGTTGTGAACCTTTATCCATAGGAAGCTGGGTTTGCCGCCCTGTAAAGGTGATACACCAAACACAACATTCGAGGAGATTTCCTACACGTACGTCAAGTCCTTGGTAAATTTATTTGTTGAGGTGTATATTGCAGTTCATGGTTACTTAGTACTCCTTTTGCCTAGAGTTACCTAAGTGGTCATTTCGATCTTTTATGACTCTTAAAATTTGAAAATATCAATAAGCACTTGTCCTTTCAAGCTCGCTAAACCAACGAAAGCAACTAGAGTCACCTTTTCATCCTTTTCTCGACTCTTAAAACATGAAAAGGCAAAGTTTTTGTTTCAAATTCTAAAATTAATTGACCATGGAACAACATCCTTCTTGTGGAAATACTCCTTAGTAGATCTTAGGTTGATACCAATCGAAACATTTCCTGAGTCTACCAGTCAAGGAAACCCCTCTGATGGGAATCCTACTACTTTTTCTTCTTTTGTAAATACTGGTGCTCCCTATATGGAAACGTTGTCCCTTCCTAGATTGACCATTGGTCTGCCAATTTGGTTATTTTCGACCTTAGTGATTTCGAGTGTCCAAACTTCTTTTCAACCAAGTTCTCCTCCACCTGAACAACATGATCCTCATGTTGATCCTAAAGTTGATCTCTTGCCTTATTTGCCTATTTCTTCACCCCGTTCTTCTTCTTCGCCTGGTGAAAGTTTGGATTTTACTAATCAGAAAGCTAATAAGAAGAAGAAGAGGCCGAAGAAGAAGAAGAAAAATAAGCGAGGGGGCGACCAAGCAACCATTGCTATAGATGCAACTAATGAAGAAAATTCTTCCAACCAACCATAAAAGGTAAAATTTCCTTGCATGTTATGTAAGGGTGACCACCTTCTTTGGGATTGTCCTGGTATTTCCAAGGTCTTAGAAGTGTGGTCCATAGGTTCACATCGACCTTTGTCATCAACCTCTGGTGATCATGTTGGTGATAAACCTTCAACTAGTAACAATAAAGCTAATGGGAAAAAGGGAAAAGTTGAATTTCCATGTAAGTTGTGTGAAGGTAATCATCCTATTCACCTTTGTCCTCTTATGGATGAAGCTTCCAAAGAGTTGGAAAAACTTACAACTTCTCAACCTCGTCTTCCGACTGGGTATCGAAATCTTTCCGCTGATCCTCCACTAGTTGATCCAGTGATTGATCAAAAGTCATCTTTGGTCAACCCCACTCTCTTTGAAGTGAGTCTCGTGAGTCCATTCTCGACCGACCATTGGTTGAGAAAACGTTAGATTTGGATCCACCTTTAGTTAACTATGATTTTCTGGTAGAGAGTGAACCTCGTACCGCTAAGGTTCTTCTGATTTCTTCATTTTCGAATGAACTGGAGGGAAATATTCCCATTCCTGAGGTGCATGAGAGTATTTCTCCTGTTCCCATTCAGAAAGAGAGCAGCTCTCCCATTCCTACAACGCCCCCTCTGAGTAGTTTAATCACTTCTTTTGATTGGAGTTGACTAACAGGATATTGTCTTCCGTCTTATGTTCCTTTCTAGATTACAATACATGCTTACCATTTGGCTGGACCTAGCACAGTCATAGATGACGGTGCATATGTTAGTATCTTGTCCACAACTGCTTGGCAAAATTAGGTTCTCCTCAACTTGTCCCCGTCACCCAGAATATGTTAGCTTTTAATAGAGGAACTAGTAAACCATTAGGCATCCTTCCTAAGTTTCCCATTAATTTGAGAGGAAATACTATCTATATAGACGTGGTGGTTGTCCAAGGCCCTTTGGATTTTAATCTACTCCATGGCTGTGACTATGTTTACATCATGAGAGCTCTTGTTTCTTCCCTCTTTCGACTGATGTGTTTCCCACATGAAGGAAACATTGTGAGCATTGATAAACTTACATTCATTGGTCCTAAATCATCCCCCACTCAACCATCATCCCTAAATGGCTCTTATGTGCAAGCAGTATCACCCCTGCCACAGGTTAATTACGTGGCCACCTATTCCATGCCCCACATCTATTGACGATCTAGTAGGTTATGTACTACACCATGTATTAGGGGCATTGGAACCCGATTTTTCATTTGGATCCCTAGACATGTATCCCTTCCGGAGTGTTGTTCTTCCATTTGATGAGAACCTATTGAAAGCAATGGCCTCTTTTGGTCTATAATCTAGGGGATGGAGCATATAAGTTCTTTTACTTGAGTCAAGCTTGTTAAAAAATGAAACAAGGGAAATGAGCATGGTTCTTTTCCTTTGTCAAGCTCGTTAAAAAATGAAACAAATCCCTTCCCAAATTTGAGTCTTGGATTAGATCTCGTAAAATCCCAGTCGAGTCTTTCACTTATTCTCATGAGTGAACCTTCAATCCATCCACTTAGGTGATTGAAATGAAGCTAGGGGGGCATGTACCTTGAATTGAGTCATTATGCTAGGGGCATGCAAACTTATCTCAAGCATAGTTTATCTCTATTTCAATCTTGTGTAAAAATGAAACCAAATCCAAGCATAGTTTTTCTAATGTTTTAAGCTTGTGAAAAATAAAACCATCCTCAAGTATACTCAAGCATAGTTTCCCATGTTTCAAGCTTGTGTAAAAATGAAACCATTTCTCTCTTTATATCTCATGATTGTTTTTTATCCGTCGATTTTTGCCAAATGAGCTTTGGTTCTTTCATTCCATTGTCACCATATCTTTGGCTGATCATATGCTTTGACTTGGTTGTTTTACTCTTTCCTGAGGATCATCTACAAGGAGTGGTCTTATTAGCCAGCCTCTTGACCATTACATGTTTTGAGCAGTTCCATCATTACTAGAACTAGTTTCTATCCTTTTATACCACCCGTTCCTCTAGGAAGGGCCATCTTTCAACGCTTTTCTGACTCTTGAAATATGAAAAGATTGCTGAGTACTTGTCATTTTGAACTCTTTAAAGTAAATGAATCAACCTCACCTCAGTATACGTTTACCATTTTTTCGGGCTGGGATTGACTATTTACAAAAAAGGTACACCTTGATCGATGTGGTCAAGAGGTTCTCTTGAATATTGTTTTCTACCTTTTCAGGTTCGAGGGATAAATTATGAAAAGGGGGAAAAATGAAGATGAAACATCCTTTGTATAAGCAGCATGTCGCTCTTGAACATGACACTCATCTGTTTTTCGTGTTGGGTTTGGGACATCCTCACTTAGTCACTTGTCCTTCTAGGTTTGGGTAATCCATTTTTCCTCTCATCTGATTATTCCACTTTGTCATTATGACCCCTGGTCCTATGTTCAGTCAAATGCTGCAACACTCTACAGTTGTTTCGCCAATATGTTCAAGAGAAGTCCTATCTATAATGTATTACCTATACATTATCTGAATCTTTGCTACAGTCTTTGATCCCACTCATTTCATTCCACTTTATTCCTTGTTTCGTGTCGATGATGAGGGAATCATTATAACCCTCCTTTGATGGGTCACTTCCTGTCAACTTCAGCTCATTATCCAGGAAGATTACCTAGGAACTCCCTTTGAATACCTTAGAGCTTGCATGCCTTAATGACAAGTTCTTCGCATCTGATGACAGGTTTTCACTATTGGCCTTCGATCGGGTGATTCCACGAGTGTTTGACTTCAACTTCGTTATCACATTCACGGATTGTACTGTCGTACCTTGAGAGCCATTGTCATTATGGGTGGCTCCTCTTGTGCCTGTTAACGGTCCACATCAATGGCCAATAATTAGGTGGTTTTCTAGCATGTTCGACTATGACACGTTCATTCACATGTTAGAATTCATACTTTGATCAGGTCAGGATGGAGCGCAAGATCCTGGGTCTTGTCTAATATGACTCAGGTTGTATGGAGTTATATGTTATTCATGATTATGCACATGTTTCTCCTATACAGATGGTTGTGACCATACCATGGGACTTTATATTTATGATTATGATCCTTATATATCAGGATGGTTGTGTCCATGCCTTGGATCGTAGACTATAGATGATCCTTCTATATTGGATGGCTGCACTCATATCGTGGATATTTTCATATAGTCCTTACTATCCGGATGGCTGCATCCATACCGTGGATTCATGCTTTGACATCAGATATACATATGTATATGCATCCTTGATTTGTAGGTCTCCTTACAGTGTTTGTCCTCGTCCTTACAAAAGCTCGTAAAGCATCTCAACCATCACTCCCTGTTCTGCTTTCATGCTTTAGGGGGCATTTGTTACACAATATTTTGTCACACCTCCTGCACTTCCTTGTGACATACCCCGAAGTGCCTAAAACATGACCATAATGCATTATACTCATTCATATATTTAGTTTAGAGCCTTCCTAAGACATTGATTGGAAAATGCCTTGAGCTTCCCCTGAAGGAAATAGCTCTAAAACCCTAATTTAAGGATCATTGTTGTTATGAGACTTAAAACTGCGATGATCGCATGTTTCATTATACTCGACCCATGATGGCATCACTCTATTTTATTGTATACCTGTGATGATCCCAAAAAGGAAATTTTCCCAAAGAGATGAGAATCTTTGTGATCTAGAAGCTTCCAGAGCAACGAGATGGGGGTTGTACGGCATAGATAAGGTCGAATTATCCCAACTTGGCATCTTGGTCTTATCCCTATGAGCTACCTCCTTGAGATAAGGGCCTAATCCTATCTTTGGAGAAACACTAACTCCCTTTCCTAGCCTATATATTCATCCTCTCCCATTCCCAAATGGTTGGTCAGGTTAGAGGTTGGGTTGGTCTATGTCCATTTCCACCCTTATGTTCAGATTGTGCCTAAGGCTATTCATTTGACTTGGAGAAGGAGTGCTTGGAGAGTTCTTGGCTTGGACTTGGATTACCACTCAAGGAGAGCCTTTCAACATCAAGGATTTGGTTGTAAGCTTCCCTTTATTTCCTAATAATATAAAACTGCTGGTTCCTCTTCCCAAAATATATATGTTCATGTATTATTTATCTTGACATTCCTTGATCAGTTAAGTAGGTTGTTATTGGATTTGCTATTGGTTTTGGCATGCTTTGTTGTCTCTTGATCACTTGTGTAGGTACATAAACACTGAGAGAAGCAGGAACAAGTCTATGACACAAGTGGTTTGAGGCCCTCAACAAAAGAAATCGGAATAGCATTAGAACGAGGTAGGTCATCTCTTTTGTTCTTCTTTTTAATTATAAACTAGGAAGATGTATAGTTGATTGTCACTTCAGTTTCTAGACCCACTCATTGGGATAGAGGGATCGTCTCAATATTGTTGTTATTGGGTATCTCTTTACCTTTTCCAATCTCAGGAGGAGGAGGAAATGAATCAAAAGGAGTTGTAACTGAAATTTATTCCTATTTGATCTCTAATTTGGGAACATGATTCTCTAGATCATATTTTGCAGGGTATGTAAGGACCTTAGGAGTAAAATATGAGCAGTGGATGAGAACGTTTCGGGAGCTGGAAGAGCAGGCTTCAAAGAATGATGAGACAATAACATAGGTAGTAGGAGTTTTGTCCTTCCAGACTCTTCTGAAAATTAATTTCTCTTGGTCAGATATAGAAGGGGTTTTCTACTGAGAGGTATTTGAGTGAGTGTGAGTCTTTCTCAAAGCCAGGATGATAAATGATAATTAGATTTGTGGAGTCACAAAGGTGATGAAGATGTAATCTGAACGTCTTTTGTCACCTACACAGAGAGTGCTTAACTTGTCGTATCCCAGGGGAAAAAAAATTCAATAATTTCCCTGGAAACAACGCCAAAAGATGTTGTCACTTCTAGAGACAGCCTTGGATTTCTTTCTAGATTTTATGTGTTTCATATAATCTTCAAGAAACCAGAGACATCATGAACATTTTATACACATATGTAAATACATACAACAAACAACATGGGTTGGTTCCTTCATTCAAGGACATAAGCCATGTATTTATGGTTCTCTTTCACATATAAAACTCATAGGGATATATGTATGTACTAGTGGAGGCCAAGTAGTTCAAGGACCTACAGCTTAATCAACTTTAGCAGAGAAATGGAAGAAGAAAGGGAGATAGAATAACTCATCATATAGAGCTTGAAACCTCAAGAATTCTATATTTATCACATAGAGCTTGGAGCTTCAAGAGTTCTACACTTATCTGAATTACAGGTAGACATAATGGATAAAGGAGAAATGGATGCTATGATTCATGGAGTGCAATTTAAAGATAGAATCTCAAAGCCACATACAGGCATGTGCATTAACAAGTCAACATAAATTAATTTGTAAAATCATATGAAACAGTTCTGGCAGCTACAATTAAATGAAATTAGAGAGGAAACATAAAAATAATGGAATTTAATAGAGGGCAAACATATTGTAGTACCCGAATGTGGGAATCACCACCATTTCATTAATATTCTAGAAGATGCAAATCTTGAAGTATTATAGTCACAGAAATAACATGTGGTTTTTTCTTCAGAATTCAAAACATTTTCTAATTGTTTCTTCCTCCCTTTTATAAGGAAAGGGGAGCAAGGAAATTAGTTACAAAAATATCTCCTGGCTAGAGTTTACAATTTTCTGTATGACTAGCTGTCGCAACATGCAAGCTCTAATTATTACAATAGTAAGATAGATTTCTTGAAAAGAAAACAGAATAATAACATAGTGATCAAAAACAACAAAACAGAACTAATCCAACGAACTTGAAATGATGGTCCTAAAAATATCTCCACGCCACTCTTCTTTGTTGGCCTCTAGTCCAGGTGTGTTTATGCTAAATCACAACTAATCCTCTCTCAGCAAGTTCCTTGTCACTTTCAGCCTTTAATAGTATTGTTCCTTCTCTTTCACGAAGCAGGAGTGGTCACCCATCATGGCGATAACAAACTCTGAATGTGGCTGCCAACTCATTCACCCTCCCAGAATTCCTGTAAAACACTATCAGTGCCCTGATATGCTTGGTGATGCAATTATGGTGTAATATGGAGAATTTTCTAGTGCTAGCACTTATCACTAAAAAACATTACAAAACAGGCGAGTTTCGATCCCCTTTAGGCCCCTTTGCTTCAACCCCTTTCTGTAATTCTCTTCATATGACTGGGGTCTAAAACTAGGTGCTTAGCCCTAAGGCGCTAGAGCCTTTAGACTCCTGTCTTGGGGCTTTTTTCTTTTTATACATAGAATCTTGCACATCGAAGATTTCTGATGCTCACCTTCAGTATATCCCCTTGACACTTGCAATCATCAATCTACAGGATTGGGTCTGCACGGGGTATCACAATCACAATATAGGAGAGAGGGCCTTTTTACCATTTTTCACAGTGTTTTCTGATTGCTCGAACGTGACGGTTTATAGAACGCATCACATAAAATATCTCATCCGGGAGGGGTTTTTCATATCGCAATTGCAAGTTAGAAGGAACTTTGGCGGAGGAGGGAATTTGACTTGTGTGATCGCCAATTTGAGGGATTGATGACATCATTAGTGCCACATGGCGCTTCTTGAGTGGTAACATGTGTCACCTGGATATGCCTCCATAGGACCCCTGAAACGCCAAATCTACATGCCATGTGTTCTCCGTACCACCACGTCATGCTGATGTCAGCCAGCACATGAGTTTATTAAGACCAATAGGATTCTACCACATGCCCCCCTGGAGGAGAGAGAAAAGGGCTCATCCATCCTTGGTTTTACTTTGAATTTCTTTGTTAAATGAAATCGACCCCTTCCAGCGATTTAACAATAAAGGCCCAAATTTCAGAGATTTTAATGTTATCGACATTCAGCGATTTTCATGACACTGTATTTGTGTGCACCCTTTTGCACCTGTGATCACCAATATGCAATATCAACGCTCTACATCGTGAAACACAGATATGATATGTGCCACGGGCCTCCGATCATCGATATGCGATATCAATGATCACTGATCACGATATTTTCTCTGATCTCTCCTATTGCTGCTTTATAAAAATGCCAATTGTGACTTGTGATGCACTCTTGGACCTCCGATATGTTTTTCTTCTTCACTTCAAAGGCAACAAAACCCCTTAACTTCAACAGGCCATATCTTTTGATCTAGAAGTCCATTTTGGGACTTCAATATACCATTGGAAAGTGTGTTCCAAGCACTATGAAAAGGAGAGGGTCTGATTTAGTTTTGAGAGCTTCTGTGGCTTATAAGATGGATTCAAAATTCACTACTCTTGGGCACTTTGGTAAATTGAAAACTCATAATGCAGTGAGTGACAACATTGTATCCAACTGGGGACAGTGCCTTGCTGGCAAGGTGTTGAGAACCTATAGACTGTGAACTTCTATTTTTGGGCATGGAGTTTTTTTAAACAAGTGAAAATTTTGTGAAAGCAGAATTTTAAACAGAAAAGTGAAAATTTTGTGAAAGTGAAATTTTAAACAGAAAACTGAAAATTTCGTATGATAATTACAATGTACACACTGGTATTTTACAATGCATGCAAGATGGGTACCTTTAACTTTGAAAATAGAGTTTGAGGAACTAATCATTTACTGGCAGCTCCAATGAATCATCTTCCATATTTTCGAGTATGTACATATTATTTCATTTTTCTTCTGAAATTTTGAAAGGGCCGAACCAAAGGGAATAGAACTTTTCATGTTTACATTTTTCTTCCCGTCGGACATCCCTTGAAGAACGAAATCTCCCAGTTGAAGAGGTCGATCCTTGGCCTTCTTGTCAAACAAGGATTTCATGTTTTGTTGGTAATTTTCCAATTTCACCCCCACCTATCTCCTGTTTTCATGAAGCTCAATGAGTTGGTTTATCCTTTGTGTCAAAGCACTTGGTTCCTCCTCAACTTCTTGTAGTAACTTCACCACTAGAATTGCTAATTGGATTGGGAAGACCACAACCTTACCATACACTAGCTTGAAAGGCAATTTTCCAGTGGAACATTTAGGAGTCACTCAGTTAGCCTAGAGTGAAAAATTCAATTGGGTGTCCCAATTCCTTTGATTTTCGGTGATGGTCTTCTTCAACACTCTCACCACAGTTTTATTTGAGGCCTCAACTAAATTTTTTCCTGGGGATAGTAAGTAGTGGAGTTCCCTATGATGATATTGAATTTCTGATAGAAGCTATTGAATTTTACTGATTTAAAGACCTGGGCATTGTCAGTGATGATTTTGATGGGGCAACCAAAACGTGATAATATGTTCTCCTCCATGAACTTAATTACCACTGAGTCTGTAGCGTTTCTAGCTGGGATGGCTTCTACCCACTTGGTGAAATAATTCGTGGCCGTTAATATCCACTTATTCGGGCCACTGGAAAGTGGGTTTTTCTCTCCTATGAAGTCTAGTCCCCATTTCCTGAAATGTTTGTCCACATGCACTGGGAATAGGGGAAAATGAGAGAGTTTTGTATCTTAATAAAGAATTGGCACTTCTAACAAGACCTAACTTGTAAATGCACATTTCCAAATAGTGTAGGCCAGTAGAATCCTGCCTTGAGGATTTTGTGAGCTATGGCCTTCCAACTGTAGTGACCTCCACAAACTCCCCCATGAAATTCTTCAATCACTTTATGGGTTTCACCCTCCACTAAGAATAACAACCAAACTCCTGCCAGGTCCTTCCGATAGAGTTGACCATTGGATATGATATACTTTTGAGCTTGTAGTATCAAAGTCCTGTACTTAGATTTATTTATCCCTAGTGGGAACCTTAGGAACAAGAGATAATGGATGATATTATTGTACTAGGGTGACCCCTCATATTTAGCACATATATTTTTCTCTGATGTTTTAACCCTGTTTTGCTGAACTTCTGTTCTGTCTTCCTCTATTATCAAGTTTATTGCCAAAGCTTGGCAGTTAGATTCTGATAAAATCTTAGCCAACCCTTGACCTTTTATGAGCTTAGTAGGCTTTATGTCCAACTCATATTCTTGTATGTTTTCTATCCACCTACCCCTTTTTCCTTCACTTTCTCCTTGGGAAAAATACTGTGATTTATGACTATAGCACATACACTCAAAATGCCTTCAGAGATTTGACTAGTTGTTTTGGAGAATTTGGTATCTACGGATAAATACTAATTCCCTAGATAATTAGCCATATCTAGAACAACAATTTAAAGTATTTTAGTCTTTTCCTATAAGTAATAGATAAGATGAGAAGATGAGAAGACCTACTTCTAGTTCCGCTTTCCTCTCATCTCCTTTGTATCGATCCTGTCACTCCTTCCCGTACTTAATACGCTTCAAAATTACCTGTAAACACAAACATAAAACAAAGAATCGATCAAAGCAAAAGATATATTGAATATAAGTGAATGCAATCAGATACATTTCACACATATAAGCATTATATGACAATACAAACATATGGGAGAAAGGTTCAAATACTTTATTGAATAGAAGAAGGAATTACAACCTTTGTATCTAATTCAAAGTCATTCCTCCAGCTTGGATCCCATCCACATCACATCAAAAGCATGACAAACTTGTAGCATTACAATACTTTCTTCAAAGCCAATTCTCATAGCAACATTATCTCCTTACAATTCAACATAATCCAACCCTTGATCACTTAGATGAGTGGTTAATTTATAGGGAGATGAAGGAGGTTTTGTCATAAATGGTGGTATTGAATGACATTCCATACTTGGAATTAGTTCCATGGAGGAAGGGATGAGAGGATAGGATGCATCTTAACTCATTCCTCATCAATTTTCGAGCTCATGGGAGTTGATAAGTGAGGGAACCTTCTAGAAGACTCCAAAAGTTAATAATATTCCCCAAACCCTATGTGAATTTCTCTCAAACTCACCCAGTGCAGGTGAAAGGAAGCCTAAGTGCTCTGCAGAGCACCCTGGCATGGACTTAACTACTCTGTAGCACACCTTTACATGGGCCTACCTACGTTGGTCCCTCTAGAGGCCATTTCTGGATGTCTTCAAGTCATAAAACTGTCTGGGAAGGAGGCATTCAAAGGGGTGACTTGTTTAGGGCATGTAACAACTGAAATTAGGGTTTGATGAGCCCTAAAACACTGATCTGGATGATGGGATTGATGTGCCCAAATGGATTTGTAACAGTTGCCCCCTAAAGCATGAATTCAGAAAAATGCTAATGTCGAATGAAATGCTTTACGATGTGATGAGGAGGTATCAAATTGGAAGGTGACCTGCATCAATTACAATACATATATCATGATTTTTTATTTTTACATGAATTGCTGAGGGAAGGCATACCCATGATCAGCTTATAAACCTTCATTACATGTACATAAATAGTCGTCTATAGATATAGAACCATGATTGGAATGACTATCAATGTAAAGCCACTGTACATATGATTTAGTACTCCTCAAATCGTAGCTCGGACGGATGAAACTAGATCCAGGATCTTCTATCTCATTCAACTGTTCGCTCAAGTACAAGTCTAACCATGCGAATATGTGACCTGAAGTCGAACATGGGAAGACACCATTTGATTACCAGCCAATGATGTAAGCTGTTAACAGACGCGAGAGAAATCAACGATAATGATAATGATCCTCAAGGTATTGCATTACATTTTGCATGGTGTGAATGGATGAATTGATGTCAAACACCATACAAAGTCTTTCGGTCGAAGGCCATTGATGTCAACCTATCGCCAAAAGTGAGAAACATGTCATTGATGTATGCAAGCCTCAAGGTACTGGAAGGGTGTTTCTAAGTCAACTTCTTGGATAATGAGCTGATGTTGACAAGAAGCGACTCGTTGTAGGAGGGCCTTGATGTATCCCACATCAACGAAACGAAATGAGTGTAATGATTTTGGAGACGGAATTTGACTGACGACACAAGTTTCAGAAATGGCGGTCATGAAAATGAAGGTTTATGGTATTACAAAAGATGAATTTTGATTGAATGACTTCTCTTGATCATGTCGGCGATACTGAGATGAATTGGTAGCACTGACCCAAAACAAAGTGATGTATGGTATGATAACCATCAAGCTAATAACCCAACCCAAATAGTCATGGTGATGGAGTGAAAGTGTCATGTTCAAGAGTGACCTGCTACCATAAAGTGGTTTCCCGTTTTCCCATTTTCCCCAGTCATTGTTGACCAATACCACTTATTTTTTATCAAGCTTGAGGAAGATAACATATGCTTGTTGTATAATTCCACCGTTTGGGTGAATCCATCACTATGTGATGTTTTAACGAGTCTAGAGAAGGTGAAACTCAGTCTTGTCTAGATAGATAAGTTTGTCACTATTTGATGTTTTAACGAGTTTAACGACAAAGATAACTCAGTCCTTTTCACGTTTAGAGAGTTTGAAAAGGGACAAAAAGAAAGCTCCACAAGTTCTTTTTTTTTGATTTGTCTCTCAAGCACGAAAAAGCATAAAATAATACGAGAGAGAACCTATTGACCATGTTCGGTCAATGTATTCCTTTTTCTTAGTTAATCTATCTCAACCCGAAAAAGGGTTAAACTTATACTGAGTAGATGTCATTCAACTGAAAAGGAAAAGTGCTTGACAATATTTTCATATTTTGAGAGTCTGAAAAGAGCTTAAAGAGGACTCCATTTTGAGGAATGAGTGGTGTCTAGGGTAGCAACTGGTTTCGGTGATGTTGGAACTTCTCAAAACATGTTGATTTATGTGAAGAGGTTCGTTAATAAGACCACTCATTGCAACTGTTCCTCAAAAAGGGTAAAACAACCAAGTGAAAGTGTATGATCGGCCAAAGGGATGGTGGTGATGGGATGAAAACAACCAAGGCTCATCTGACGAAAGAGGCTGATAGAATGACAATCACAAGGATTAAAAATAGAAATGAGTTCATTTTTACTCAAGCTTGAACCATAGGAAACTATGCTTGGGTTCAGTTTCATGTTTACACAAGCTTGAAACAAAAAAATATGCTTGGATTCATTTTCATTTTTACACAAGCTTGAAACAAAGAACTATGCTTGAATTTAGTTTCATTGTTACACAAGCTTGAAACGAAAAACTATGCTTGAATTCAGTTTAATTTTTACACAAGCTTGAGATGAAGAACTATGATTGAGATTGGTTTACGTGCCCCCCACATGATGAAAGGGAGAGTCTCTTGTAACCAGATGGAAGTCACTGCGGTGAAGCAGGATGGTTATCCAACACCTTTTTGGCTTCGTCTCGATAGGGACAAAGGTGAATGGGGTGATCCCCTTCACATAACCTACAGGGGAACTTAACTTTACCACTAGGTGCATGCCCCCCAAGCTTCATTACATTCACCTATGTAGACTACTTGTGGCTATCAGGTGGATGGAATGAAGGTTCTTTTACGAGATCAAGTGAAAGACTCGACTGGGATTTTACGAGATCTAATCAAAGACTTGACTTGGAACTTTGCTCTAGGGGGCCTTGTTTCATTTTTTAATGAGCTTGACACAAGACAAGGAACTCTGCTCAAATTCCTTGTTTCATTTTTTAACGAGCTTGACAAAAGACAAGGAACTATGCTCATGCTCCTTGTTTCATTTTTTAACGAGGTTGACACAAGACAAGGAACTATCCTCGTATCCTTGGTTTCATTTTTTAACGAGGTTGACACACAACAAGGAACTATCCTCGTATCCTTGGTTTCATTTTTTAACGAGGTTGACACAAGACAAGGAACTATCCTCATGAACCTGTTTTCATTTTTTAATGAGGTTGACACAGTAAGAGAACCATCCTCATATTCCTTGTTTCATTTTTTTAACAAGGTTGACACAAGACAAGGAACTATCCTCGTATCCTTGGTTTCATTTTTTAATGAGGTTGACACAAGACAAGGAACTATCCTCATAGGTCTGTTTCATTTTTTAATGAAGTTGACACAGTAAAATAACTATCCTCACAGGAGTTGTTTCATTTTTTAGTGAGGTTGACACAGTAAAATAACTATCCTCATGGAAGCTATTTCATTTTTTAATGAGGTTGACACAGTAAAAGAACTATCCTCATATTCCTTGTTTCATTTTTTAACGAGGTTGACACAAGACAAGGAACGATCCTCATATCCTTGGTTTCATTTTTTAACTAGGTTGACACAAGACAAGGAACTATCCTCATGGGTTTGTTTCATTTTTTAATGACGTGGACACAGTGAAAGAACCATCCTCATATCCTCGATCACGACTGATAACAGGTCATGACTTCCAAGAGGTTCTCATTAGATGGGAGAACAATGCTTTGAAATGGATCAAAAGCAAGGAATCCATTAGAGAGATCCGATTCCAATGCCGAGTACATAATGTACAATATCATTGAATTGATCGCCAACTGATGTAGGCATGGAACTGGTTGCCACATAATTAACCCGTGGCGGGGATGATACCATTGGGACAAAAGGACCATTTAGGGAATATGGTTGAATGGAAGCCATATTTGGACCGAGAAATGAAAACTGGTCAATGGTGACAATTCTACCTTCATGTGGGAAACACATCAGTCGAAAGAGTGTTGAAACAATAGATCCCATGTCATAAACATAGTCGTGCCCAAGAAGTAAATTGTAATCTAAAGGGCCTGAGACTACCATCACATTCAGATAACGATTTTTCCTCCCAAAGTAATAGGAAACTGAGGAAGGATCCCTAATGGTTGATTGGTTCCTCTGTTAAAAGCCAACAGATTCTGGGTAACAGGAACAAGTGGCGGCGAACCGAGCGCTTGCCAAGCAGTTGAGGAAATGATACTCATTGATACACCTTCATCTATAATAGTGCCGGGTACAATCATATTACAAACCTGTACTATGATCTGGAAAGGTACATAAGAAGGAAGACGACATCCTACCAGTCGATTCCAATCAAAGGAAGTGACCAGACCACTTGGAGGGGGTATCGTAGAAATGGGAGAATTAACCCCTTGAGTTACAAGAACGGGAGGATTTGTGGAAAATTGGAAAAAAGAAATTGCTAAAAATAATAGTTTGGGTACCAGTGCTAGATTGGGCAACATGGAATGAAAAATGGAAGTGCTAAAAATAAAAGTTCTATTTTTAGCAGTTTAGTGTGGATTCCTATTTTTAGGCAGTCCCTGGTCTAAAATAGGAAGTAAAATTCGAATTTGGTCTTACCATTAGTTTGTAAATTAATTAATTAATTCAGTTTGAGTTAATTAGTTAAGGAATTATAAACATGAAGTCTATGTGAGGAGATGCAATAGTTTCTCTATTAATTGAGAAACTTATCCTTCAGTTAAAGGATAAGGATGAGTTGTATTAGTTGGCTCAGTTAACTGAGTCAAGTCCAATTATATTAATTTAACAGTTTGTTTAAATTAATGATAGTTCAGTTAGTTAATGCTTGCATGCATGTAACTAATGTATTTTAGATAACTGAATATTCTCACATAAATAACTCATGCATGTTAGTTCTGAGAAAGACCCAGTTGAGATCAGAGGAGGGACAATGTACTATCAGTTGGATGGTTTTTTTCTCTATAAAGGAAACTCATCCAAGCAGAAGGAATAAGGTTCCTTGAGGATTGTGCAGTTCTAACAGTGTGTTAGAGCAGGGTGTGAGATCATTGTGAACGAACAGTGTTACACTTGGTAACAGGAGGATCACCCAGGAGAAACTATGCAAGGAAATAGGAGGCTTGGAAGGCAGAGGAGAAGGCTTAGGAGAAGTCTTGATTTCCTGTGAGCATCTAAGAGGATTGCACTGAGAGCTGGCTAGCTGTGAGAGTTAACGCTTTGTGTTATCTTGGTGTATTTCCACCTTCATCATCATTAGAGTACAAAGAGAGTAGGATAGCTTTTGAGCTGATTCTTTTTGTATGTTTTTGAGGATTTCCACTTGTATGATAATACAAAGATGGGGTTTTAGGCTGGTGCTTTCCCCTGGTTATATCTTCTGTGTTATGTGTGTTTGATTTCTCCATATTAGTTATATGTGTTATTATTGATGTTGCTCATGTTTGATTGAGCTTCCGCTAAATTTTTTGTAGAAGTAAATCAAGTGTTTTGCTTTAGTACATTGCATTACTAGGTGATCTACAGGTGGGAATTTCTACATGGTATTAGAGCTAGCTGATTTGTAGAAAAAGTTCTACATGGTATCAAAGCTAGCTGATTTGTAGGAAAAATTCTACAAAATTCTACATGGTATCAGAGCATAGGTGATCAAAGCACAGAACAATATACTAGAGGAGATTTCGAAGTTTTGAGTTTTAGGCTGTGAGTTTTCAGAGCAGATCTAAAAATTTTTGTACAAAATTTTTAGAAATAAATAGTAGATTTGGATTCCTTATGGAAAAATACCCAAAAAAAAAAAAAAAATCGGCTGAATCAGAGTTCGGATGAGGGAGAAATCGCTGATTTAAAATCAACTTTTTTTCTATAAAATTTCGTGATGACGGGAAAGTGGAAATAGATTGGTGTGCTAGCCAAGAACCTGTACGCACTCGAGGTACAAGATGCATGCAAAGCCTTGAGGAGCAAGGAAAGGGTTAGATACTTGGTGGTTGAGAGAGAGAGTAAATTACCTCTCAACATGAAGCACCAGAAGAAGTCTCAGAAAATTGTGGAGGAGCCATGATTGGTGCAGTAGCTTCAGGAGGTTGTGGAGCAGCCACAACTAGAGAAGCTGAGAGGAGATCGAGTAGAGGCATCTAGTCATGCAGAGACCTCCAGTGGGGGGGAACTTCGAGCCAGGTGGGCAGAGGGATCACATGCAACCATACCTCTAGGTAGGAGGTGGGGTGATGTGGAGTGATCGTCCCAAGGAGGAGGGGGTAGGATCCCTGAGGTACCCAACCTCTTTGATTCGACTTTGCTATGGGAGCTCCAATGAGGAGTAGTAGAACTGATTGATTGGGTAGAGACAGATGTGGATGGAGTGGCAGAGAGAGCTACAGTGCAGGGAATCCCAGGACAGCACAAAGCATGCAGGCTGAAACAATGTGAGAGACACAAGTGTGTTGCATAGTGCAGGGTAGCACAGAGAAGGGTGAAACAATACGAGATGCATGGAGATGTTGCAGTAGTGTAGAGGTCAGAGAGGGAGCAATTGTCAGCAGCAGCTAGAGCTTTATCATCAGAGTATGTTTCTAGCCCAACAGAGAGGTCAGTTGGGAGTTTTTTTGTTCCGAGAGTTGCTAGAGCAACCACACTTGGTAGAAGTATTGCATACAGAACATTCTGAAGGTACAGTATCGGGTTCGAGAGGAAGCCTTTCTTGTTGAGAGGGAGTGTTCAAAATTGGCAACAAGAAATTGCTAAAAATAGAAGTGCTAAAAATAGCACTGCTAAAAATAGCAGTTTGGGTACTAGTGCTGGATTGGGCAACAGGGAATGAAAAATGGAAGTGCTAAAGACAGAAGTTCTATTTTTAGCAATTCAATGTGGGTTCCTATTTTTAGGCAGTCCTTGGTCTAAAATAGGAAGTAAAATTTGAATTTGGTATTACTAGCAGTTTGTAAATTAATTAATTAATTTAGTTTGAGTTAATTAGTTAAGGAATTATAAACCTGAAGTCTATGTAAGGACATGCAATAGTTTCTCTATTAATTGAGAAATTTATCCTCCAGTTAAATGATAAGGATGAGTTGTAATTAATTGGCTCAGTTAACTGAGTCAAGTCTAGTTATATTAATTTAACAGTTTATTTAAATTAATGAGAGTTCGGTTAATTAATGCTTGCATGCATGTAACTACTGTATTTCAGATAACTGAATATTCTCTCATAAATAACTCATGCATGTCAGTTCTGAGAAAGACCCAGTTGAGATCAGAGGAGGGACAGTGTACTATCAGTTGGATGGTTTTTTTCTCTATAAAGGAAACTCATCCAAGCAGAAAGAATAAGGTTCCTTAAGGATTGTGCAGTTCTGATAGTGTGTTAAAGTAGGGTGTGAGATCAGTGTGAATGATCAGCGTTACACAGTTGGTAACAGGAGGATCACCCAGGAGAAACTATGCAAGGAAATAGGAGGCTTGGAGGGCAGAGGAGAAGGCTTAGGAGAAGTCTTGATTGCCTGTGGGCATCCAGGAGGATTGCACTGAGAGCTGGCTAGTTGTGAGAGCTAAGGCTTTGTGTAATCCTGTTATATTTCCACCTTCATCATCATCAGAGTACAGAGAGAGCAGGATAGCTTTTGAGCTGATTCTTTTTGTATGTTGTTGAGGATTTCCACTTGTATGATAATACAGAGATGGGGTTTTAGGCTGGTGCTTTCCCCTGGTTATATCTTCTGTGTTATGTGTGTTTGATTTCTCCATATTAGTTATATGTGTTCTTATTGATGTTGCTCATGTTCGATTGAGATTCCGCTAATTTTTTTTTAGAAGTAGATCGGTGTTTTGCTTTAGTACATTGCATTACCAGGTGATCTACAGGTGGGAATTTCTACATGGTATCAGAGCTAGCTGATTTGTAGAAAAATTTCTACATGGTATCAAAGCTAGCTGATTTGTAGGAAAAATTCTACAAAATTCGACATGGTATCAGAGCACAGGTGATCAAAGCAGAGAACAATATACTAGAGGAGATTTCAAAGTTTTGAGTTTTAGGCCACGAGTTTTCAGAGCAGATCTGAAAATTTTAGTACAAAATTTTCAGAAATAAATAGTAGATTTGGATTCCTTACGGAAAATTCCCCCCCAAAAAAAAAGATATCGGCTAAATTGGTGTTCGGATGAGGGAGATATCACTGATTTAAAATCAACTCTTTTTCTAGAAAATTTCGTGATGGCGGGAAAATGGAAATAGATTGGTGTGCTAGCCAAGAACCCATACGCACTGGAGGTACAAGATGCATGCAAATCCTTCAGGAGCAAGGCAAAGGTTAGATACTTGGTGGTTGAGAGGGACAGTAAATTACCTCTCAATATGCAACGCTAGAAGAAGTCTTAGACAATTGTGGAGGAGCCATGATTGGTGCAGCAACTTCAGGAGGTTGTGGAGTAGCAACAACTAGAGTAGATGAGAGGAGAACGAGTAGAGACATCTACTCATGCAGAGACCTCCAGTAGGGGGAAACTGCGAGCTAGGTGGGCAGAGGGATCACATGCAGCCATACCTCCAAGTAGGAGGTGGGGTGATGTGGAGTGATCATCCCAAGGAGGAGGGGGCAGGATCCTTGAGGTACCCAACCTCTTTGATTCGATTTTGCTACGGGAGCCCCAATGACGAGTAGTAGAACTGACTGATTGGGTAGAGACAGATGCGGATGGAGCGGTAGAGAGAGCTACAGTGCAGGGAATCCCAGGACAACGCAGAGCATGCAGGCTGCAACAATGCGAGAGCACAAGTGTGTTGCACAGTGCAGGGTAGCATGGAGAAGGGTGCAACAGTGCGAGATGCATGGAGATGTTGCAGTAGCGTAGAGGTTAGAGAGGGAGCACTTGTCAGTAGCAAGTAGAGCTTCAACATTAGAGTATGTTTCTAGCCCAGCAGAGAGGTCAGTTGGGAGTTTTTTTGTTTCGAGAGTCGCTGGAGCAACCACACTTGGTAGAAGTGTTGCATGCAGAACATTCTGAAGGTACAAGATCGGGTCAAGAGGAAGCCTTTTTCGTTGAGAGGGAGTGTTGAAAATTGGCAACAAGAAATTGCTAAAAATAGAAGTGCTAAAAATAGCAATTTGGTACCAGTGCTGGATTGGGCAACAGGGAATGAAAAATGGAAGTGCTAAAAATAGAAGTTCTATTCTAAACATAGAAGTTCTATTTTTAGCAGTTCAGTGTGGATTCCTATTTTTAGGCAGTCCCTGGTCTAAAATAGGAAGTGAATTTTGAATTTGGTCTTACCAGCAATTTGTAAATTAATTAATTAATTCAGTTTGAGTTGATTAATTAAGGAATTATAAACATGAAGTCTATGTGAGGACATGCAATAGTTTCTCTATTAATTGAGAAATTTATCCTTCAGTTAAAGGATAAGGATGAGTTGTAATTAGTTGGCTCAGTTAACTGAGTCAAGTCTAGTTAGATTAATTTAACAGTGTTTAAATTAATGAGAGTTCAGTTAGCTAATGCTTGCATGTATGTAACTACTGTATTTCAGATAACTGAATATTCTCTCATAAATAACTCATGCATGTCAGTTCTGAGAAAGACCCAGTTGAGATAAAAGGAGGGACAGTGTATTATCAGTTGGATGGTTTTTTTTCTCTATAAAGGAAACTCATCCAAGTAGAAGGAATAAGGTTCCTTGAGGATTGTGCAGTTCTGATAGTGTGTTAGAGCAGGGTGTGAGATCAGCATGAATGATCAATGTTACACTTGGTAATAGGAGGATCACCCAAGAGAAACTGTGCAAGGAAATAGGAGGCTTGGAGGGCAGAGGAGAAGGCTTAGGAGAAGTCTTGATTGCCTGTGAGCATCCAGGAAGATTGCACTGAGAGTTGGCTAGCTGTGAGAGCTAAGGCTTTGTGTAATCCTGGTGTATTTCCACCTTCATCATCATCAAAGTACAGAGTGAGCAGGATAGCTTTTGAGCTGATTCTTTTTGTATGTTGTTGAGTATTTCCACTTGTATGATAAACAGAGATGGGGTTTTAGGCTGGTGCTTTCCCCTAGTTATATCTTCTGTGTTATGTGTGTTTGATTTCTCCATATTAGTTATATGTGTTCTTATTGATGTTGCTCATGTTCAATTGAGCTTCCGCTAAATTGTTTGTAAAAGTAGATCAAGTGTTTTGCTTTAGTACATTGCATTACCAGGTGATCTACATGGTATCAGAACTAGCTGATTTGTAGAAAAAGTTCTACATGGTATCAAAGCTAGCTGATTTGTAGGAAAAATTCTACAAAATTCTACAGGATTTTCCTCCTGTCTTGTTGGAATAGTAAGGTTGCCCCACAAGCTCATTGGAATATGAAGAAACAAAAAGAACCTAAGTGGTATCATATTCACTCTCTTCGGGAAAGGTATGATTAACTGAAGGTGAAATAGGGTCAACTATTTCCATGACCTTTTGATCTGGGTCAGGTATTGACTCAAAGGATTCACTTTCAAAGATAGTGGGTTTGATCGACGGTTGATTTTGGTCAGTCAATTCATCAACTATTGAAGGATTAAGGGAGACTCTCCTATAACTAGATGGAAGTTGCTGCGGAGAAGTAGGACAATTATCGAACACTTTTTTGGCTTCATCCAGATAGGAACAAAGGTGGATGGGGTGACTCCCTTCACATAACCTACAGGGAAACTTAACTTTACCCTTCTTTCCATGAACTTTACTACCACTAGTTGATGGTGTGTCACCAGCATGATCTCCAAACGTTGATGACACAAGACAATGTGAACAAGAAGACCATTCTTCTAAGATCTGATGAATATCAGGACAATTTAACAAGCAACTGTGAACTGTAGAATACCTCCCATCGAACTGACACGTACGGGTAGGAAATCTCTCCAAATGTTGTGTTCGATGTATCATAGTGTACAAGGCGGCCAACTTAGTTACCTAAGGATGGATAGAAACCTAGTGTTGTCCTCCCATATATACCTGAAAGTATGTGGAGGCCCAATCTGTATAAGTGTTATCTAATGCAAAACCGCACAGTAAGAGCATTCCCATATACTTTACATACTGTAACATCGCCCTATATACCCAAAGGTATGTGGATGAGCTATGATATAATCACGTATGTGGAATGAGGTATCACACTTGGGATGTATTGCGGACAAGTTAGTGATAACTGTTTTGTTTTACGATGCCGGAACACGTCTCTAGCTTAGAACCACCAAATGTTTTTCGTTAGGTGACAATGCCCCATTAGGTAAATTCAGATAAATTTTAAGTTGATCTTCTTTAGAATTTTCCTTTCAAGGTCCACGACGTGATGTATGTTTGTAATTCCTAAAATGAAACCAATATGACAAGCATTATTTTCATTCAATTTAACAATGAAAATCCTAGCTACTACGAATAAAGCAATCAGATTTGTTTCGATCACAAAGCAAAGAGCACAATATAATGCAATTTACCTACACTATTCCTATGAGCATACACAAACTTTTCAATGCAACATGCATGTATTTCTTTTCGATTTCCTTAATGTGAATATGAACAAAGGAAATATGCACATACAATCAATATCTTTAACAAGAACGAAGACTTTTACGACAGTTCTGTTTCGAAGGAAAAGAAGACTTTACGACACTTTATTTCGAACAAGTATTAATCAATTATATTCTATCTTTGACTATAGACTAATAATGACAAAGAAAACATTTAAGAAACATTAATCAATCAAGTCAAAGTAGGGCTAGACAAGGAGATAGAAACTTGTTCTCTGAGACATGACATTCATTGATCAATCAGCAAGCAAACAAGCAGAGAAAAGTTGGCAAAGACACATTCCAAAGGTGGGAAACTAACCCTAGGAGGATCAGCGCAGCCCTGAATGGGAGACAATGCGCTTTAGAGCACTGTCCCTAAGCCAAGGGTGCTCTACAACGCACTGTGTCCCTCACAAGCCTGTGCTGGTGATAGTGAGCCATTTCAAAAGGCAATTTGACACAGTTTTGACCAAATTTTCAATGCAAACGAGCTGAAATACATTCAATGAACACAAGTAGGGTCTGTAAGAATGTCCTAAGAGGTGGATAAGCTACTAGGAAAGATGATTTTCCCTAGTATGGTCACCAATTTGTTTTGGAGAATTTGTTATCTACGGATAAATACTAATTCCCTAGATAAGTAGCCATATCTAGAACAACAGTTTAAAGTATTTTAGTATTTTCCTATAAGCAATAGATAAGATGAGAAGACCTACTTGTAGTTCCGCTTTCCTCTCGTCTCCTTTGTATTGATCTTGTCGCTCCTTCCCATACTTAATATGCTTGAGAAGTACCTGCAAACACAAACAGAAAACAAAGAATTGATCAAAGCAAAAGATCTATTGAATATAAGTTAATGGAATTGTATACATTTCAAACATATAAGAATTATAAGACAATACAAACATATGGGAGAAAGGTTCAAATACTTTATTGAATAGAAGAAGGAATTACAACCATTGTGTCTGATTCAAAGTCATTCCTCCAGCTTGGATCCCATCGACATCACATCAAAAGCATGACAAACTTGTAGCATTACAATACTTTCTTCAAATCCAATTCTCATAGCAACATTATCTCCTTACAATTCAACATAATCAAGCCCCTGATCACTTAGATGAGTTGTCAATTTATAGGGAGAAGAAGGAGGTTTTGTCATAAATGGTGGTATTGAATGGCCTTCCATACTTAGAATTAGTTCCATGGAGGAAGGGATGGGAGGATAGGATGCATCTTAACTCATTCCTCATATGATCTAGGTGGATGTTGGTGGCCACCCACCTATCCCATTTGGACCCCCACAACTGTCTCTTTTAGCATTTTCAGTTTCCGTAATTGTAGCACAACTTACTATTTTTAGCAGTTTTTTCAGGTCCTGAACTTCCGGAGCTGTTTTGAGGCCCTAAATGACGTTTTTTGGGAAAGCTGGGGGCAACATGGGTCCATGGACTAATATTTCTCTTCCCAGAGTGGTAGTGCTCAGATAGATCTTTCTAACGAGCTATCGTACGCGTCAAACGGAGATCATATGCCAAAGTTACGACCCCGGGAAATTGATGTACCAATTTACCCAAACAGGGCCCACAGTTTGGCGTTTCATGTTCTAGGGTTAGGTTTTGGGATGTGAAGGTTTTTCCATTGTTTCTCAACAATAAATAGGCCTTCGAGCCTCATTGTAACACAGTTTTTTAGAACAGTTCAGAGGCATGTAGCCACCACATCTCTTCTCAGAGATAAGCTACCATTGCCCTAGCTGGTTTATTTCCATTATTGTCTGTAAGCATATTTTAGTATTTTACATTAATTAAATGAAGTATTATTTCCGTTGCATATCCGTGTTTATGGTTATCTCTGTAATTTGTTGCGTTCCTGTTTAAGTCCGGATCAGTGGTATTAGAGCGGTTTGCTTTTTCTCTGTTTTTCTTTGCATGTCCCCAACGAGGTCGGGATATAAGGAGTTAGGGCTGGAACTGGTCGAACCTTTGCAAGACCAGCCTCACGAATCCCGATGGCCTCCCATGGCAGATGAGAAGAAAGACGAGGGGGCAGGAGATCCTATCAAAATCTTGCTCGAAGAAGCCCTCGAGCGACAACGGAATGCGATGATGGACAGCTTTGCCCAGATCCTTCAACGGTTACCCAGAAGCGACGCATCGGCTTCCAACAGCTACTCTGAAAACCCCATGCCCTTTAAGGTACAAGTTAATTTTGAAATCCCCATATTCGAGGGTCAGATAGATGCAGATGCCGTAGATAAATGGTTAAATCTGCTAGAGGGTTATTTTTCTATTCATGAATTTTCGAGTCGGGAAAAGATTGTTTTCGCTCTTCTCAAAGCAGTCCCCCATGTCAAGGACTGGTGGGAAACCTACTGCGAGTAGAAGGATGAAAGTACAGGCTCACTATTTTCAGCGGCACCCACTTGGAATGACTTCCGGGATGCCATCAAAGAGCAGTACTACCCTGTCAAAAACTATGAGGACAAATACATCAAATGGACCACACTGCGGCAGGGTCGAGACCAAGATGTGCCAGAGTTCACAAACATTTTCCATACCCTTTGCACACAGTTGGGTATCAAAGATTCTGAGTTGCATCTGGTACTCAAATACCGTGGCTGCCTACACAGATACATCCAGGAAGAGATGGAGTTCTTGAACATCTCCTCACCCGGCACAGCATATCAATACGCTGTCAAAATCGAGCAAAAGTTCAAACAGAAGAAGCGAGACTTTGGATCTGCAAATCCGAAGCCCAAAGGACAAAGCCAAGGCAGGGTGACCCAAGACAACCCGTCAAAGCCGCAAGAAAAGAACAACACCACAAAGCCGAAGAAGGACACAGGAAAGTGGTGTGAGTTCCACAAGAGTCCCACTCATAACACAAGTGAGTTTCGGACCAGGCAGTCATTGGTGGCTGAGTTGAAGGCTTCCGAATCAGATGCATGTTCCAACCCTGAGCCAGAACCCGACAAGGGGAATGGCAAAGGGAAGAAGATCATTGATGCAGATCCCAGTGCCACTGTTGCCACCACCAAGATCCAGAAGAATGAGATCGAAGACCCAGAGGAGGGGGAGCGTATTTTCCACTTACAGATGTGGATGAAGGGTTCGCCACTGCAATTCATTGTCGATAGTGGCAGCCAAAAGAACCTCATTTCAACAGAGGTCATGAAGCGGTTGGGCCTACCGACTACACCACACCCGCAGCCGTACAGTATCGGTTGGCTTCACGAAGGACGAGATCTCAAAGTTCGCCAACAGTGCCGCCTTCCCTACAGCATCAAGCCCTTCACAGACGAGGTATTGTGTGATGTTACACCTCTGGATGTTTGCGATGTACTATTAGGACAACCATACTTGTGGAGGCGACATGTTGTGCATGAGTCAAGGCCTCGCCCTGTCATTATTTCTTTGGATAATTCATTATACAAGAGACCAGAGGTAGCCCCACCTACTGCGACGTCTTTGATCAATGCTAAGAAAGGCAGCAAGCTCATCTCCCAGACCAGGAAATTCATCTGTCTGGTTCACTCCCAAAGTAAGGGGAAGATCGTTGCTACATCCATGACCCCTGCAAAGGGTTCCTCCACGCAGCATCAACAAAGGGATACGGTCATGACAAAACACAGGAACAACTTCTCCTCACCCACAGGGGTACCACACAAGTTTCAGGTGGACAACAAAGTCTGGTTTCACCGAGAGAAAGAACACCTTACCAGAACCCATCAGAAGCTCAGACCACTCCGACATGGTCCTTACAGCAATACCAAGGCTGTAGGGAACAATGCTTTGGAGCACATCATTCCTCCATTCCTTCACCTGCACCAAGTGTTCAAGGTGGACCGTCGTCGACCATGCTTCCCACTATTACTGGACACATCAGAGATTGCAGGACAAGTTCAGCAGATGGAGGAACTCAACGCAATGGGGAACATTGCTTCCTAAGGGGGGAGGAATGATCCAGGTGGATGTTGGTGGCCACCCACCTATCCCATTTGGACCCCCACAACTATCTCTTTCAGCATTTTCAGTTTCTGTAATTATAGCACAACTTACTATTTTTAGCAGTTTTTTTCGGGTCCTGAACTTCCGGAGCCGTTTTGAGGCCCTAAACGACGTTTTTTTGGGAAATATGGGGGCAACATGGTTTTGTGGACCGACGTTTCCCTTCCCAAAGTGGTAGTGCTCAGATAGATCTTTCTAACGAGCTATCGTACGCGTCAAACCGAGATCGTATGCCAAAGTTACGACCCCGAGAAATTGATGTACCAATTTACCCAAATGGGGCCCACAGTTTGGCGTTTCATCTTCTAGGGTTAGGTTTTGGGATGTGAAGGGTTTTCCATTGTTTCTCAACAATAAATAGGCCTTCGAGCCTCATTGTAACACAATTTTTTAGAACAGTTCAGAGGCATGTAGCCACCACATCTCTTCTCAGAGATAAGCTACCATCGCCCTAGCTGGTTTATTTCCATTACTGTCTGTAAGCATATTTCAGTATTTTACATTAATGAAATGAAGTATTATTTCTGCTGCATATCTATGTTTATGGTTATCTCTGTAATTTGTTGCGTTCTTGTTTAAGTCTGGATCATCATCCATTTTCAAGCTCATAGGAGTTGATAAGTGAGGGAACCTTCTAGATGACTCCAAAAGATAAGAATATTCCCCAAACCCTATGTGAATTTCTCTCAAACTCACCCAGCATAGGTGAAACGAAGCCTAAGTGATTTGCAAAGCACACTGGCATGGACTTAACTACTCTGTAGCACACCTTTACATGGGCCTACCTGTGTTGGTCCCTCTAGAGGCCATTTCTGGATGTCTTCAAGTCATGAAACTGTCTGGGAAGGAGGCATTCAAAGGGGTGACTTGTTTAGGGCATGTAGCAACTGAAATTAGGGTTTAATGAGCCCTAAAACATTGATATGGATGATGGGATTGATGTGCCCAAATGGATTTGTAACACTAGTGCATGTGCTTGTTTCTCCAAGATGTTATATTTCATCTCAACATCCCTTAGGACTTGGCTGAAGAAGGCAATGGGCTGCTCATAACCATATTTATTCTTATGTAGTAGAACTGTAGCAATAGTATGTGGAGAAGCAAAAGAAGATATATAAAAAGGTACAAAGTAGTTAGGGCTAACTAGTACCAGTGCTGCAACAAAATCCTCTTTGATTCTGGTAAAATACTCTTGAGAGTTAGGGCTCCATTTGACTTCATTATCCTTTTTTAGCATATCAATGATACCCTTCACTATTTCTACATATTTGGGTATGAACCTTCCCAAGAAATTCATTCTCCCCAAGAAGACTTGGACCTCTTTCTTATTTCTGGGTAGTAGAATTTGACTGATAGCTTCGACTCATTTAGGGTCAATCTTCACTCCTTCTTGTGCTACTATGTGTCCTAGTTGCTTCCCCTCATTCAAGGCAAACTGAAACTTCTTGGGATTTAAAGACAATCCATACCTCTTGCATTTCTCAAAGGTGAGCTTCAAGTTGAGGATATGTTCTTCATCGATCTTAGAGTGGAGTGTGATATTGTACCAATATACTACTACGAACTTGTCTTTCTCCCCCACAAAATCTATATCCATATCTCTTTGAAACATGGTCCCAACATTAATAAGACCGAAAGGCATGCGAGCATACATGAAATTTCCCCAAGTGGTGGTGAAAGCAGTCTTCTTCTGATCATCGAGGTGGACTGCCACTTGGTTGTAACCAGAGAACCCATCCATCATGGACATTCTCATTGATCCAACCACCTTCTGTAATATGTAATCCATCTTGGGAAACGTGTAGTTGTCATTCAGCGATGCTCTATTAAGGTTCTAGAAATCTACACATAATTTTATGTCTCCATTATTTTTCCATACTGGGACTAAGTTGGCCACCCACTCTCAGTACCTTAAAGGCACTATGATTTTAGCTTGTAGAAATTTCCTCACTTCTATTTCAATAGAGGGGAGGAAGAGTGGATTAATCTACCTGAGCTTTTGTTTGCATGGTTTTATTCCATTTTTTAGAGGAATCTTATGTTGTATAATGTTAGTATAAAATGCTTTTAAATATTCATGAGACAAAGAAAAAACATCCTTATAGATTTTGAAGAGATTCAAGTACTTTTGTTTATATTGTGAGGGAATTCCTTTTGATAGTCTGAACATATGGGGTTCATCTTCTGAGCCTATATTGCAATCTCCTACTTGTTCATCCATCTTTGGAGCCATTGTTTTGGACACTACGTCATTCCGGTTAAATAATTTTTCAAGTGGAACTAGCTCACGAGGGATAGTATTCCCTTCCAGTTGTATAATTTTCTATCCGGCCACCTTGTTCTCCCACGAATTTGGTTGTTGATCTACCTCTTGTTCCTCTTCCTGATCAATAGCTGAGCTAGTGAACTCCCCAACTACTTCTATAAACTATTTGACTTGCTCGTCATCCTCGAATACTTGCCAGTGCTTGACATTATCAGGTATAGAGGGTCTTTGTCTGAACTCCACCTCATACCTGAGAAGTGGATTTTGAGGAGATTTGAAGTTACTTGCTGCTACAACAAGGGAATCAGCCATTCGGTTTCCTTCTGAGGGAATAAATTGGATATTAAAAGCTAGGAATAAATTATCAATTAAGTCTCACATTTCATTCCGGTAAGTCCTCAATCTGGGGTGTTTCATGTGGCACTGATTTCTGATCTGCCTTACAATCATCTCGAAGTCTCCATATATCATTAGGAATTCAATATTCATGTTCCTTGTTGTTTGTAGCCCAAGGAGAAATGCTTCATACTTTTCCACATTGTTGGTTTCCTCAAACTCCTGCTTGAATGAGAGGGGTATCAAGCTATCCTCGGCAGATACCAGCAATACTCCTGCACCATTTCCTTCTTTGGAATTTTCCCCATCAAAGTAAAATTTCCATACTTTGTTTTTACTTGTGTGCTAGTCATCTAACTGCATCATTAGATGTAATTTTGTTTCTTCTAAGATGGCCTCATCTTCTTCCAGAAACATGTAGGAGAGGTCACTTTCCTTTCCATATACAAAATATTTTTTAGAGCCTTCAGCTGGGGTCACTGTTTTCACAAATCTAGACTCTTTGTACGACCTTATTTCTGCACCTCCAAAAGTATGAATAGTGGCATAAGTTAGATATAATTTGATAGAAACCCCCACCTTGGAACCCCAAGACCTTGATAAGAGCATGCCAACTCGAGGAGGAGTATCTTTGACTACTATGTCCATCACTAGGGTCTTCACAGGGATCTAAGCCAGGTTTACCACCAAATATTTCATCATTCCCAAGAATTTGACTCTCTTAGAGTCAAAGGAGTATAGGTCCTTATAGGGTCTGGTGATATGCAAGTCAAGTTGTTCCATCAAAGCTAATGGCATGAGGTTATGGGAGGCTCCAAAGTCTAACATACAGTTATGTAGTAAGAGGTAATGAATTCCCAGGGTCACATAGGAGGGTGCAATGGAAGGATCAAGTTCTTCAACATGAGGCCCAAAGACAACCATTGGTCTCTCTTCTTGAAGGTTTAAATGATCATGGGTTGAACTGAGGTGGATGGAAGCATGAACTGGGAGACTTGAGCTTTATAAGTGGGATTTTTTAGAAGTTCAGTTAGGGGAACATGGATCTTTACCTTCTCGAGTTCCTTCTAGAGATTGAATGAAGACTAGCCCTTTCTATGCCTCCCAACTCTACCTCTCTTTCTTTATCACCGATAGCTCTTATCATTTTGGGTGCCTTCTCTTCTGTGTGTTTCTTAGAGCTATTTCCTTATTTAAGGAGACTTTTACTTTGGATGAGTAAGTGTTCAACTTCCCTTTCCCTTTATTTAACACTGGAGGAATATCTTGTGGAGCAGTTTCCTCTTTTTGTTTAGGTTCCCTCGACCTCTTTTTTGAAGATCTGATATCATACTTTCGATTTAGCTATGCTTGCTTGAAATCCACAAATTGTTTACAATAATCCCTTGTGTCCTCCTCATTTACTGCTGCTTCTCTATCATGGCACATCTCAGGGTGAACCATGTTTTCCTGTTCCTCTTCAGAGAATGAGGAATACAAGTTTCCTTGCATCTCAGGTGCATCCAATGGTTGGATAATCTTCTTTATATAGAGGAGGAGAGATTTGATCAAGTTGATATTTTTTTTCTCTTTGAAGTATCTGTAATTATGTCCTTCTGTACTATGGGTTATAACCTCAGTTGTTACCTTGAGAATTCTATTTCGGGAGATTCTTGTTCTCAAGCTCAAGCTTCTCCACCTTATGAGATAAATTCTTAATGATTTTATCCATTTCTTCCCACTTCAGATCTAATGATTCTTCTTTCCTCCTTTTCTTCTCATTAGGTTCGTTCTTTCCTCTTAGCTTCCCTGTCGAGGTGAAATTTTCTTCTACCTCCATAGCATCAATTTGGAGTTGATCCAAAGTAGGAGACTTCCTCTCCCTTAGGGTAAAACCAAAACTCAAAGTCTCCCATAAATATTACACGAGTAGTAGCTGGAGGAGGCTTTATCTCAACAGGAAGGTTATTATACTACTTTTTGAACCTTTTTATGAATCTTGAGATATCTTATTCTGGTTTCTTCCTTATAGCATTGAACTCGGTGAGGGCATACTTGTGATCTCTCTTTTCACCACACTTTTGTGTGAAAGAGTTTTTGAGCTCTTCCCGAACAGTGATGGATGTATTAGGTAGGGCCTTAAACCATTTTCTGGCTTCTCCCTCAAGGGATTGTACAAAGAGTCTTAGGACTATGTCCAATTGTTCTACATTTAGATTCTCAACAAAAGCACAGAAGGTTTCAATATGTCTCTATGCAGTGTTTTCATCTTCCCCATTAAACCTAGGAAAAATCTTTAGGTAGTCCTGAGGCATAGAACTTAGGGGTTGAGGTAAATCAAGAGGGGCATATTTATTTAGTAAGAAACCTGGAACAACCATCTAGATTAATGGAGGAGGATTAATATTTATAGGAGGAACTTGGGTCAAAATTGTAGTGGTTGGAGTAGCTAGACTGAGAGCAATGTGAATATTAATGTTATTGAGGACCTCTTTACCTTTTCCAATCTCAGGAGGAGGAGGAAATGAAACAAAAGGAGTTGTAACTGAAATTTATTCCTATTTGATCTCTGATTTGGGAACACGATGCTCTAGATAATCTTCTACAGGGTATGTAAGGACCTATTGAGTCCCAAAATTGTCTTCCATATCCCATCCATATTTCCATAATTTCATCACCATTTACCCCTCATTTCATAATTATCTAGCCTAAGACCCTTCATCAAGTAATCATATGGGTTAGAATAATCGTTTTCCAAAGTTATTTATTTTATGTATTATAAAGTGAATTTATAATTAAAAACTAGGAAATTAACATGGTTTCATTTATATATGTGTGTGTGTGTGTGTGTGTTATGAGTTTGAAGACATGTGTAGGCCTATTTGGAGGTTCTAGAAGGGTCTTACTTGGCCTCCCAAGATCAAATTCGAATTTCAACTCAAGAGGTGGACCATATTCCAAGGAGAAAGATCATGGAGATCTTGATGTGTCAAAGGATTTGTATCTAGTATTTAGGGATAATTTGAGACAAGTACGGATCTAGTAGATATTTAAGGGATCTGCATTTATTGAGTATATATCCTTAATTAATGTATAAATAGGAGGATCATCCTTCAAAGGAAGCCAACAGTTATTGGTTATTCATTAGCATCAGATTTATGATTGTTCATTCAACACGAAAAATATCATTTTCTCCAAAATTATGAGTTATGAGTGTTGTTTGATTCTTAAGGTGTGATAGATGTTCATGTGTGCTCATTGAGGAATGGACGGATCCCCATCAACCATAATTTGCATACATCTGTAACATAGTTTAATTTATGTTATTTGCTTTCATGCATGTGTGATGTTCTTTCCGATTTCCATTCTAGTTTATGATTTAATGCAATGGTAATGTTGTTGGAGTAGAACTGTGAGGAAGGACAACCATGACCTCCTAAGTTAGGAGCCTCTTCTATTTCCTTATACACATCACAAGCTACTGCTCTTTAGTTTCCTTGAATTCCAGTTTATGACTTGATGCAATGGTAATGTTCTTGGAGTAGAACTATGACGAAGGATAGCCAAAACCTCCTAAGTTAGGAGCCTCTTCTCTTGCTTACTACACATCACAAACTGTTGCTCTTTAGTTTCTCTTCTTGAGGACAACACTATGAGGAAGGACAACCAGGACCTCCTAAGTTAGGAGCCTCTTCCTTCTCTTACTGCATCTTGAATCATAGACTTTTTAGTTTCTTTAAACTTAGAACTTATTTGTAATATGCATTTCCATTCTAAACAAAATTTCTACAAATGTTTCATCTGAGGTCCCATATATTTTGGTTTTATTCTAAGTTTACGAAACCCCCAGGTTGAAAAATTAAATGACAAGGATTTAACATAAAATTAAATCACTGTACGATACCTTAGGAGAAAAATCTGAGTAGTGGATGATATCGTGTTGGGATATGGAAGAGGAGGTTTCAAAGAATGATGAGACAATAACATAGGTAGTAGGATTTTTCTCCTTCCAGACTCTCCTGAAAATTAATTTGTTTGGGTCAGATACAGAAGGGGTTTCTCTACTGAGAGGTATCTGAGAAAGAGTGAGGCTTTCTCAAAGCCAGGATGATAAATGATAATTATATTTGTGGAGTCGCCAAGGTGATGAGGATGAAATCAGAATGTCTTTTCTCACCTACACAAATATTGCTTAACTTGTCGTATCCCAGGGGAAACATCCTTAAATATGTTCCCCAACAACGGCACTAAAAGATATTGTCACTTCTAGAGGCAACCTTGGATTGATTACAAGACCAGTGCTTGGTAACATCTAGATTTTATGTGTCTCATATAATCTTCAAGAAACCGGAGACATCATATACATTTTATACACATATGTAAATACATACAAAAAACAACATGGGTTGGTTCCTTCATTCAAGGACATAAGCCATGTATTTCTGGTGCTCTTTCACTTATACAATTCACAAGGATATATGTATGTACTAGTGGAGGTCGAATAGTTTGAGGACCTACATCTTAATCAACTTTAGCAGAGAAATGGAATACGAAAGGGAGATAGAATAACTCATCATATAGAGCTTGAAACCTCAATAATTCTATATTTATCACATAGAGCTTGGAGCTTCAAGAGTTCTACACTTATTTGAATTACAGGTATACATAATGGATAAAGGAGAAATGGATGCTATGATTCATGGAGTTTAAAGATAGAATATAAAAGCCACATATAGGCATGTGCATTAACAAGTCAACACAAATGAATCTGTAAAAGCATATGAAACATTTTTGGCAGCTACAATTACATGAAATTAGAGAGGAAACATAAACATAATGGAATTTAACAGAGGGAAAACATATTGTAGTACCCGAATGTAGGAATCACCACCATTTCATTAATATTCTGGAAGATGCAAATCTTGAAGTAATACAGTCACAAAAATAACATGTGGTTTTTTTGTCATAATTCAGAACCTTTTCTAAGTGTTTCTTCCTCCCTTTTATGAGGAAAGGGGGAACAAGGAAATCAGTTACAAAAATATCTTCTGGTTGGAGTTTATAACTATTTGTATGACTAGCTGTCTCAGCTTACAACCTCTAATTATTACAACAATAAGATAGCTTTATTGAAAACAAAATAGAATAACAACATAACAATCAAAAACAACAAAACAAAACTAATCTAGCGAACTTGAAATGATGGTCCTGAAAATATCTCCATGCCCCTCTTCTTTGCCAGCCTCTCTCAGCTGGTTCCTTGTCACTTTCAGTCTTTAACATTCTTGTTCCTTCTCTTTCACGAAGAGGGAGTGGTCACCCATCATGGAAATAATAGATTATGAACACGTCTTCCAACTCATCCACCCTCCCAAAATCCTTGTAAAACACTATAGACGCCCCTGATATGCCTGGTGATGCAATTATGGTGTAATATGGAGGATTTTTCTGGTGTGGCACTTTCACTAAAAAAACATTACAAAACAGGTGAGTTCCG